>CAJHNH020006890.1:0-339852 GCA_905116865.2 Candidula unifasciata | reverse complement strand
CCGAATTATATACAAGTTATACACGCCATCTGATCGTTAAGATTAGTTCAGCGCCAAAAGACAGATTATCCTTATCTCCGTGCAGGTTACAGGGCTCCGTTGTGGGGTAAACAAGAATAGATCTACTGCCTCAACAACAAGCATGTCGTAGGAGTCGACTAATTGGGGGCTAGAATAGAACAGAGGAAAAATATGTGTTTCTCCAGTGATTAACGCAAAACACACAGTAGCTAATGTACGTATAGTTTATATGGATGTCTGTCAATTGTTGTCGCCAACATTTGTGTACAGATGAAAGCAAACCGGACCTGAAACACTAGATCTGTAGTAGTCAATGGCTCAGCAAATGTGATATCAAGAGATCAAACAATGCTGAAAGTTTGGTCAAACAATAGAGTAGGCAGATAAAACAACATATGGAAAGTGGAAAAAATAGGTTACGAAACAAACGAGAGATAGGGTCTTGGGCGGGCGGGGGGGGGTGTAGGGACGGTGTGGGGATGGTACATAAGAGATAGATACAAGTAAAAGCTGTATTTAAAACCTGGTATAACAATCAGATACAGGCAAGAAGGAAAATAAACAGCTTTCTAAAATAAAGGACTTTAGCAGTTTTCAAATATGAAGAAGAGTCAGCTAAAATAGAGACAGCGGCAGTGTAACGTGCTAACCATACATTTCTTCGGCATCAAAGTCCGCGTGTGGGAATCTCAAGTTAGAAACAAATTGGGAACGTCCTGCCACTACGAAAGGCTGGCATATATATATATATATATTATATTATATATATATATTATATATATATACTTATATATATATATATATAATATATATATATATATATATATATATATATATATATATATATATATGATGCACATTTCAATGTTTATGTTGTCCCTTATGTCTTTCTTCTTGATTTCTTTAAGTGCCACTCTCTTTTCCTTTGTGTCTCCTGTTTATAGAAACGTGAGCTTGTTGCAGCATAAGTCGAGCAGACAGTAGCGCGTACGGGCTGAGATCTGAGGTGAGCACGCGTGCATGCAAAGTCACGAGAAGGTTACCACACTAAATAGCAGAGCTACACAGACACACCTGTCCCGGCATGCACCTTCACAACAAGCGACCTACAGAAATAAAGGCTAACCCGCTTACAGCGGGATCAAGGGCATGCACACAGCGAGCAGACGTGTACACGCCAACAGGACCGATCTTTATGGCGTTCATTTTGACGAATGTATCAAATCTTTGGAACTTTACAACAACACTTGCGGCTGCGCTTAGTGAAAACAGCGATTGATCAACATGAATTATGTTAACTTCCTTTCATCATTGTTCCAATCTCAGTGAGGGATTATGTGAAACCAACATTCCTTTAACCGAAATTAATTCCCCGATGTAAGTCTGTAAGGGATGTGGAGTCTGAGGATTAAGGTTTGAACAACAGATCAACAACATGGCACACGGGTAGTAACAAGTGCTCTGTATGGCTGCATGTGTATCTGTGTCTGTCTGTGGCTGTGCGTGACTTTGTGTGTATCTATGTGAGTCTCTATCGGTGTGTCTATTATATAATGTCTGCGTGTCTCTGCTTGTATCGGGTTATGCGTCTGTGTGCGTATGTGTGACTGTGCGTGTATATTTGTGTATGTGTGGGTGTTAAGTATGTCTATGTGTGTGTATGTTTCCCTGACTGCGTGTATGTATGTGTTTGTGTGTGTGCCAGTGACTGCATATGTGTGTATGTCTGTATGTGTCTGGATTGTATGCGTGTGTGTTTTAGAGCGTGTGTATGAGTGTGAATGTATGTGAGTTTGTATGTATGTGAGTTTGTGTGTGTGTGTGTGTGTGTGTGTGTCTGTCTGTCTGTCTGTCTGTCTGTCTGTCTGTAGGTAGGTAGGTAGGTAGGTAGGTATGTATGTGCGCATGTTCGTATGTATGTGGATGTATGTGTGTACTGGGTGCCTATGTGTTTGTGTGTGCGTGATTGGCCTTGTGTGTGTATGTGGGTGTGTGTGTTCGCACGTGAGCGTGCGCACATATTTTACCACCCATGCTTTTGTTTTTGACTTCATATCCATAATATGCATATTATTACATGAATATAACATGCTTCATTGATGAAATACAACTGCTGTGTGAAAGATGGAAGTTTGGAAGGGCCGAATGTAAGACAGGCCTGCGTGCCTAATTTGTAACCCTTTGAAAATAAAGTTCGTTAGTTCGTTCGTTCTGTTCTTCTTCTAACTCAAGTCTGAGTTTGAAGAAGCTCATTTCAGTGCACAGGCTCCGTAGCACCGGTGAGGATCCTGAAATACTTTTGGGTAGGTTTTTAACTCTAAATTTTGCCCGGGCAGCGCCGTTATGTTACTTTTTTCGATTTCCAACTGCCAAGGGATTTTTTACGTGCGCAACAATGCACACGGGCGTCCGATCTCACTACCCAGAGATCAGAGGAAATTACTAGAAGTTCAAGTCCACGTGAAAAAAAAAATCCCAGCCCTTACCGGGGACTGAACCAGGAACCCCTAGCACTCAAGGCAGGCACCATGCATCAACACCAGGCAGCCCCCCAGGGGTGTGGAGTTTAAAGTATTGGCCCTAATCGGCACGTGACAGGTGTCATGTAGTGAGCATCTGGCTGATAGTATTGATTTCCTAGAAGGTTTCCTTCTGCTCATTGTAGCTGGGTCGACTTGCGAGACCAGGTTAACTTTCAAATTCTTCCTTAAAGGTTTGGTGCGTATCCTTTACAGGACGTTGAAGAACCAACCCCAACAGCCCCTAGCTGTTGTGTGGTTACGTCCAGTAGTTTGCCATTATTTTCTGGACGGTGGGTTTTCTTGATACCACTGTCGAAACCAACGCAAGGCGCATGGCACGCAGTTGGGATCAAACCCGGCATCCAGGCATTACGAAGCGTTCGCATCGACTTAGCCACAGGGACGACTCTTCCTTAAAAGGAATTCGAATTTGTGACCATATGGATGCTAGAAAAACATGTAGAATGACAAGCTGAAGCCAAGTGAACACTGTATGATATCATAATCTAGGTCCTATTCACGTTTCCCGGACAATCTGCATACTAGCTGACTTTTATTTATGTTTTATAAGGCTGCTCCACGTCACAGGGGTGTAACCTTGTCTTGCCTTCAGTTGCATTTTTTTTTTCTTAGGTATCTAGAAACTATGCGTTTGTTACCCTTTGGCTTAGTACTATGGTCTTGATTCCATGATAGATAACGTAAATATGGGAGAATGTGGCTTTTCTGCCTTCCCCAGGGCGTGAACCCGGACCACAAGGAGCTCGTTACCTGGTCGCCGAGCAGTCTGGTTTAGCCAACTGTGCTAGCGAGCCGGGCTACCTTCAGTTATATCAGCGCCGATGTCGCGTGTTCTATACTACACGACGACACAGCTTTGAACAACCCCAGAACATCCAGAACTGGCCCTAACCCGAACCACCTGCCCACAGCCTCCTGTTGGTGACAGTATTGTTCACATAAAGTCGTACATGGAAGAGATCCATCCCCAGTGTGGTTTTGTAGATGTCCATGACCTTGTGTGGCATCTTCCCTGCCTACATCTAAGACAAGAGACTATAATTACTGTTTTATAACACGGCCTTTAATTCCGTGATATACCCCTGACTGTAAAGGTATTACAATTGAACTGTTAGACATTGTATCCAGTTATTCCTATATGCCGAGGAGAGGAGAAGTTCTTGATCATTGTACCAGCCATCCCAGATGTGTGAGAAGACATTTGTTCCAGTGAATTGAACCTGTCGGCAGAAAACCAGCGGTAGCGGTTAATCTTATTGCTAAGTGCCTGTTCCAGGAATCCAACGTTCCACATGTTAGCAGTGATGAAGATGGCTGCTGCTAGGAGCAACTCATGTGCTATTCAGTCATAACTAGAATTCTTTTCCTCAGTAATATTGGTTCTATTGAATTCCTATTGCCTTATTCCTACATTTGTTATACTGATTACATGATGTTTTGTGATTTTTACATTCTTGTTTTAGTGTCCATCCTTCACTGTTCCTAATTGTCTGGAGTGTATGTAGTTTTGGTATATTACATGTTTAACTATGTTATTGTGACTAGCATGGGAGACTATCTAGTCTGGGGGCTTAATTGTACCGAGGAAGTCAGGCAAGTTGTGCCTAGGAATATTGTATGTTCTGTAGTGCCATAATTTGAGTCGCCTCACCCCTGAGGTAGGTTGGATGTTCACTGGAGCTGCAGGATTTCGCCTAGACCATTGCGAGCCAACATCTCAACGTTTTAACACTTCTTCAGAGTGCCATTTGGTTCAGTCGGGGAAACCCTCACCAAAGCACTTGACACTAGCAGTATGTGACATGCAGCAATGGATGTCAGCTTTCCTCGACCTCTGAAGCGAAGTATGCCACACTGACATTTACAATCTTCGTAGTTTAATTAGTGAAACTGTTGAAATCGCACCATAGAAGAACACCTTAGGGTTCAACTAATCAATTGACAGTTCTTGTACAGTTATGTAATCTACAGTTTTTAGGCTACGGACTCTCCCGTCACCCAATGATTTATCACTAGAATTAGATGGTGAAGTTAATGGGATTTTCCTAGGCACTTCATCTCACATGATTTAAGTTTCGGTATGCGAGTTTTGATCATTTGCAAGCTGTTCACAAAGTCCAGGTTAGACACTGTTAGCTCAGTGGTGGCAAAAATATGATGTTTCTAATTTGTTTCTTCAAGGTCGCACTTATATATGAGTGTCAGTTAGTACCCATAAAAAAAAAGGTAAAGTCGGGAGATTTGAACCAGCGTCATTGCACACGGTTATAAACCATATGTGCTCTGCCACATGTTCGGACAGCTGATAAGAAACGGCCCACCTGTGTCGCCGTCCGCACGCAACTCAGTAGCTACAGCAACGTCCCTCAATTTACCCCAGAGTGTTAACTCTGGTACCTTTTTCCTAAAGGCTGGGTAAACCCCGGAACCGCCTAGTTTCGAACACCGGCCGTGGGTTGCATTCAGCGAGTCGCAGCTGTATTTGAAAGCGAGTTCCTATCGACTGCGCTAACGCGGCCCTCGTTAGTACATATGTGCATTAGTCATCTGGCGATAGCTGCAATATGCTTTCTAATTCTCGATCTAAACGTACTTTCAGAATGCTGTTAAAACTGTATCATTATTATATTATATTATTATATTATTATTATATTATTATTATTATTATATTGTTAACTGTATTTCAGATAAGGTTTATATTGTTTTCCGATTCACATTCTTTCTCAATGTTCAATGTTGTTAATATGTCAATGTTGAAGTGACAAATAGATCGAGCAAATCCTGGTCTGGCTCCTCTGCCAGTTCATTCTGAATTAATGCATTCCTATCCATACCTGCACAATGTCTCAATGTTTCTCTTTGTCAAAAATTTGTCCTTGTTTTTATCATTGCTATTGTGCTCATGGAAACGTTATTTCTATGCAGGTCGGATGGTATACAGATTGTAATGTAGTCTTACTTTCAACACGAGGAGATTCTGAAAGCCACTCAACGGCAGGAATGTCATTTAGGAGACCCAGTTGCATCTTTGGGTGGGTAGTTTATTTTCTGTCAAAGGCACAAACAAAAATCCAAACCTGCCTAGTTCGCAGAGACTGCACCAGGCAGCAATTTCTCAGTCTTCTTTCCCCGAACTCGACCCTTGTCCTTCATTCCCCCGACCTCCACCCCTGTTCTTCATTCCCTCGACCTCCACCCCTGTTTTTTATTTCCTCGACATCCACCCCTGCCCTTCCTTCCCACGAACTCCACCCCTGTTCTTTATTCCCTCGACCTCCGACCCTGTTCTTCATTCCCTCGATCTCCGACCCTGTTCTTCATTCCCTCGACCTCCACCCCTGTCCTTCATTCCCTCGACCTCCACCCCTGTCCTTCATTCCCAAACCTCAACCCGTCCTTACTTCCCACGACCTCCACCCCTGTCCTTCATTCCCTGACCTCAACCCGTCTTTACTTCCCACGACCTCCACCCCTGTCCTTCATTCCCTCGACCTCCACCCCTGTCCTTCATTCCCTCGACCTCCACCCCTGTCCTTCATTCCCCGACCTCCACCCCTGTCCTTCATTCCCAGACCTCCACCCCTGTTATTCATTACCCTGACCTCCACCCCTGTCCTTCATTCCCTGACCTCCACCCCTGTCCTTCATTCCCCTGACCTCCACCCCTGTTCTTTATTCCCTCGACCTCCACCCCTGTTCTTTATTCCCTCGACCTCCACCCCTGTTCTTTATTCCCTCGACCTCCACCCCTGTCCTTCATTCCCCTGACCTCCACCCCTGTCCTTCATTCCCCGACCTCAACCCCTGTCCTTCATTCCCCTTATCTCCACCCCTGTCCTTCATTCCCCGACCTCAACCCCTGTCCTTCATTCCCCTGACCTCCAACCCTGTCCTTCATTCCCCGACCTCAACCCCTGTCCTTCATTCCCCGACCTCAACCCGTCCTTACTTCCCACGACCCCAACCCCTGTCCTTCATTCCCCTGAACCCCCCCCCCCCCTCCCCGTCCTTCATTCCCCTGCCGTCCTTCATGGCTCCCGACCTCAGCCCCTGCTCTTCACTGCCCTAAAAGTGGTCAACGCAGGAAATAAAGACAGGCATATACATTACATGCAAACAGGCTTTAGACATTTCTTGTCGTATTATATTGTCTTATCCTTTCCATTAAAATGTAAAAGTGTGATGCTGACGTCACTCATTACACTAATGTATCTCTGTAACTGACATTCTGTTGCTGCAGCCATTTTGAAGGTAGTGTCTCTCATTATGGGAGAGGTTTGTGAATGATGAAGTGCAATAGAAACATTGCATAATTTCTACAATTCACACCTATGATGACAGGAATCAGTGTAAGCTGTCGGCTGTCCAGCATTCAGCAATCTTAGGCTAAAGATAACGGGCTAGGTAATGTCTAAAGAGAAGTTGCTGTACTGCTCTAGCATGGCCAGGTGTGTATACTTGTTATCGATTCATCATCACCATGTGCCCTGCCTACTGGCGTAGGCGCTCACGCGTCTCCATAGATCCCGATCTCTGGTTGACTGGAGCAGATCTCTTGATGATATTTCTCCATGCCATCGTTTTAGCCCATCCAGCATTATCTCTCTTGGTCTGCCTCTACCCCTTTTTCCACTTATCTTTCCAGTTGTCACGATGTTTTCCATTGTCTCTCTTCTCGTTATGTGACCAAAGAACAGTGTTTGTCTCTTGTAGGCGATTGGTTTTAAATCATGCTGATTCGCGTTGCCTCTTCCCTCAGCTTTTAGATAACTGACCTAAGTCCCGCTGGACAGTGCGTCCGTCGTTGTAACACTCAAAACAGCCACATCGCAGATACCATCATTCGAGAGCAGCGCGTCCGGGTGTAAAAAACAATCAACTGCTAAATTGGATGAAGAAATTACCATCCACTGTCGTTAAGCAGGACACATATTGGAACAGTTAAACACACCCAAACACCTTCCCTTCCACATGCAATGTATCAATCTCCTTTGGGTAGGTGGGAGAGAGATTTAAGTAAGGAAATGGGATGGGGGAGGGAGGTATGGGAAAGATTTCATAAATTTAATAGGGGCTGTTAGAATCAGCGATGACTTAATTCATGGCCAACTGTCACCGGATCTGCATTAACACAAAAACTGTCAGCACTCACACCAAAAGAATGAACTGTCAGCAACCAAGCCAAAAAAGAAAACTGTCATCACTCACACACATTAAAGATCTGGTTGTGCCAGTACTCAAAGAAACGAGATATCTGTCTACGAGAACTGTCACCGCTAACATGAATGAGAGATGAAACGTGTCAGTGCTCACGGAAACGAGAGATAAAATTGTATCAGCACTCACAAAAACATGATGCCTGCCTGTCAGCACTCACAAAAACGAGAGAACTATTAGCACTCACAAAAACGAGAGAACTTACAGCACTCACAAAAACAAGAGAGCTGTCAGCACTCAGAAAAACGAGAGACCTGACTTTCGCACTAAAAAAAAAACCGAGAGATCCGATTGTGCCAGCGCTCACATTTACAAGATACCTGACTGACACTCATAAAAACGAGAGAAAAGTCAGCACTCACACACAGGAGATATCTGATTGTGTCAGCACTCACACACAGGAGATATCTGATTGTGTCAGCACTCACACACATGAAATATCTGATTGTGTAAGCACTCACACACATGAGATATCTGACTGTGTCAGCACTCACACACATGAGATATCTTATTGTGTCAGCACTCATACACATGAGATACTGATTGTGTCAGGACTCACACACACGAGATATATGATTGTGTCAGCACTCTCACACACGATATATATATATGATTGTGTCAGCACTCTCACACACGATATATATGATTGTGTCAGCACTCACACACAAGCTATATGATTGTGTCAGCACTCACACACACAAGCTATATGATTGTGTCAGCACTCATACACACAAGATATATGATTGTGTCAGCACTCACACACACAAGATATATGATTGTGTCAGCACTCACACACACAAGATATATGATTGTGTCAGCACTCACATACACAAGATATATGACTGTGTCAGCACTCACACACACAAGATATATGATTGTGCCAGCACTCTCACACACAAGATATATGATTGTGTCAGCACTCACACACACACAAGATAAATGAGTGTGTCAGCACTCTCACACACCATATATATGATTGTGTCAGCACTTACACACACAGGATATATGATTGTGTCAGCACTGAAAGACACAAGATATATGATTGTGTCAGCACTCACACACAAGATGTATAATTGTGTCAGCACTCACACACACAAGATATATGATTGTGTCAGCACACACACACGATACATAATTGAGTCAGCACTCACACACACAAGATAAATGATTGTGTCAGCACTTACACATACAAGATATATGGTTGTGTAAGCACTTACACATACAAGACATCTTCGGATGAACGAACAAGAAGATGTAATCACAGTATACAGCAAGGTTGCGATATCTGATTATGTCGGCACTCACAACAACAAGAGAACACACTGTCAGCACTCAGACAAACAAGAGAACACACTGTCAGCACTCAGACAAACAGGAGAATACACTGTCAGTACTCACACAAACAAGAGAACACACTGTCAGCGCTCAGACAAACAAGAGAGCACACTGTCAGCGCTCAGACAAACAAGAGAACACACTGTCATCACTCACACAAACAAGAGAACACACTGTCAGCGCTCAGACAAACAAGAGAGCACACTGTCAGCGCTCAGACAAACAAGAGAACACACTGTCATCACTCACACAAACAAGAGAACACACTGTCAGCGCTCAGACAAACAAGAGAACACACTGTCAGCGCTCAGACAAACAAGAGAGCACACTGTCATCACTCACACAAACAAGAGAACACACTGTCAGCGCTCAGACAAACAAGAGAACACACTGTCAGCGCTCAGACAAACAAAAGAACACACTGTCCGCGCTCAGACAAACAAGAGAACACACTGTCAGCGCTCAGACAAACAAAAGAACACGCTGTCAGCGCTCAGACAAACAAGAGAATACGCTGTCAGCGCTCAGACAAACAGGAGAACACACTGTCATCACTCACACAAACAAGAGAAGACACTGTCAGCGCTCAGACAAACAAGAGAACACACTGTCAGTACTCACACAAACAAGAGAACACGCTGTCAGCGCTCACACAAACAAGAGAACACGCTGTCAACACTCAGACAAACAAGAGAACACACTGTCAGCGCTCAGACAAACAAGAGAACACACTGTCAGTGCTCAGACAAACAAGAGAACACGATGTCAGCGCTCACACAAACAAGAGAACACGCTGTCAACACTCACACAAACAAGAGAACACACTGTCAACACTCACACAAACAAGAGAACACACTGTCAACACTCACACAAACAAGAGAACACACTGTCAGCGCTCAGACAAACAAGAGAACACGCTGTCAACACTCAGACAAACAAGAGAACACGCTGTCAGCGCTCACACAAACAAGAGAACACACTGTCAGCGCTCACACAAACAAAAGAACACACTGTCAGCGCTTACAAGAACGAGAAACTTAGCTGTCAGCGCTCAGACAAATAGGAGAACACGCCGCCCCCCCCCCCCCTTTCCCACCCCTACCATCAGTCTACTCTTGCAACATGCTTGTAAGGGAGACAGAGGGTCTAATCTTGTTTCTCCTACAACGGAACCTGGAACCCACGCGGGGTGGGGAGTTTGGTTTGGTATGATCAGTAGCATACAATAATAGCAATAGAATGGACAACTTAGAAAAGACGAGGAATAACAACAGAATTAATTACAATATGAGAAAAGTTAATGACAACAACAATTGAAAAGACTAGCACACGGTGAAAAACATATGATACGGTGATGGTAGAAATAAAATTGGCCTCAGTTTATGTAATGGAAAGACAGAAACAATAGTGATTGCCAAGAAAATAGTAGTATCTAAATGAATAATAAAAGTTAAAGGTGTAAGGACAAGTACGGAAATTTAAGTATCTATGCACATAACAACCGATGGAAGATGCATCACAGAGATAAAGAACAGAAAGGGACAGATCAAAACTGCATTTTGTAGAAGGAAGAACATGTTGTGCAATAAATTCATGTCATTGTAGGTTAGGAACAGAATTCGTGCATGCTATACAGTAGGGTGTACTGAATATTCGCTTCGTATTCTCTTCGGTGCCGAATAGTGGACCTTGTAACTATTCGGTATTCGGCCGAATACTTGCGGTCGGGCCGAATACGAATAGTGGTTACATTACACCCGTTTCTGCGTACACTGCGATGGACTGAAATAACTCTCTCATTAACACAATAGTTGTTGTTGCCTAAGTCTATCGTAGCTGGGGAAACTCCGACCCGGTTGCGTGGTACAGCATCAAGTGTTAACATATGACTGTGATCCTAGACAATCGGTAGGCAGGCCAAACAATTTCTTGAGGCCTCAGAGATGTGGTTTTACAGAAGAATGTTTAAAATACCTTGGAGAGGGAAAAAAATCAAATTAGAGGTTTTGAAATAGGCGGGAGCCCGAAGACAACTAATCACAGACGTCAGAAGGAGGCAGTCATTATTTTTCGGCCATGTTATAAGAGGGAAAATAGAACATGTTGTGACCACTGAAAAGATCTGTGAAAGGAGGGATAAAGGAAGACAACGAGAGAAGATGCTTGACAGTCTTGTTGCATGGCATGGAGGTGTGTCAGCACACGAACTGATACATGTTGCAGGAGATCGCAGATTGTGGCAAGGCCCATGCCAGTCGGCAAGGCACCTGATGATGATCATACACTAAAATCCCTATTCGGTACAGCCCTACTATACAGAACCAGTTTAAACACGCAGTTGCGGATCGTCGATTGTGATGAGGCATGATCGCCCACACCAGTCGGCAAGGCACTTGGAAATTATACAAGAACCATCATTCGTCTATGATATTAACACAGAAATGTGTGCTATATAAGAAACAACATTTATATATGATATTAACACAGACATGTGTGCTATATAAAAACACCTTTCTCGTTTAATAATAACACAGAAATGTGTGCTATTTAAGAAACAACGTTTATGTATGATATTAACACAGAAATGTGTGCTATATAAGAAACAACGTTTATGTATGATATTAACACAGAAATGTGTGCTATATAAGAAACAACATTTATATATGGTATTAACACAGAAATATGTGCTATATAAGAAACAACATTTATATATGATATTAACACAGAAATGTGTGCTATATAAGAAACAACATTTATATACGATATTGACACAGAAATGTATGCTAACTAAGAAACACCATTCTCGTATAATAATAACACAGAAATGTCTACTATATAAGAAACACTATTCGTGTATAATAACAACACAAGGCGCATAGAAAACACTGCATGATGGGAGGGGGGGAGTAAGGTAAAGGGGAAATCCTCCATCGCACATAATTTCTTAGAACTCAATAATAAAAATTATTGGTTGTATCACCACACCACACACACACACACACACACACACACACACACACATCTATATATATAAAAATCAATGTTTGTGTGTTTGCCAACTATAGACTCGGAAACTACTGAACCGATTTAGCTGAAACTTTCAGGATATGTTTGTTTTGATACCGGATGTTGAACCATCATGGTTTGAAATTCAACCTGTCACTGTTAGAGATAGGTGACCACAATTTAAGCCATAATATTCGAAACTGATATTTATAATTTTAGTGATTTCTAATTATAGCCACGTTAGTAATTGCGCATGCGCCGTGCGGCCAACACCTCCTCTAATACATAGAGTAGGTCGTGGTACAGCAAACAAGACAGGCACAATAACTATATTAGACACGATTTCTATTTTTTTTTTTCAAACATCCTTCGATGAGTTGAAAAGTAGCCGATGGATTGGTAGGGAAAAAGAGGGGGGGGGGCATCAGGGACTATCTCGACGTCTGCGCAGACATTGACTGCGACATTAACCGTGTTAGACACGTGCGATTTCTTTTGTTGTGCCGTTTCATTAATATATTTGGAATATCTGTCGATGAGAAAACAATTGCCTGCTGTTTTGAGTTGTGTTATAATCGGGACACTGCAGTAGGGACACACATCTAAAATAGTTATGTTCTCTTTTCGTTATTCCGATCGACTGGGTGCTTGGTCGAATGGTTAGAACACTCGGCTCTTGAGAGGGAGACCAAGGTTCGAATCCGCAGTAGTGTTTTTTTTTTTTTCACTTAGGGCTAAAATAAAATCCTCACCTGCACTGTCGTGGCGACAGCACTAGCCATACGGCCCTTAATGATATATATTTGAAAAAAAAAAAACAAGGACAGGTTTGTGGGTAAACCAGTTGATAATTAAATTTGACCATTTCACATACTTATGATTTCATTTTAAACTTTTCGATTGCATGATTACGCTGAAATTTCATAGCTTTCCATTTATTTTCATTTAGATTTAATTATTTCATCTGCGTTGGAATTTTAAGCTGTGCTGTTTACCATAGCGTTCATTTCCTAATTCTGGTGTATTTTTCCTGTTTTAATTGCTTTTCAATTGTTGTTTTTTTTTCCCCTCTCAACTACTTCGATGAGGGAAAGAGTAGTCGGTGAATTTGTGGGGGGGGGGGGGGGGGGGGGGGGGGCAAACTGATTACTGAGAGAGCTTTAAGTCACAGTAACTGCTTTACCCACTCAAAGTAGCAGCAGCAGTAGTAGTTGTGGTTGGGCGGTTACACCGTAGTGCTCTCATGTGAAGACCGCCGGTAAGGTTATGGCATTCTTCTGTCGGGGAGCGAAATCATACATCCTAACCTGACCAGTCCGTGGCGACAGCACTAGCCATGCGGCGCCAAATCTTCTGGCTCACGACTCCCTCCCTGACTACTCCGATGGTAAAACAGATAGCAGTGACATTTTTTTAGCTACTGTGGTGGTGGTCGTGGTAGTAGTTGTACTGGTACTTGAAGGATGATGCGGTAAATATTACATTAGCGCCATTCACTACCTATTACAATTCCTGCTCCCAATTTAGTCCGAAAGGAACGGGGATGTCAATGTCAGTTACAACAAAAAGAATATCGCCAGGTGATGATTTTTCAATCCTTCGAAGAGGGAGAGAGCAGTAGTCTGTGGAAGAGGGGAGGGGAGAGGGTAATGACTGAAATTTAAGAGAACTTGAAGAGCTTTACACATGATTTTTAAGTTCTCAGTACTTACTTAAATTGTTTATATTTTACTAACACTACCTTCACTATTCTAATTTTACGACTTACTTTGTTATTTACAAGTACAGTAGTAGCTTTACTTACGTCTCCTATAAAAATACAAACAGCTTTAGCATGTGATAACCTAATAACCACTTTTGTTACTGTGCTAATAGCACCATTTAAACGACCACTAATATAAAGACACAATTATATGGTGCGTGTTCTAAAGTTGGAAAACCAGACTATCTCTATATAAATGTGCAGAGAATGATTGCGACATTAACTGTATTAGACAGGTGCGATTTCCATTGTCTTTCTTTTCCAAAAACCTTTGATGAGGGAGAGGGTAGTAGGTGGATTTAGTTGTGGGGGGTAGGGTGGGGATCAAAGACTATCTCTATATCTGAGCAGAGAATGATTGTATTAGACACGTGCGATTTCTATTTTCTTTCATTTCTATTTAGCCAAACTATGCCACAGCCACGCGTGGCCGGGTACAGCTAGTATATATATATATATATATATATATATATATATTATATATATATATATATATATATATATATATATATATATATATATATATATATATATATATATATATATATATATATATATATATATATATATATATATATATATATATAAGCTGTGCCCTGCCACGCGTTGCTGTGGCCCCGAATGGTGAAATGGAAAAGAAAGAAAGCAGCTCTCAGCTAACAGTGTCTGTCATAACCCTCTCCCATCTACCCAGTGATATCTCCCTCTCCGAAGGATTGAAAAATCATCCCTGGCGAAAGTATTAAAATAGAAATAGGTAAGAAATGAGAACTTGAAAATAATGTTGTAAGCTCTCTCAGCTAACAGTGTCTGGAAAAACCACCCCCCCCCCCCTCTCTTTCCAAATAAAATTGCACACTTCGAAGGAATAAAAAATCATCACTTGGCGAAATCATTAAAATAGAAATAGTTAGGAAATGGTAACTATTAAATAATGCTGTAAGCTCTCTCAGGTAACAGTGTCTGCCATCACCCCCCCCCCCCTCCCACTAATCAAATCATCCTCGCTGAAGGATGGGAAAGTCATCATCTGACGAAATATTGTAACTAAATTGAGCTTCGCATCTGTGTCCACCCAGAGACAGATGGATAGCATTAATGTGTACTGAGAAGTAAATGTGGCCAGTGTAACAGCTACCACATCACCCATCCAGTACCAGTACTGCTGCTACCACTAACACCACCACCTTCAGAACAAAAACAAAAAACAGTCACTACTGTCTGTTGTGGTCGGTGTAGCCAGAGGAGTTAGCGCTGATGTTGTCGCCACGGGCTGTTTAGTGTAACTAAGCTCCCAACAAAGAAAAAAAAAACCACATACCCTAACCAGTGATGGAACCCACATTAATAGTCCGTTCTATACTCACAAATAGCAGAAATAAAAAAAAAAAACGCCCGTTATCTCCCCTCTCCGACGGGACGAATGTTTAATGACCTTGACATCCGTGTCCACCCAAAGTAAAGTAAACTGGTCAGTCTTAGTTAACAGCTTCTGTCATCAACGAATAGTTTATGATCGAGTGAAGCGTCGCTGGGAGGATAAATGGGACTTTACTGAAATCGGATGTCTTTGGGCGAAAGGTGCAGATATCGCAGCCTAGCTGTAAACCACAACACAACATGCCAACAGCCCTCTTGAGGGAAAAATAAAAATTAGCACGCAGTGGGTAATCTAACACCGGTCAACCACGTGAAGGCGGAATACGTAAAACTATACTACCTAAAACTGAAGAGGGCGAACGAATATTACCCGTGACAAAAACACTGAGCATCACGTCGCCGCTATCGCAGGCTAGCTATAAACCCCAAAATCCAACGGCAAAAAAAGCGTAGATAATGCAGCCTAGCTATAAACCATAACAAAACGTGGCAGCCACCCAGTTAGGGGCCCAAATAAAAAATGTTTATTACCCAGCGGGGAATTGAACCCCTATCACCCGAGTAAAAGAAAAATGCTTACAACTAACTACGCTACTAAATACTCAAGCGTTTTGTACAAATGAAAGTATATAATAATAAAGTGAATTTCGGTGTCACACAGTCAAAGGTGGCCAATCGATTGAAAACAAATCCGGGCGGGCAACGAAATAAATAATGATTTGACCGTCGCTGGAGCTACGTCGTTCGTGGTTTGTGCGATATTATGACAAAAAATCACGCTTTGAGTCAGAGGCAACGTTGTATGAAAATTTGAAAGTAATCGGTTCAGTAGTTTCCGAGTTTTTATCTAACAACATCGGAAAATTAACATTTTTATTAATTTAGATATATTTATGTTCAAAATAAAATAAAATTTAATACTGAAAAAACTTTGGAGAAGATGTGTTTTTTTTAAACCATGGATTGGAGGACGGGAGAGGAAACTACTTACCCTCTTTATAAATTTGTTATGGGGGACTGGAGGGGGGGGGTGCTCCTTGCCACCTACATTTCTTGGGGCGGGATGGGGGGCAGGGAGGGGGGTCAAGTGCCTGATCTCAGGATCTCAGATTCCGGCGTTCTCCAACACCCCTATTACTTACCATATTGTCTCGATACCAGTAATGTGTACGCAAGAATTATATTATTTTGATATCCTTTTTCCCCACTCTTTGAAAATTCACAACTCACGAGAGACTTTTACTGGAGATGATCACCTGAGAGTGAAACGCCTGTGACACGTGTGCAATCTGATGTTTAGAAAAGTTTCCCTTGACACAATCTACTCCAGTTACTGGAAGCATGCTGACTGTTTGCTTTGAATTAGCACCTGTTTCCTTTCCCCATAGACCGTAAATAAGGCACAATGAAAATGAAAACTACAGATTTGCTTACGTCAACAAATAATAAAAGTAATAATACTTACAAGGACATGAGGGCTATCCTCCGAATAACCACCACATATTATGGCGACCAGAAAACACACCCTGACAGGGCCTCAATCACATGTAAATTGCGGACTTCCTCCGACGAACACATCAGGGCAAAACAAGGATTATTGTCCGTGGACAATTTCGAGAAACGCAACAAGGCATACGATATTAGCGACATGGCTTGGAGACCACACACTCCAATGCAAATTAGCGATAGTAATCTTCCAATGAAACTCACCGTCGAGCATATCCCAGCGCCGCTACGCGCTCCGCGGATGGAGGTTAAACTACATGGCTGGGACTCACGAACAGCAGCTACCGCATCTCCTGCATCTTCCTCCAATTTATTTGCTCGTGAGTCCCAACCATCTAGTTTATCACCCTATCCGCGCCGCTAAGCGCGGCGCGGAGATACTCTCGGCTGTGAAAACTGTGTTACCAGTGCGGCACCGATCATATTTAGCCGAGTTTTAATGGCGCCACAGCCACAAAGAACAGATTTTAGGGCACTATTTGCAACTTCTGTGCCACTATTTTCAGATATACAGGCCTCAATTATCGCTAAGTAGTCGATTTCGTCATTTTTCCTTTTTTTTTTTACGTTCCTCATTATTTTCTAGTTCAAGTTTTTGAATGTTTACAACACACGACCTAATGAGGCCCCGTCAGGGTGTGTTTTTGGCCGCTATAATAATATGTGACTGTTATTAGGAGGATGGCCGACATGAGTATTAACAGGCTGCATGCCAAATTGGGTAACTTTAGCTACTGAGTTACCGAGTTTTAAAGTTTGATAGAATTTCTGGAACGGACTAAAGTAATATCGATAAAAGTAGGACAAGTGGGGTCATTAGGCGGGTTACTCAAATCCTTGTATACAACCCGTGGAGAGAGAAAATAAAAGAAACGAATAAAACAAATGACAAAAAGAAAATGATAGAAAGAAAGCAAAGAAAGACACCAACGGGTAGAGATGAGTAGTTTTAACCTGAGTGATCTTACTCCTCTGGCGTTGACTAGAAGAACTCTCTGAGGTGGTGCATGCCTCACTGCCTGAACCTAAGGCCCCTCACTTTTGCCACCCCTGCAACAAAGCTAACCCGATGAGCCAACTTGGTAACAACATGTTTGTTTCACTAACTGCCATGTTTCTACAAGGGAAGCCGGTGTGCCGGAAGGCATGCTTGTATGTGTTTAGGTGATTTCTTCCTTAACGGCTGCATGGAATGTATGTGAACATTGGCAGCGCTGCCTATGATTCGGTCACACATACATAGCATTCTTATTAAATAATCACCCATTAGTCTGTTTGTGTTCACAGGCTGTAGACACTGGAGGAAAGACCTGGTTGTTCTCCTATTTCTGGACGTTGGCTTCGTTCCAAGACTTCAGATTTGTGTGTGCATCCATTTTGCACATCTGACGTATTTGTTTACAGTCTATTCGTTCCTTGCCTCTCAGGCAGATGCACTACAACTAACAAGTGAATACCTTTGATTGGTCGCCACCTACGACATGCTTGTTAGGGGCAGTGAGTCCCCCCCCCCCCTCTCCCCACTCAAGGGACCTTGGAACCCATAAGTTACAATCTAAAGAAAACCAAGCAAGTGTTAACATTTACATAAGTGAGAGGATAACCTCCAGCAATCATTACAAGTGTAAATTGAACACTAGCATTGTGAACATTATGAGTGTGAACTTTGCCAGCGCTAGTTGAAACACTGTCTTGTCAAACATCGAGGACAGTAAAAAAGTAAAAGTAAAGGACCCTTTTTCCCACCTTTAGGCGTACTGGGCACATAGGGCTAGACCTATATTTTTTAGAGCAATAGACACTTGGTGGGTGATGTTGTCAACATGACGCCGGCCGCCTTTACTTCCTAGGATTGCACCTGGTACCCACTCAAGGCTGGTTCAATCTGCCAGCCAAGGTCATTTTCTCCATGACACTATGTAGCAGCAATTAGTGCTTGTGTGCAGGTTTTAAAGTTGCCATTTGTTCTGTTCATTGCTGGTTATTAGACTTGAAGAAGTTGTGTCATCAAACATAAAACAACAGATACAATAGAATCAAACGTATAATACTAAATGTAAAAAGAAGATAGAGGTTCAGAAACCACAGGGGCGACGATACAAAGAAAACTTAGGATGGGATGGGGAAGAGACTTTTGAGATACCTAGGGCCTATTCAAGAGTTTTAAAATAAAAATAAAAATAAAAAAATAATAATAAGGCACCAAATGACAGACAAATATATAGAAAAAAAAATTATATGTTTAAACCAAATCTAAAAAAGAGAAGTTCTATACATAGTTGGGGGAGGGCCAATTGGGTTGCTTCTTATTTGGTGAGGGGGGGGGGGGAGTATGGCAAGGCTAGCCTAGATGTCACCCCCCCCCCCCCCCCCCCCCCTCACCATTCCCTTTCTCTTTCCTCAACACCCCCTTCCTCCCCTTCAACCTACCCCCTCAGCCTCCCCCGGGGCCGTGAATACTAGCATCCAGACAGCACAAAAACCGAGCATCGTCACAGATGCCCTCTTCAAAACTTGGCACTGAAAGGCAGAACAAGACTAGAGAACAGAATAGAAGAGGAAAGAATTGATATTGTAACGCGCTGAAAGGCAGAATAAGACTAGAGAACAGAATAGAAGAGACAAGAATTGATATTGTAACGCGCTGAAAGACCGAACAAGACTAGAGAACAGAATAGAAGAGAAAATAATTGATATTGTAACGCGCTGAAAGGCAGAATAAGACTAGAGAACAGAATAGAAAAGAAAAGAATTGATATTATAACGCGCTGAAAGGCAAAACAAGACTAGAGAACAGAATAGAAGAGAAAATAATTGATATTATAACGCGCTGAAAGGCAGAACAAGACTAGAGAACAAAACAGAAGAGAAAAGAATTGATATTGTAACGCGCTGAAAGGTAGAACAAGACTAGAGAACAGAACAGAAGAGACAAGAATTGATATTATAACGCGATGAAAGGCAGAACAAGACTAGAGAACAGAATAGAAGAGGAAAGAATTGATATTTTAACGCGCTGAGAGGCAAAACAAGACTAGAGAACAGAATAGAAGAGAAAAGAATTGATATTATAACGCACTGAAAGGCAGAACAAGACTAGAGAACAAAATAGAAGAGGAAAGAATTTATATTACAACGCGCTGAAAGGCAAAACAAGACTAGAGAACAGAATAGAAGAGATAAGAATTGATATTGTAACGCGCTTAACATCATAGCACACGGTGCTTCATTGTTGGACTACACTTACTTTAAGATTCAAACAACCTTAAACATGGCAGGTTGTCTATTGTTGAGTCTTTAACTAACACTCACCCACCGCCGCTAATCAAAATCTCTCTCTCTCTCTCTCTCTCTCTCTCTCTCTCTCTCTCTCTCTCTCTCTCTCTCTCTCTCTCTCTCTCTCTCTCTCTCTCTCTCTCTCTCTCTCTCGCCTATTTTGACTGCTGCAAGTACTTTCCTCTTGAAGCCAAACTATGTTTGTGTTCACTTTGCCTTGCGTGACAGTACATCCATGAAAGTACTTGTTAAAGTTATTTGAATACACTTAGTATTCACTCATATAACATGCGCCCCCTCTTATTCAGTAGGGTCCGGACAAAAAGATGCCAGGATTCTTCTGGTGTCTTGAGCATTCACCGGCCACCTCAACGCCAGAATTAGTACAATGTCAGTTTGCAGGTTCCATTCTCCACGGCAGACATATCTGGTCTACAGGTTCCATTCTCCACGGCAGACATCTCTGGTCTACAGGTTCCATTCTCCACGGCAGACATATCTCTGGTCTACAGGTTCCATTCTCCATGGCAAACTTATCTCTGGTCTACAGGTTCTATTCTCCATGGCAGACTTATCTCTGGTCTACAGGTTCCATTCTCCACTGCAGACTTATCTCTGGTCTATAGGTTCCATTCTCCACGGCAGACCAATCTCTGGTCTATAGGTTCCATTCTCCATGGCAAACTTATCTCTGGTCCACAGGTTCCATTCTCCACGGCAGACTTATCTCTGGTCTATAGGTTCCATTCTCCATGGCAGACCTATCTCTGGTCTATAGGTTCCATTCTCCACGGCAGACTTATCTCTGGTCTACAGGTTCTATTCTCCATGGCTAACTTATCTCTGGTCTACAGGTTCCATTATCCACGGCAAACTTATCTCTGATCTACAGGTTCCATTATTCACGGCAGACTTATCTCTGGTCTATAGGTTCCATTCTCCACGGCAGACATATCTCTGGTCTACAGGTTCCATTCTCCACGGCAGACATATCTCTGGTCTATAGGTTCCATTCTCCACGGCAGACTTATCTCTGGTCTACAGGTTCTATTCTTCACGGCAGACCTATCTCTGGTCTACAGGTTCCATTCTCCACTTCAGACTTATCTCTGGTCTATAGTTTCCATTCTCCACGGCAGACCAATCTTTGGTCTATAGGTTCCATTCTCCATGGCAGACCTATCTCTGGTCTATAGGTTCCATTCTCCATGGCAGACCTATCTCTGGTCTATAGGTTCCATTCTCCATGGCAGACCTATCTCTGGTCTAAAGGTTCCATTCTCCACGGCAGACTTATCTCTGGTCTACAGGTTCTATTCTCCATGGCTAACTTATCTCTGGTTTACAGGTTCCATTATCCACGGCAAACTTATCTCTGGTCTACAGGTTCCATTATTCACGGCAGACTTATCTCTGGTCTATAGGTTCCATTCTCCACTGCAGACATATCTCTGGTATACAGGTTCCATTCTCCATGGCAGACATATCTCTGGTCTATAGGTTCCATTCTTCACGGCAGACTTATCTCTGGTCTATAGGTTCCATTCTCCACGGCAGACATATCTCTGGTCTATAGGTTCCATTCTCCACGGCAGACTTATCTCTGGTCTACAGGTTCCATTATCCACGGCAGACTTATCTCTGGTCTATAGGCTCCATTCTCCACGGCAGACTTATCTCTGGTCTACAGGTTCCATTATCCACGGCAGACTTATCTCTGGTCTATAGGCTCCATTCTCCACGGCAGACATATCTCTAGTCTACAGGTTCCATTCTCCACGGCAGACATATCTCTGGTCTACAGGTTATATTCTCCACGGCAGACTTATCAACAACAGCAGCAAACCATGTAATGATAAGCGAACTGTTAACTACACCAAGCAATGAGACAGAGTTAGTTGAAAGAGATCATTATAATGAAAACATACACGCCGATCCTGAAGAAGTACATCCCCAAGTGAACGAAATACTTTTCGCAGACGACCAAAGCATAATACATGAAAACGAAAAAGAACTTCAAATCCACGTAAATGCGCTACACACAGTCTGCAGACGAATATAACATGAAGATCAGCGTCACCAAAACAGAAATTCTGAAAATAAGTAGAACACCTAATATACTAACTATTCAAGTTAGCAACGAACAACTCAAACAAGTGCAGCAATTTAAATACTTGGGGAGCATCTTCACAGATGATGGAAGAATTGATAGGGAACTTGAGGCAAGATGTCAAAAGGCGAACGCAGTAACTTACCAACTCTCCCCACTGCTAAAACACCCAAGCATCACTATGGCACTAAAACGACAACTGATAAACTGCATGTTTATACCAACCCTCTGCTACCAATGCCAAACCTGGTCCCTAACAAGAGCACAGGAGAAAAAGATCACGACGTGCGAAATGAGATGCTCGCGTAATGCTGCCAATGTCACAAGGAGAGACAGAGTTCAATTGTAGGAACCACATCATACCTGCAATACATAAAGAAGCAACAAATAGAGTGGTTTGGCCACTTGATGCGAATGCAAACCGACCAACTGCCTCTACGAGCATACAACGAACAGCACTACTGCCCTAAAGCAAGAGGCAGACCGAGAGTACGATGGATAGACAATATAACAGAGATCCTGAGGCAACACGGACTAACAACAACACGTGCAACACACCTGGCCCAGGATAGAAAACTGCGACTTCCCACTACGCTGTGAGGCAATTGTGGGCAAGACAAGACAAGACAAGACAGGTTATATTCTCTAAGGCAGACTTGTCTCTGGTCTACATGTTCCATTTTCTAAGGCAGACTTGTCTCAGGTCTACAGGTTCTATTCTCTAAGGCAGACATCTCTGGTTTACAGGTTTTATTCTCCACGGCAGACTTATCTTTGATCTACAGGTTCTATTCTCCACGGCAGGCATATCTCTTATCTACAGGTTCCATTCTCCACGGCAGATATATCTCTGGTCTATAGGTTCCATTCTCTAAGGCAGACATGTCTCTGGTCTACATGTTCCATTATCTAAGGCAGACTTGTCCCTGGTCTACAGGTTCTATTCTCTAAGACAGACATCTCTGGTCTACAGGTTCCATTCTCCACGGCAGACATATCTCTGGTCCACAGGTTCCATTCTCTAAGGCAGACATAGCTCTGGTCTATAGGTTCCATTCTCCACGGCAGACATATCTCTGGTCTACAGGTTCCATTCTCCACGGCAGACATATTTCTGGTCTATAGGTTCTATTCTCCACGGCAGACATATCTCTGGTCTATAAGTTCCATTCTCCACGGCAGACATATCTCTGGTCTGTAGGTTCCATTCTCCACGACAGACATATCTCTGGTCTACAGGTTCCATTCTCCACGGCAGACATATTTCTGGTCTATAGATTCCATTCTCCACGGCAGATTTATCTCTGGTCTACAATCTCTAAACGAAAGTTTCTATCGTCCGTATACGAGTATCCTCAGTTTTTGAATCTGGTAGTGTTTTATTTTTAAAAAAAAAATTATTTACGTTTTTTTTTTTTTTTACTTGAACAAGAATAACAGTGCAACAAAGCGACTGGTTGACAAACTCCTTGTGGTCTCGGTTTACGACCGGTGGTAGGCAGAAAAGCCACATTTCTCCCAGATTCACGGTATTTATCATGGAGTCAATGCCAAAGGGTTGTAATATCCACGTAAAAAGCGGTTTCTGGATTTGAAACATCTTAACGTAAAAAAAAAAAAAAGCATTTAGACCCAAGCAAAATCTTCTAGATTTAGATGTAAAATATTTAGAATGGCAACCCTGCTAGCCGCCGTTTTGAGCCCGGATCAGACGGTGACAGAAAATAACCTCAGATATTAAACCCACAGGGACTCGATCACAAGCCTCTATCTGATCCCTCAACAACATTGTCCTGCCACCCCCCCCCCTCCCTCCCCCTCCCTTTTTCCCAAGCAAATAATCGATAGAAAACCCCTTATGGGTTTGGTGGGCGTTTTCACATCACAGACGAGACATTCAAGAGATGGCTGGCAAATCATGGCGGGTCCAAAAATAGTTGATGTGGTCAGTTGTTTGGATTAGGGCACGTAAAACTAGCTGATTTTTAAATTGAGTGTTTAGGAGCAGAAATTGGGTGGCGTGAGCCAGTAGAAACCAAGCGTGCCCAAAACGTGGGTGCTTCAGTGCTGGAGCCGAATTAGATTCTAGAGGTCGCAGTTCCAAACCTGTCTAAGAGGACTAAGAGGTCAACCTAACCGTGTATACGAGTTCTTTTGTTGAGGCATTTGCTTTTACTTTCATATTGTTTCAAATATATGAATATAATTTGCTGCCATTTAAAGTGTGTTGTTGCTGTTGTCATGTGTAGGGCCAGGGAACAGGAAATAGGTGATGTTGTCATGTGTAGGGCTAGGGAACAGGAAATAGGTGATATTGTCATGTGTAGGGCCAGAGAACAGGAAGTAAGTTATGTTGTCATGTGTAGAGTTAGGAAACAGGAAGCAGGTGATGTTGCCATGTGTAAGGCTAGGGAACATGAAATAGGTGATGTTGTCATGTGTAGGGTTAGGGAACAGGAAGTAGGTGATGTTGTAATGTGTAGGGCCAGGAAACAGGAAGTAGGTGATGTTGTCATGTGTAGGGCCAGGGAACAGGAAGTAGGTTATGTTGTCATGTGTAGAGTTAGAGAACAGGAAGTAGGTGATGTTGTCATGTGTAGGGCTAGAGAACATGAAATAGGTGATGTTGTCATGTGTAGGGTTAGGGAACAGGAAGTAGGTGATGTTGTCATGTGTAGGGCTAGGAAACAGGAAGTAGGTGATGTTGTCATGTGTAGGGCTAGGAAACAGGAAGTAGGTGATGTTGTCATGTTTAGGGCCAGGGAATAGGAAGTAGGTGATGTTGTCATGTGTAGGGCCAGGAAACAGGAAGTAGGTGATGTTGTCATGTGTAGGGCCAGGGAATAGGAAGTAGGTGATGTTGTCATGTGTAGGGCCAGGAAACAGGAAGTAGGTGATGTTGTCATATGTAGGGCCAGGAAACAGGAAGTAGGTGATGTTGTCATGTGTAGGGCCAGGGAAAAGGAAGTAGGTGATGTTGTCATGTGTAGGGCCAGGGAATAGGAAGTCTGTGATGTTGTCATGTGTAGGGCCAGGAAACAGAAAGTAGGTGATGTTGTCATGTGTAGAGCCAGGGAATAGGAAGTAGGTGATGTTGTCATGTGTAGGGCCAGGGAATAGGAAGTCTGTGATGTTCTCATGTGTAGGGCCAGGAAACAGGAAGTAGGTGATGTTGTCATGTGTAGGGCTAGGAAACAGGAAGTAGGTTGTGTTGTCATGTGTAGGGCCAGGGAATAGGAAGTAGGTTATGTTGTCATGTGTAGAGTTAGAGAACAGGAAGTAGGTGATGTTGTCATGTGTAGGGCTAGGGAACATGAAATAGGTGATGTTGTCATGTGTAGGGTTAGGGAACAGGAAGTAGGTGATGTTGTCATGTGTAGGGCTAGGAAACAGGAAGTAGGTGATGTTGTCATGTGTAGGGCTAGGAAACAGGAAGTAGGTGATGTTGTCATGTGTAGGGCCAGGGAATAGGAAGTAGGTGATGTTGTCATGTGTAGGGCCAGGAAACAGGAAGTAGGTGGTGTTGTCATGTGTAGGGCTAGGAAACAGGAAGTAGGTGATGTCGTCATGTGTAGGGCTAGGAAACAGGAAGTAGGTGATGTTGTCATGTGTAGGGCTAGGAAACAGGAAGTAGGTGATGTTGTCATGTGTAGGGCCAGGAAACAGGAAGTAGGTGATGTTGTCATGTGTAGAGCAAGGGAACGAGAACTAGATAATGTTGTCAGGTGTATAGGAGGGAACAAACTGTCACTTGTAGGGCTAGGGAAAAGAAATCAGATGATCTTGTCAGATGCATGGGAGTTAGAAAGTGGACGGACCATATTATTCATCGATATCAGTCATCCAGTCTCAATTGGTCTAAACATATGGGGGCAAGAAATGGCTCACAAAATGTGGGGGGAAACATCAGCTTTACCTTTTTACCTGAACGCAGAGACCGGTACAATTGCTTCAGCGGACATAGGAAATAGAGAATCAATATCTGCTCTATCTTTGCTCGGATATATTTTTGGTTTTGTTTCACTCACAACTCTTCTATTTCATGCACATTTGGCAATGTCTCACTGTCAGCTTACCACCAGTCACGCATAACAATTCGCTTCATGTAACTTGTGTGAATGTACAGAATGTACAGCAACTAAATGTATTGTCGGTAATGTTATATATATATATATATATATATATATATATATATATATATATATATATATATATATATATATATAATATGTGTGTGTGTGTGTGTGTGTGTGTGTGTGTGTGTGTGTGTGTGTCGGGGGGGGGGGGTACGTGATAATGAGAGAAAAAAGTATCTCAAGCTTGTTCTCATAATTCCCATTTACTTCCTGCTTGCTCTTTCATTCACTCACTGTGTTCTCTCTCTCTCTCTCTCTCTCTCTCTCTCTCTCTCTCTCTCTCTCTCTCTCTCTCTCTCTCTCTCTGTCCTCTGTCCCCTACTCTGCCTCTCTCCTTCTCTTTTTCCCTGTCCTTTCTCTCTTGTCTCTTCCTCTTCTCTCTCTCTCTCTCTTGTCTCTCCCTGCCCCCCCCTCTCTCTCTCTCTCTCTCTCTCTCTCTCATTCTCTCTCTCTCTCTTTCTCTCTGGATATTATATCTAGAAAGCGCATAGTTTCACACACGTAAGTAATCTATGTTATCATTGCGCCATTAGGTTTATACAAATGTCTATATTTCAACTAACGATGCAGAACACCCGCTCGAGTGTGAACATACCAGCAACATCCAGCCTCATGCGGCGCGAGGTTGCTTCGTAATTGCAAGGTATCCAAACACAACTGTTTTAGCCGGTTGAACTGGTTTCTGGAATTAACTTCTTGATTCCCAATAGTGACCCTTTAAGCCACTGCGTATCATCATTTCAGCTTCAGTCCCAGTGCATTTTTTTTAAATTGTTCACTTACTAGTCATGGACAGTAATCTGCGACAAAATGGTTGTCTATTGACATAAGTTGCCAGAATTTAGAACTTTACTTACCAGCTCTTGTTTTATCCTGATCTTGTCGACATTCAGAACGTTCATGCTTTCAGTCTCAATCAATACAGGGGGGATGATTAAATTTTTTTCCCTAGTAAATCTCAAATATGGCCTAATGTTTACCCGGATATTTTCACATTTGGTCAGAGCCAGCTAAAGCAATCTCACTTCTGAGTGACTGTCAACTACTCCCCCCCCCCCCCCCACCTTTTCAGGACCGCACGACGAGGGATTAACATCAGTGACACAAAGTGCCACCGTTCAAATGAGAATCCTCTAGGCGCAAGTGACAGAAACCCTGTTCAACCGTATGGTTATTTTATGAGTGATCTACTGATGACTTTTACAAGCTCATGTTTGGCAGCTTCTTGACATATTCTTGCAGTAACATATTCAATTATAAACCTCCTAATTAGCTGTAGCTAACAGTACGACAAGTTTCTAAAGAAATAGTCGAACGCTACTTGTACAGTCAGTTGTCTATAGGTTGTTGCGTCCTTCTGCGAACAATAGATCTTCGTTCATTGGATGTTTCAGAATGTATTAACCCAAACCCCTCTAAGACATAAAGCATCAAGGCCACTATTAGAACAGTCCTAAGGCTGTAGAACGGGTAGGCGGCAGTTTCAGCTTTCTGATTGATCCCGTTGATGCTGTGTCAACTAGGCCTGGCAGAGAATGCCATTAGTCTCCCAACTATGCCTCTGTTATCTGTTGAACTAGCTCTTCACTAAGTTAAAGAGTCTAGTCTCGTTCGTGAGAAGCATTTTTAAAAAAGTGGTCTGTGATTCATTTGTATAGCCTTGTGGACACCCCATAGATCAATAAGACAATTATGTAGTTGGGGTTTTTCAGGATCGTGTCCATGTAAAATCATGTTTCTAAAATAAACAGAGGTGCACACATCCTTGATGATCTGTTCAAATATGAAAGACAAATGCTTTGTCTTTCACCGAGTCGCTTGCTTTTAAAGACATATTTTATTTTGTTTACAGCAAAACAAATAGTGAAAATATATTTGTCTGGACATTTTCGTGGAAATTCTAACAGATTAATGGGCTCGTGAATTTAGATTTGTGGTGAAACGAGTACAGATGACATCTAAATTCTACAGTGAAATCATGGAGACCACCTTATTGATAGGTTTATTTTCCTGCAAGCCTACTAAGGAGTCTAATGTAACGTTCTTCAAACTTTATAACCTGTGGACCGGGAAAAAAAAAGAGAAAAAAGTCTCGCCCATCGCCTGTCGGAACAATATATACAAAAACATACTTTACATTTTTCATTGCTACTCGCCCCCCCCCCCCCCTTTCCCCTCCCCACCTCTACCCTTTTTCCAAATTTCCTTTCTGTGAGAATAACATCACAAGGATTAGATTCAAACAGCTATAAATCCCAGAAATCTAGTTCAACTGTGCTATATGCCCAATTATATTGGGGGCGCTACAAAACAGTTACCAAGCAACCAGTAGTGCAGTCTGGGTGATAGATCAATGTTTTGGAATTAAAATTGTTAGCAGACGTGGCATCTGTTCCTGCTTAGAGATTTAACAATCTGATGGTAGTTCAATGTTCTAAAATTAAAATTAAAAGTCGATCGATCTCTTGCGTGGTCTTCTCTTGACCTGTGTTCATTATGTTTCTTCAACGTGGCTCTCGGTGGCAGATGGTACCATGGCATTCTCGTCAGGTGGCCAAACCACCTAATTTGTTGTTTTTTAATTAATTGTATGTTTGTTTGTTTGTTTTAGTATCCAGACACCAGACCTAGCCTTTCACTCAGCAGACATGGAACTGAATGTTACCAGAACTGTTGGGAAGCAACTAGGAGGCAGTGACCACCGGCCAGTCTTTCTAACTATCGAAAGCCAGTCTGTAAGAGAGAGCAGCACACTGCCAAGGTGGAATTTTAAGAAGGCAGACTGGAAGTTATATCAGCTTCGCACAAATGTTCTGCTGGAAAATCTTAACACAGATAATGACGTAGAAAAAGTAGTCCAAGAGTTGAGCAAACACATACTGCAGGCAGCCCTAGAAGCAGTTCCAAGAGGTGCGCGTAAACAATACAAACCGTAATGGAATTGCGATCTGGAGCAACTGCACAACAATATGGAAACAGAAAGAAAACAGGCTGAGACCAGACCTTGTCAAGAGCAGTTTAACAACTACCAACATTCAAAGGCCAAATTTCAAAGAGCCAAACTGCAGGCTAGACGGAGAAGCTGGCAGGAAAAGACAAAGTCCCTAAACTTTGAAAGAGACACAAGGAAGTTGTGGAGGTTAATTAAGCAAATTAATGATGAGAATACAGGGAGAAATTGTTATATTGCACTGTGCAAAGAGGGAGCCATCCTAACAAGAAAACAGGCAGCTGACCACTTTGCAGATTCCTTTGCAGAAGACAGCAACATTAATGTCAGCCCAGAGAAACAGCGAGAGGTTCAAGAAAACAAACAACATACAAGACAAAAAGATATAATTCCTGAGGCACTGGTGGCAGCATTTACATCCAGCGAGTTAGAATTAGCAATATCAAAGCTGAGAATGGGAAAATCGCCTGGAACTGATGGAATCACCAATGAAATGATCAAGAACCTTGGAACAACTGCCAAAATAAAGCTGCTACAGATCTTTAATCATTGTTGCACCAGTGGCAAAGTTCCTCAAATATGGAGAGAAGCAATCACAATACCTCTGCTTAAACCAGGAAAGGACAGTTCTGATGCCTCCAGCTATAGACCGATCAGTCTTACCAGCTGCCTCTGTAAAACAATGGAACGTATTGTCAACCTTAGACTCCAATGGTACTTGGAAAGTGAAAACATTTTCACGCCGCAGCAGGCAGGATTTAGACAGTGCTACTCCACAGAAGACCAGACAACTTACCTTTCACAAGAAATTGAGGATGCCTTCCAGGAAAGAAGCTAGTGCTAACGGCATGGATAGATCTGAAGAAAAGCCTTTGACAAGGTCTGGAAAGAAGGTCTACTGAAGAAACTAAGAGACTGCAGGGTGAATGGAGTATGTACAAAATGGGTCAAAGCATACTTGTATAACAGAAGATCCCGAGTACAGATAGATGGACTTAAGAGCAAGAAAGTTTTGCTGCGCCATGGCGTCCCACAAGGAGGTGTCCTGTCCCCCACACTCTTCCTAGTCTATATCAACGACCTGCTTTCTGAACTACCCCATGGAATTAAAGCTGCAATGTATGCTGATGACTTGGTACTCTGGTGTACAAATGAAAATGCGACAGTGTGCCACCAGACTACTACAAAGAGCCATAGATGCAATGGCTAAATGGGCCGACAAATGGTGTGTCAGCATCAACATAGGCAAATGCAGCACCACTCTCTTTACCCTTTCTCCTAAACAAAAAATCAGGCGCCATGCACATAAATGGAGTACCCCTGAGAGAGGATAAGGAGCCCACATACCTCGGCGTAACGTTTGATGATAGATTAACATGGAGAAAACACATCAACAAGGCAGCAACCAAAGCCAGAAGGAGGGTAGCCATTCTGAGAAAACTAAGTGGAACCACATGGGGTGCTAGCGGGAAAATACTTAGAAAAGTTTACCAACAAAGTGTTCGACCACATCTTGAATACGGATCAACAGCATGGAGTTCGGCATCAAAAACCACATTGCAAGAATTAGACAAAGTGCAAAATCAAGCACTCAGAGTTACCACACGAATGAAAGATTCAAAAATTTAGCTTTGGGACGACTAAAGAGAAGTAGTTTTATCCACCAGGCCAAACGGCTCGGCAGACAAACCACTGATTTACCTGCAACTGATAGATCCTTAAATGCTGTCCCAGAACGGACCCCCTGGAGAGAGGAGTTTCCAATACACATCAAGACTGAAGTGAAAGGGGTATTCACAACCAGTGGTATTCCTGACAGATGCAAAAGCAGTACTTCAGTCACTCCAGTCTGGAAAATTACCAAGCATACGGACACTATTATCCGAACTAGGCAACCGCTGTAAATTAGTAATGCAGTGGATACCTTCCCACTGTGGAGTTCCCGGAAACGAAAAAGCTGATCAACTAGCTAAGGAAGGTGCAACTGAAGAACAACCTGACATACCAGTCTCTTATCAACAGAAGAAGAGAATGATCAAATCAATCAGAATGCCACCGAAACTGGCACAAGATGATTACCATATTATGGACAGACCAGAGCAAGTTATTATCCTTCGCCTTAGAACAGGTCACAATAGACTTCGCTCCCACATGAACAACAAATTTAAGATTGGCCAATCGGCCATGTGTACTTGTGGACTGGCACCTGAAACAACAGATCACATCCTTCAAGACTGTCCCATATTCAACGCTTTCAGGCAAAACATTTGGCCAAAAGAGACACTTGTGGAATTCAAATTTTACGGGCCGCTTAGTGAATTACAAAAGACAGTGAAATTCATACAAGAGACGGCTTTGCAGATATAGACAATTTATTTCATGCTAACGAAAGAAGAAGAAGAAGAAGTATCCAGAAGCCATGAGTTGTTAACCCTTAGGCTCGGTATTGTGGATATCGCAACCTTTCGGCCTTGATTCCATTTTAAATACCGTAAATCTGGGAAAAATGTGGCTTTTCTGCCTACCCCCGGGAATGAACCCGGACCACAAGGAGTTCGTCACCCGGTCACCGCGCAATCCGGTTTACCCAACTACGCTAGAGAGCCGGGCAAATAATTAATTGTATAACTGGTTCTAGTCCTAGTCTTCATCTAAGTTCTTCTTTTTTTATTGTATCTCTTCTTGTCACGCCGACAGCACTCCTAAGACATCTCAGCTCTGTTGTCACGATCTTTTGCTCATTAGTTGTAGTAAGGATCCATGTTTGGCACTGGTAGCACAATGTAGCCCAAAAAACCTGTTCTTGTGAGATTTGCTTTGGTTGACAGAGGTATCTTTCTATGCGTCAGAAGCGGTGATAATTGTCCCATAGCCTGATTTGCTTTCACACATCATGTGTTGATTTCTCTATCCATTCTTCCATTTGCTGTGAAAAGGGACCATAGATTTGAAATTCGCTTGTTTGTTTTATTTCTTTGTTATTTACTTTAATTGATATGGTTTCTTCTTGTCTTAGCAATTCTTCTCATCCTGTTATATTTCTCTCACTTAGAATTGACTTGGTCTCTATGGTTCTGTAAACACTCTTCTGTTTCAGATATTAATACTTGGTTATCTGCAAATAGCAATTCTGAGATTTCATCCTTTTCTTCGCTTTCTGATTCTTTTCATATATTGTCGATGTCTGTTATAAAGTAGGGGAGATGGCACACATCCCCGTTTTACTCCTGAATTAAGGTCAAAAGGTTGCGATTTACCTGTTTTTATCCGTATGCAGCCTTTACTTGATGTAAATAAGCACTTACACACTTCAGTTAGCTGTTTGCTGATTCCATATCTTCTTAAGCAGTTCCACAACATATTCCTATCCACTCTGTCAAATGCTTTTTCTTGCTCTATAAATGCTATTTTGCATGTCTTATCTGACTCTATTGCTCTTTCTGTCAACTGTCTTCATGTAAATATTGCGTCATGCAGCTTCTGTTACGTCTGAAACCCATCTAGGCTTCTGTTACGCCTGAAACCCATCTGGGCTTCTGTTATGTCTGAAACCCATCTAGGCTTCTGTTACGTCTGAAACCCATCTGGGCTTCTGTTACGTCTGAAACCCATCTAGGCTTCTGTTACGTCTGAAACCCATCTGGGCTCCTGTTACGTCTGAAACCCATCTGGGCTTCTGTTACGTCTGAAACCCATCTAGGCTTCTGTTACGTCTGAAACCCATCTGGGCTTCTGTTATGTCTAAAACCCATCTGGGCTTCTGTTACGTCTGAAACCCATCTAGGCTTCTGTTACGTCTGAAACCCATCTAGGCTTCTGTTACGTCTGAAACCCATCTGGGCTTCTGTTATGTCTAAAACCCATCTGGGCTTCTGTTATGTCTGAAACCCATCTGGGCTTCTGATACGTCTGAAACCCATCTGGGCTTCTGTTACGTCTGAAACCCATCTAGGCTTCTGTTACGTCTGAAACCCATCTAGGCTTCTGTTACGTCTGAAACCCATCTAGGCTTCTGTTATGTCTGAAACCCATCTAGGCTTCTGTTACGTCTGAAACCCATCTAGGCTTCTGTTATGTCTGAAACCCATCTGGGCTTCTGTTACGTCTGAAACCCATCTAGGCTTCTGTTACGTCTGAAACCCATCTAGGCTTCTGTTACGTCTGAAACCCATCTAGGCTTCTGTTACGTCTGAAACCCATCTAGGCTTCTGTTACGTCTGAAACCCATCTAGGCTTCTGTTATGTCTGAAACCCATCTAGGCTTCTGTTACGTCTGAAACCCATCTAGGCTTCTGTTATGTCTGAAACCCATCTGGGCTTCTGTTACGTCTGAAACCCATCTAGGCTTCTGTTACGTCTGAAACCCATCTAGGCTTCTGTTACGTCTGAAACCCATCTAGGCTTCTGTTATGTCTGAAACCCATCTAGGCTTCTGTTACGTCTGAAACCCATCTAGGCTTCTGTTATGTCTGAAACCCATCTAGGCTTCTGAAAGTTTCTCTTCTACTAATGGTCTTAGTCTTCTTTCAATTAATGTGGCATACATTTTCTATGTGTGGCTTAATAGTGATATTCCTCTGTGATTAGTGCGCTCTATCTTTCTTTGCACACCTGAATAATTGTTGCTGTTTGCCAGGTATCTAATGTTTCTTGTTCTAGCCGGGCAGTCTGGAAAATTCCCCTGACCCATTTTGCTCCTGTTTCTCCAGCTGCTTTGATGGCTTCTACAGGGAGATCGTCAATATCAGTCGCTCTGTGCCTTGGTGGAATCTTTACATTTTCTTTTTCTGTCAACAGAACTGTTGGTTCTAGTGTATCCGTCTCTTCTGCTGTGTTTGTTATAGTATGGATGTTTGCATTGTCATCTTTATTCTTGAAATTTAGTAGTTCTTCAAAATAGTTACTCCATCTCTCTAAAATCATTTTGAGGCCTCCTTCGTGTTCAGTATTTCTGTGGGATTATATTCCTCATTGCTATAACTTATCCCTCTTACTGTTTTGTAGCAGTTCCTTATTGCTGCTTTTATTTTAATGCTACTATCATTTCTCTAAACCTCTCCCATAAATTTTTCTTCGCTGTTCGTATTGCTTTATTGTCTTCTTTTATGGCTTGCCTACACCTTGTGTAGTTTTCCTCTGCTCTGTGTTTTAACCAGAAATGGAAAGATTTCTTTTTGTTTCTCATCATTTCCTTTATTTCTTCATTCCACCATGTTGATATTTTACATCTCGACTGCCCTTTCTTTTTAGTTTTTTTAATTCCGCATATTTGTTGTGCTACATTCTTGAAAGTATCTCTAAAATTAATCCATTCCTCTTTTACCCCAAGTGTAATATCTAGAAGGGCTTCATACTTATGTTGTAATATTTCTTGATACGCTTTTCTCATTTCTGTTGCGAACATAATACTCACATTTCCTACATGATAGAACACAGATTTATCACATGTTTCCACATGTTAGCACAATAATTTATCTCATATTTAAATAAAATCTCCGAAAAAGAAAACATTAGCAACGTGCGATGATTGCCTCGCCATCTTGACCGGAAGACCATAAGCTACTTCAAAATAAAGCATTGTACACAGGTCAGTGTGCTTCCAAGTGGCCGCCATGGAAGACAATAATGCACGATACAACTCCGTGAGGACTGTTGGATTGACATGTGTAATGTAGCCACTCGGCTAGAGTTGGCGTTCATAAATGTGTGCGTTGTACATAATTCAAAGACTAAATTATTAGTGATGATTCAATGAAACAGAGACGTTAAGAGCTTGGTATGTGTTTCTTTCAAAGCACCGTAAAGCAAGGTCTAGGGTTGCAGTCTTCAAGGATGGGAATCAGACAGGTACCCATTCCCGAAAACCCGCGCATTCGCTTGTCAGTTATATTGGGCTCCCTGGGTGTCACACCGTAACCTAAGATCCAGACTGGGCGGAGAGCGTTATTTTTTATTAGCGCGGTCAAACCACACACACATACATACACATACGCGCACACACACAAACACACACACACACACACACACACACAAGTTGGTGTGGACGATCATGTCTGCCCACAACCTGTGATCGTCAGTAGCATGCATCAGCTCCTGTGCTGACATACATCCATTCCATGACAAATGGCTGTCAAGAATATTCTTGCTTGTCCTTCTCTATCAGACTTTCCACACCCAATTATAGCGGTCAAATATGCTTTACTTTTCTTCTTTTCCGGACATAGTCCACAAAATGATGACTGTCTCTTCTGATGTTTCTCATCCAGCCCACGCCTCTTTCAAAACATCCCGAGCTCTTTCTTGGCTATCCAATAAATTCTAAGCATTCTTTTTGTCAAATCACATCTCCGAGCGTTCAGGGATCATTCTCTGTTCAGAAGCCTGATCCACACATAAATACAAGGGCAAACTACTTTCTTCTTCTACTCTTTTTGTTCTTCTCCTCCACCTTGTACCCCAGCGAAGTGTCAGGGTGAGGGAGGGAGTGTAATGTTAGTTGATGAGCTCTGTTAATAACACTATTAAGACTGATGTTCATTTCTGTTAGCCTGTTCTGTAGACCATCACTCCATATTTTACGAGGTCTTCCCCTCGCTCTATGCCCGCTGTAACGTTTAAGTGTAGCTCGCTGTGGTAGATAGTAGCAGGGAATTCTTGTTAATACAGACATGGGGGAAATCTAAGGCCACGTGTTGAAATTCGTCTTGATGCGTACAAGAGATTTCGAAATATTGTTTAACGTGTGCCGGCATGAGTTATGAAACGTACTATCCCATGTCGGATATTTCATTGCCGTGAAGAAAGCTTTTTACTCGGATTCAAAGTCTCAGCTAGGACTAAGTGTACACATCGGACCATCTGTTGCGACGTGATGTGCAGAAAACCCCTGCAAGTGTTTTCGTTAATTCAGGGGTAAAGTTCTCTGAACTGTTTGGTCCAGAAATAGTTCAAGGAATGTTCTGCTAAACGTTTGCTTGTTTGTTTTCTTTACGTAAAGAAATAACACTTGTTTTCAAAACGTTTCTTTGCAGTCTGTAGTATATTTCTGGAGGCTCATAACCTACACTGTTTGTGTTGTCAGTTGCTAAGGAAAATGAACCGCCCTCTGTTTACTGCCAACTGACAACAAGAGATGGCCATGTACCTTGTTAGTGGTTACGCAATAAAACCTTTTGTCTGTTTTACGGCTGCGTTAACATACGAGAATATCCGGCGATGACGTCATTGCCAGTGAATGGCTGTGTATAAATAACTGAACATCTGACATAGATGTCTCTATCTCTCTCTCTCTCTCTCTCTCTCTCTCTCTCTCTCTCTCTCTCTCTCTCTCTCTCTCTCTCTCTCTCTCTCTTCCACGTAGCTTACTAGGCGTATCTAACTTTATAGTATCCCCGTGTGGGTTCCGGGATCCCAGTGGAGGGCAGAGAGGAAGAATAGTTTCACTGCACTAAACATGTCGTAAAAGGCGACTCTGTGAGGCTCAAAATGTACAGACACGCTTTGAAAAAAAAGGTGAGGGGAAGGGAAGGGATAACATGAGTAGGATCTAGTTTCTGACATGAGTTTAGCAAGGTCTATTACGTGTATCACGCTGGAGTGTGTAACAAGAAGCGAGCGTAAATATCGTACTAGGATATGTTTTAAAAAAGCATACTTACTGTTTACAGGGTCATACTGTCATACATGAGTTTGCTGAAAATGGGCGTATTGGGCAGAAATGGTATATATTGTACAAGAAGAAGAAGAAGAAGAAGAAGAAGAAGAAGAAGAAGAAGAAGAAGAAGAAGAAGAAGAAGAAGAAGAAGAAGAAGAAGAAGAAGAAGAAGAAGAAGAAGAAGAAGAAGAAGAAGAAGAAGAAGAAGAAGAAGAAGAAGAAGAAGAAGAAGAAGAAGAAGAAGAAGAAGAAGAAGAAGAAGAAGAAGAAGAAGAAGAAGAAGAAGAAGAAGAAGAAGAGAAGAAGAAGAAGAAGAAGAAGAAGAAGAAGAAGAAGAAGAAGAAGAAGAAGAAGAAGAAGAAGAAGAAGAAAAAGAAGAAGAAAAGAAGAAGAAGAAGAAGAAGAAGAAGAAGAAGAAGAAGAAGAAGAAGAAGAAGAAGAAGAAGAAGAAGAAGAAGAAGAAGAAGAAGAAGAAGAATTTCATGGTTTCTTGCATTTGTGATTAGATCCACTGATATACACACTTGTTCCTAACATCATACATGCACTTGTGTACAACTAAAGATATAGAAGTACAACATTGTGCTCAGATAAACATCTTTCTCTCTCACACACACACACACACACAAATATATATATATATATATATATATATATATATATATATATATATATATATATATATATATGTGTGTGTGTGTGTGTGTGTGTGTGTATGTGAGATGTACCGGTGTATATGTGTGTGGTAATATTCATGACTGCGCTTGCTGCTGTAATCACTGGTTTTAAAATCGTTTCTCAAATTCTCAGCATACACGAGTATATTTTAAGACAGCCTTTATACACCTGCGACACAATTCGGCGTCGTTAACTATATTGTGTGAATTATATAGATTACTAATCCTGCAAAAGCTATCAAGATCCATCGTTCTTGTGTACCCATGTTTGAATTCACTGCATCAGCACTTTATTTCTAAATTATGACTCTTTTAACAACAACAAAACCAAACCATTTTTGTGCAGTCACTATGGTATCGGGTGGTAACACTCAAGACGGCGAGCTTAATAAACAGACAGGGAACAGAAGCACTAAACCACAACTCACCAAAATAATTCGATATCTCCCGTTGTAGGAATCCGATTGATCGAGGTATCCGTTTGATGTGGATTGTAGATGTTAACAACACAGTTGTTACTCAGTTTGATCTCGCTTCGATTCTCAGCTTTTCTGCCCACGCTCGTGCAATCGTAGATTGTTCTCCCTTTCCGATTCCCCCTTCCCAGTTCCCTCATAGCCAGAATTGATCACTTCCAGAGTCCCTGCGCATGCACCAGTTACGTAAATAGCAACTGGCTCACACGCGCGCGCCTCTCCATCTGAGGACTCCGTGCCACCTTCGCTCACCTACTCCACAAGTGCATCTATTTACACGAGAAATATCAGCTCTGGCACGGTTCAGCATTCTGGCTGTAAAAGTTGTTCCTGAACGCCAGCACTGTACATTCTGCACAAATACAGTCGGTAAGAAAGATGTATTTTCAACCACAAGCATTGGGCTAATCAGGGGTGAGGGGAAGCCAGGTTGAAGAGCGTGGCTGCCGGATGAAAAAAAAAGTATACATACCGTTAACTTTACATCTTTTATCATAATCATCATCATCCTCCTCCTTCTCTTCCTCATCATCATCATCATCATCATCAACAAATGACATCGTCCTATTGAATGTCGGCTTAACGGAGCCTCTCTTACAGACTTCTTGTCTATAAATATGTACCGTTGCCTTCGTCATGCACACAGCATCCCTCGCCCCCCCCCCACCTCTTCCAGTGTATCCGTCATTCCCCAGTGTATCCGTCATTCCCCAGTGTATCCGTCATTCCCCAGTGTATCCGTCATTCTCCAGTGTATCCGTCATTCCCCCGTGACTCCGTCATTCCCCAGTGTATCCGTCATTCCCCAGTGTATCCGTCATTCCCCAGTGTATCCGTCATTCCCCAGTGTATCCGTCATTCCCCAGTGTATCCGTCATTCCCCAGTGTATCCTTCATTCCCCAGTGTATCCGTCATTCCCCAGTGTATCCGTCATTCCCCAGTGTATCCGTCATTCCCCAGTGTATCCTTCATTCCCCAGTGTATCCGTCATTCCCCAGTGTATCCGTCATTCCCCAGTGTATCCGTCATTCCCCAGTGTATCCGTCATTCCCCCGTGACTCCGTCATTCCCCAGTGTATCCATTAATTCCCCCTCCATTGTATGCTCCATTTCGCTCCCAGCATATTTTACATGTTCCCTCCAGTAGTTAATTAAAGTTCCACTAAAACGACAAACAGGTAACCTCCCCTGGGGCCGTTCCCGTGCCAGCGAAAACCACACAGAAAGTTCATCGCTGTTCCTTTGCGAAAAACGAACATGCTGCAGTTTCGGAGCTGATAGCAAGCGCAAGGCATCCGTCAAAAGTGTTAGCACAAACATTCCGCCATTATACATGGAATTTATTGTTGATGGAAGCAGTAACTACAACAGATCGGTGGCTGCACACGCAATGTCGCATAATGTTTTTGGCAGTCAAGAACTGGCAAACGTGCAGAATGAGAGCTGGCACTGTCTTGAATAATAGACCTTTCGGTATCCCAAAATAGAAGGATATGAAGTCGAAGAATCTCGCTAACGTATCGTTTGACATTCTTGCGTCATTCATAGTGCAGCAACTCTGACTCCTTCCATCATTTTCCCACACCAATGCACCTCTACAAACGTGGGGCCCCGCTTCACCATCACAGTTTTGGGATGAACATGGATATCGCTTACGGCAGATCTACTGCGATGTCGGTTTCTGAATCAGTCGTTTGGAACCGTGTACAGTGGACTGAAAATATTCTGATGCACGTTTAGATGCCTAGCAACATGAGTTGAACCTTCGCCCGTCTGCAGTCCACCGATGGCATTGCTCTTAAATGTATCGATAATGGCGCCATACATGTCTGTTTGAAGCCCGGCTCTCTAGCGAAGTTGGTTAAACCGGACTTTCACGGCGACCGGGTGAGGAACTCCTTGTGGTCCGGGTTCACTCCCGGGGGTAGGCAGAAAAGCCACATTTCTCCCAGATTAACGGTACCTATACTGGAATCAATGCCGAAGGGTTGCGATATCCATAGTACCGAGCCAAAGGGTTTACAACTCATGGTTTCTGGATACGTAAAAAAAAATAAAAAAAAACATGTCTGTTTGCAAATAAACTACTTTTTTTTCGGGGGGGGGGGGGGGGGTATGGCATTATCTTTTACAGTTTACGGGGTTTGCAAATTGCGTTACATTCTCATGTGTGCATTGTTATCTGTGCTCAAATGATGGCCATCAGCACAACTGGCCACTGCGTTGTAGCGATTATAAAAACTCGCGTTATTCGCGCTACTATGTCAATATGAAAGAAGATGAGAAATATTGACATCTTCAAAGATCTGAACATCAAGAAAGATTGGCTAATAAACAGCATCCTTTCTCGAAAGCTGAAATATTTTGGTCATATCAAGCGCCACGACGGATTGGGAAAAAATTATAGCAGAAGGCATGGTACCAGGAAAGAGGGGTAGAGGCCGACCAAACTAAGATGGGCACAGGATATAAGTGACTCCCTGAGTGTGAAAGTTCATGAGGCGGGAGAACTGGCAAGAGACCGAGTTTCTTACAGACAGACTGTGATGAGAGCGACGTTCTGCAAATGACCTGCTACATGATGATGATGTCAGTATGACACTATAAACAGCTGAGTATGCTTTTTTTCCCTTTACATTTCCTAGTACGATATTTTACTTACAACAGCTTGATATCGGATAGCTATCAGTGTGTCTGTGTGTGCGCGCGCGCGTGCGTGCGCGTGTGTGTGTATGTTTTAACCAGTATAAATGTAATTCCGTGTTCATGTCCGTTGTTACTGAAAGGGCTTTTAGCTGATCAGCTCGCTTCTGGTCACACACTCCAGCGTGATACACGTACACGGCCTTGCTAAACTCATGTCAGAAACTAGATCCTACTCATGTTACCCCTATCCATCCCCCTTACTTTGTTTTTTGAAAGTGTGGCTGTACACTGTGAGCTTCACCAAGTAAGACTATTGTTGCCTCTAACAAGTATGCCACTTTAATATATTCTGTCAGAGCAACTGTGAAGGGACATTGCTCGAAAAATTATGCATGGCGTCTAGCAGCACATTATCTGGCAGGATAATGAAGGTCGAGGCAGTAGGGACAGCTTTCCGATGGCTGGAGATTTGTTTCACCCAGTGTGTTGCGATTGTAATGAACTCACTTAGGGAAAGTAAAAACTGGTATCCTACACTCAGTGGCTCTCAAAACTTGATACGACCCGGAAACAAGAGCATACCTCGGATCTTCTGCCAGTGTGATTCGAATATGCGAGGACAATAATATGCTGATAGATTGGCTGCTGTCACTCCTCTGATCGGTGACTCAGACATTGGGGCGGCTCTTTTGGATCAAGCAGACAGTGTAAGATAGAGTATTCATGCCCGGAGAGACTTATTCACCAATCCGCTATCACTACCGACGGTCAGCCTATGGATCATGCTATTATCAATGCCCTCAGAGAAAAGGGAAGGATAGACGACTTTGGTGGCAGTGAATCCACATCACTCGCCAGAATGGCAGACTTGGGAATTAAGATCGGTACAGCAAAAAACGAGACGCACACCAGACACGCCAGAAGACTTGTTAATCAACATAGAACTGGTACTATTAGCCATCGGACGTTGGGGTTCATACTGAGGGGAGGATCTGAGCACCTATGGACATGTCCGGAGTGCAACGAGGATAACCCAACTAACTAACTAACTAACTAACTTATTCACCAGGGAGTGAACATGTCTGAACAACCTTCAACACGGGCAAAGACAGTCGTCTTATCTGGTTGCCACTAGCACCATAGGCATGGGAACTTTACGTTGTTTAATGGGAGCAAGAGCGGGCTGGTATTGGTTCAGTCATTTATTCGTACAGTAGGCTGTCGCGTTTCTAGATTTTTGGTCGCATATCAACTTCCCAATCTCTAGCTGATCCTTCTGCCATTACTGCCTTACTGACTACTTTTGCTGGGTAAAGCATAGGAATCTTGGAACCTGAGAATGTAGGACTGTACAGGTTAGGGTCTTATGTTTGCACTGACAGAAAAAAAAATCCATAATCTTATCGAGGATTCGAAACGGGTTCTTCTGCATGAGAGCCCGACCTTGTTTAATCTTGTACCTTGGGGGAAAGGGGAGGGGGTGGGGGTGTAATTTAAAAAGAGTGAATGTTTCTATATGGGTACTATAAAGTCGTCCCCATGTGGGATGCAAATTTTTGTTATTTAAAACCCCACCCTGGCTTCTGCCAGGGCCCTAAATATAGTCAGGGCATAGATACGACCTAGCCATAGATATGGCCTTACGGCTGAAAGGGGTTTCTGGGACCTCTCCACGTGTGATCTTCATTTGCGTGGTGGTAGGTTGTGTCACCGGGTGTTTATCGCTTGTGTGATGTCCTGGTGGGGTACAACTACCTACCTACATAGGTCCAATTATGTGACGTCTTTAGATCGTTGTCTGTTAGATTGCTTGTGGCAGCTGCTACCTTAGACATCTCTCATAGACCGACTCCTAGACGACCAGATGTTGGCACCCTACCGCTAACAGAATTATCATTCCTCATTATGAATGTGAATTAATCTAAGACCGAACCTTGAAGTACTTGTGAGACAAATCTCTAGCTGTCTACAGCGTATAAATATCTGACTTCTGGTTGCTGTAATGTCGGCTCGTTTGGTTCACGAAAGGAACTGGAGTGAAGGAACCATAGAACTCTTCTGCGCGTGAAGTAAGAGCGTGAGAGTTCGCTGTTATAATTATGGTTCAGTTTGCAGAATTATTCTCAGCAGTTCATAAATGAACTAACCTTACTGAACCCTTGATACTCCTACGCCTGCTCCGCCCCTTCCTTTAGTAGCTAACGGAGTTTTTATAACAGTGACACCGGTTACAACCCGACAAAAAATCCGACAATCTTTTTCTCATGTCCGTTGAAAGTCGCTCAAAAACTACCACTGACTCCCCGCTGGATCAGTCTTTCCAGGTATGGAAACTGTCTGTTTTGTTGAACTGTTCACTTGTCTTTACAATGTCCGCTTTATCGTAATTAAAAAAGGTGTTTTGATGTGTACAACTGGCCACCATTTAACTTGCCTTGGGTTTTCCCGAAGCGAAGGAATCTGCAATTTTTGCGAAACGATTACAAAAAGAAGACAGGAATAAAAACTAACAGGCAGACCATAGGACGGACAAACAGACAAAGAGACAGACAAGCAGGAAAATAGGTAGACCGACGGAAGGATGGACAGAAAGAAAGAAAAACACTATAGACTTCACGATGAGCATATGTGTTTTTTCGACGTAATTCCTATCCAGTATGGCGGACTGGCAGGCACCGCTAAAGTGGTAACGTTTCTTTTTTTTTTTCTTCTGGTCGAAATGTGCTAATCTAGTTTCCACTCCTGGATAAAGTCCACGGTTTCGTGGCTAAGTTAAAAGTTGTTAGCACAACACTGTGCTGAGCTGCCGCAAGTGTTTGTGTGGTAATAGTCTGAAAATGGGCTGGTGGCCGGTTTGCATTCTGTCTGGCTAAGAGCCGTAGGCAATGCATTATTAGTATCGCTTGTAAATGGCCAACTTGTTGTGGCTAACTATTTCTATCAAAGAAAAATTGTAATTCTGGTGGTGACTGTTGGTGTTGGCGCCTCCGGCGACTACCTACTACTCTACTACAACCGATATCACTTCATGGGAAGTAAGTGAAATCCTAAAACTGGCGAGAAAAGAAGAAGGAAAAGAAGATAAAAGAATTAAATGGATTAAATGTCCAAAGTAAAGACGATAAAGGAAGAAGTGAAGAGAGACATTGTCACCAATGCCGGTTGGCGTGACAGGTGAAGGTGAAACTTGTGGCTCTCAAACACTACCCGCCGACAGAGAAACTAATCAATGCACAAGGGGCACCGACCGACATGAACATACCGGCAGTCAGCTGGCGATTCTGACACGATTGATCACTGTCCCTTGTGTTTCAGCAACTCCACGCATACAGTGCCGTTGTATTGATCCGACTCTGGGGAAACACCTCTGAGACCGTTATGCGTATTGCACTTTGTCATTCATGACTAATGTGCTGTTTCCTGGCCGGCTTGTTTTAACCGTTGAATACGCAACATTGGAATAATCAAGGCAATGTTAGATAATTATTTCCCCCTTTCCCCCCCCCCCCTTTTTCCCCAAGCTGACAAGCAGCTAAAAAAAATCGTACAGGGTTTATGTAGAAGAAATATATGTAATTGGCAGTTTAATTTACATCTTTATTTCTAGAAACCGTCTGGTCTAGTAGTTCTCAAACTTTGAATTTCAGAATCAGTTTCTATGCTGGAGACCATTGGGCCTACCATCATGTAAGCTAATGACCCTTTTCCACGCCTTGAAGCGAATTGGGATTGTAGGGTTAGGTGGGGGAGGGGGTGTGCGTCAAGCAGTTTTGAAGTTGAGTTCTTCTGTACTTGGAATAATCAACATTGTCAGTTTTAACAGTAATGAACACAAAACATTGCCTCCAACTTCATGCAGAGAGTTGTAATAATCAACATTGTCAGTTTTAACAGCAATGAACACAAAACATCGCCACCACCTTCATGGGGAGACTTGTAATAATCAACATTGTCAGTTTTAACGGTGATGAACACAAAACATCGCCGCCACCTTCATGCAGAGACTTGTAATAATCAACATTGTCAGTTTTAACGGTGATGAACGCAAATCATCGCCGCCAACTTCATGCGGAGACTTGTAATAATCAACATTGTCAGTTTTAACACTGATGAACACAAATCATCGCCACCACCTTCATGGGGAGACTTGTAATAATCAACATTGTCAGTTTTAACACTGATGAACACAAAACATTGCCGCCACCTTCATGCAGAGACTTGTAATAATCAACATTGTCAGTTTTAACGGTGATGAACACAAAACATTGCCGCCACCTTCATGCAGAGACTTGTCATAATCAACATTGTCAGCTTTACAAAACATCGCCCCCACCCTTGTGTGGAGAGTGACGCCCATTGAGCCTCGTCCAACATCAGATCCAGATTAGCAGAAGTCATCAAGACAGAACACTGTTAGCCATCACATTGTTTGGACACTAAATTGCCAGCTGTTGGTGATTGTTTCTTTTGCTATTCGACACTTTGTATTGTGTGCATGTCTCCACGTTCTTGTAACAGAACTTGGGATTTTTCTTTTTGTTGCCCTCTCTTCAGTAACATTTTGTTATGTTGTAAGAGAAGGGGATGTAGGGGGTTCTGTCATATACTGAAGGAAGGTACCATCTGGAAAGATTGGAGACTACTTATCTAGACAGCCTAGAGTCGGAAACTCAAAGAAACGACAATCAATCGTAACTATAAAGAACAAGGGAAACTACCACGTTAAAAGCCGTCCCCGTGTGGGATGCCATTTTTTGGTTATTTGTAGCCCCACCCTGGCTTCTGCCGGGGGCCCTGAATATAGCCGGGCCACGAATATGGCCTAGCCATAGATATGGCCTAACGGCTGAAAGGGCTTTCTGTGACCTCTCCACGGGTGATCCCCATCCGCGTGGTGGCACTTTGTGTCACCTGGTGTTTGTCGCTTGTGTGATGTCCTGGTGGGGTACAACTAGCTACCTAACTACCACATTATTTGTCCAAGAGTACATCTATGAGCCTGTCGGAAGCCATAGTGGGGTACAACTAGCTACCTAACTACCACGTTATTTGACCAAGAGTACATCTATGAGCCTGTCGGAAGCCTAGAAGGGAGCGATGACAAGCTAGTGACTGACTGACTAACTTTCTTCTCCACCAGGACATCACATTAGCGACAAACACCCGATGACACAATGTGCCACCATGTGGATGAGGATCACCGTGGAAAGGTCCCAGAAACCGCGTTCAGCCATATTTATGGCCTGGCTATATTGCGGCCCCCGGCAAGAGCCCGGGTGGGGCTTCAAATAAGAAAAATTCCATCTTATGAAGGACGATGTATAGGATTAGTCAGACAACCTGGGCCTGACTGACTGACTTTCTACCCCACTAGGACATCACACAAGCGATAAACACCCGATGACACAAAGTGCCACCATGCGGATGAGGATCACCGTGGGAAGGTCCCAGAAACCGCGTTCAGACAATTGGCCATATTGATGGCCTGCCTATATTGCGGCCCCTGGCAAAAGCCAGAGTGGGGCTTCAAATAAGAAAAAATTACGTCCTGAAAAGGACTTAAGTAAGGAATGGACAAGCTGGGGAACCCAGTGCCACTTTTATCACTAGTCACCTGACATGATGCGATTTCATTGGTGCTTATTAGATAAAATAGGTCACCACAAGACACAGCAAGATAATGCAGTACAACTGTTGGGTTCGCCAATGTGGAAAAATTGAAAGGGGTGGGGGGGGGGGGGGGGTAGAGTGTCCAACTGAAATAAAGAATTCGCTTAAATCAGCTACTAATTTTCGGAAATATTCGTTACTGCAAAAAGAGCCAAGCATGGAATAAAGCGAACATTAAATTATTGCTTTGGAAGACTGACAAGTCCGGATGATTTCATTTTCCTATACAGTGCAAGGAGAAACTCACAGAGACCCAAGAAACAGTTCTTCTTATCAGAAATTCCTCTATCCAGATAAGAGTTCAGATATACGGTAATACATTTGCAACGTACAATACAATAATTGACTAGCGTTGGATAAGACAGGTGTATGACACAGAAAATATGTAAATCACCAAAAGTGTTAATATACCAAGCTGGCACAAATACCTAGAGAATAACAGGCCATTTTACGCTTTAAAACAAAAGACTTATCTAAGTACCTGCAGCTGAGTTAATGTATCAAGCTGGCACAAATACCTAGAGAATAACAAGACATTTTACTCTTTGAAACGAAAGACTGTATCTTAGTACCTGCAGCTGAGTAAATAAATAAATATCTTTCCATGACATCCTTCAATCCAAAGACATGATAAATTAAATCATCTTGGCATCCATCCTGCATTTATAAATGTTAATTGTATCCATGCTGTTTGAAACGTCCATTGTCGGAACATAGTTTGTGTTGTTCGTCCATTGTCGGAACATAGTTTGTGTTGTTCGTTCATTGTCGGAACATAGTTTGTGTTGTTTGTCCATTGTCGGAACATAGTTTGTGTTGTTCGTCCATTGTCGGAACATAGTTTGTGTTGTTCGTCAATTGTGGGAACATAGTTTGTGTTGTTCGTCCATTGTGGGAACATAGTTTGTGTTGTTCGTCCATCATGAATGATGAAGACCACTTTTGGCTCACTAGTCCAATTTGAGCCTGGAAATTCTTGAGCAGTGCGGACAACAGATGGAAGCCGCAGTAAGTGTTGGATTAGTAGTACGATTCTTTCTAGTCTGCCTTCGTTTCTCTGCCTTTGCAGCCTCCTCTGCCTGGTAGGCCGATGCACCATAAATAAGGGATGTACGTCATCCAGAACGGTCTTGTGTAGTAGCCACCCATTTCGTTGAGTTGATGCCAAAAGAATTGAGAGCAGTCTTGAGAGTGTCCTTATAGAGCTTTTTCTGCCTTCCCTGAGATCTCTTTCCATGCTGGAGCTCGTCATAAAATACTTTCTTTGGGAGGCGATAGTCTGGCATGCGGGTTAGGTGACCAGCCCAACGCAGCTGACAAATCTTCAGTATCGTGTGGATGTTAGGCAGGATTGCCCTTCAAGAACCACAGTATTTAGGATCTTATCTTGCCATTTAATTTTGAGCAGCTTTCTATGAAACTGGTTTAACTTTTTTAGCATGGCGCTGAAACACAGTCCACGTTTTGTAAGCGTAGGGCAATACTGTAAGAATTACAGCTCTGTAAACATTTAGCAACTACCTGGCAACCCAAATTCAGCACTATCATCATCTCCGGCTAATTCAGGACTAGCAACGGACTCACAATAAATGAATTCCTCCCCTCACGGTATGGCCATGCAGGTCATATTAGACGAACACGTGCCGGCTACAGGCAAGGCCTTCAGGTTGGGAACCATTGAATGCGGCCACTACGTGCATTTATGGAAGAAACGACTTTAATCACGGGCAGTGAGGATGATACCCGCGCGATTCTAAAAAAGATTGGACGAGGTGGTCCAATGGAGCGGTGTGCAGTTCGAACCGCAGAAATCGAGGAGTCTGTCAATCCCAAAAGGTAAGGTCGCGGCGATCAGTTTTATGGTGGCAAGGAATCGGATCCCCGCGGTTCTAGAGGAACCGGTGAAGAGCCTTGGGCGCGTTTACGATTCGAAGTTATCTGACAGAGCGGAGGTCCGGCGAATACACAAGTCACTGGTTACAGACCTGCAGGTTAATAGGAAAGTTCAAGGTTTAGTGCCTTGAGTTTATGTTGACCCTAAAGCTCCTCTGGCCGCTGCTCGTATACGAAGTGACGATGACGGAGGTGGAAACCATGAGGAAATGACTTGGAACACCATCTTGTCTGACTGATGTGGCTCTGTATTATAAGCAGGCCAAGCTGGTACTCCGGCTCAAATCAGTAACCGAAGAGTTTAAAGTTGGCAAAGTAAGACTCGCCATGATGCTGCGCGAGTCTTCAGACCCCACGGTCACTGCTGCCCAGCCCGCTCTAAAGACTGGCAAAAAATGGAATTTCCTGGATGCGACTGAATCTGCCCAAGACGTACTGAAATTAAAAGAAGTAATGTGTTACACGTAAACCGACCGTCGAGGCCTTGGGCACGGGAAAGTCAGTTGGTGGTCCAAAGCCACAGATAAAGAGCACCGATACATGGTTATACAGTAGATATTGGAAGCCGAAAACGAGGTTCGGGTCCAAAAAGCCGCCCAACAGTCGCAGCAAGGCCAGTGGATCGGTTTCGAGAGAGCCTTGCCACGAATACTCACATGAGATGAGATCTGGCGAATGGCCCCGATGCGGCTGAGCTTTATCGTTAGATCTTCATACGATGTGTTACCGTCCGGTGACAGCATGGTCAAGTAGCATGCGGCTACCGACCCGACATGCCCACTATGCAGAGCTAAACAGACGCTCGAGCACGTATTGTCCGCATGCAGAAAATCTCTAGGTCAGGGTAGATACACTTGGCGCACAACAAAGTCCTGAAAGAGTTAGCGGACGTTGTGGACCAAGCTAGGATGAGTGCGAATGCGAGGGCCCGTCCTACCGTTGTCCCCGTGCGCTTCTTTAAGGCTGTGCAGATTTATAAAGGTAATTTCAACAAGGTCGCATACGCTCCATCGATGCTTGACTGTGCAAGGGACTGGTTACTGGCTGTCGACTTGCCTGGTCACGAAAAGTACCCACAGTTATTCCGGAAGACAGGCCCGGCGACCCGACAAAGTCCTACATTATGTGGAGAAACGACAGCTCATCCTGACTGAGCTGACTGTGCCGTATGAGTCACGAATGGACGACAGTCACACGTATATGCTCGAGAAATACAGTGACCTCGCGGCTGATCTGAGGAGAGACGAAGCGTACACAGTAAGAACCGTCGCCGTCGAGGTAGGCGCAAGAGGTCTTATCTCCACTTTCATATACAATGTGATAAAGCAGATGGGCTTGCGAGGAAACGAGCGCAAACGATCACTAAAACAACTGGGCGACGCTGCTGAAAGGGCTTCGAGCTGGCTCTGGACAGAACGGAACGTCGTGGGAGACGGGCCTCGGTAGGCTGTTCCGGGTGTGTAATCGAAAAGAAAGTATTATCCCTTAAGTCCAACGTGTCCGAATTGTCTGCCAGTGTCCCTCTGCCAATTGCCAACAAAGTCCAACATGTATGAACCAACCGTAAGCTTGCTACTTAGGCGTTAAGGTATGCCGGTTGATCTGATTTGCTACCGCAGCGACTATAAATATCTAACTTCGAATCTCACAGTATTCACCGTCCTTTTTAGGATGAAATTTTCGTTATTTGAAGCCCCACCCTAGCTCTTGCCTGGGGCCGCAATATAGCCAGGCCATTAATATGGCCTAATGGCTAAACGCGGTTTCTGTTACCTCTCCACTGTGATCCCCACCCACATAGTGGCACATTTTGTCATCGGGTGTTTATCACTTGTGTGATGTCCTGGTGGAGTAGAAAGTCAGTCGGTCAGTCAGTTTCACAGTATCTGTTGCATAGTCACCATTTTCGTCTTTTCCTTGTACAAACACATCCGGTAATACGTGCAGCAGGAGCAGATCAAAGCCTGGATTCATGACCAGCTTGGCCCACCCTTTGAAATTGTCTAGGAGTTCGTGGGCCAAACAATTGTTGACGAGGGATCTCTTCTACTAATGATTGGTAGACCTGCTGTACATGCTCCCCTGTGAAGTTCTTCTTATGGTGTATATTCCGCTCCATACATCTCACACACATATCAACTGATATTTCCTGCCTTTAACATTAAAGGATGTGAGCCAGTGGAACGTTTCTTTATGTTCATTCTTCTTTTGTCTCATTAAAGAAAGAATCTAACAGACACTGTTGTGGATTTTCTTGTTATGAGAACAAAATTTCACTCTCAGACTGTCGTGGTCAGGTATACGATAATGCCTAAAATATGTCTGGACGATACACCAGATTGCTAGTGTGGCTTAGTGAACTCAGTGAGTCTATGTCTATGTCTATGTCCATATATGTTCTCTGTGCTGAAGACAGTCTAAACTTGGTGGGAATAAAAGCAGCACATGGTTGTTTACGGTCTATAAAATTCTTTGATTTTGTTCTGCATCTATTCTCATTTTTTTTTTTCTAGTCTTATAATCAGTAAAATGTATTGACATCATTAGGGAAAAGATTTTTGGGTCAAGAGTCTGTCTGATACGATGGCCATGACATTGTGATACTGTGAATGTTATGTGTGGGGGTTTCCAGTAAATAAAACATGCACTGGATTATCTATCAGCTAACAATGAACAGCTAGTGAATATAAGGAGAGAAGCAGAAGGATAAAGCACCCCAAAAACCTGGAAACAATTGTTCTCACGTTTGTTTGGAATGGCATGCTTGAAAAACTAACAAAGTCCTGCAATCGGAGCATCCACGAATCTTCTTGAGTCTTTGAAAACCGATCTCCATAAAACTAGAGACACGTTAAGCCAATATGATTTATTTTAGTGTATAATCAAGAAACGACATCACAGCACTCGGGACAGTCCCCATCTTCGGCAGCAAGCCCAGAGTTCTAATTCCACTGGCACCAATAGCAGTCTAATAGTGTATCCGTTTCACCTTTCCCTTGAATGCTCAAAGTTGACCAAATCCTCTAGTCACTCCTCGCAGTACCATTCTTTTCAGACCATCTGTGCTTCACTCATCCTAAAGTGCCCTTACGGCATTTGGTTCACCAGTACTAGCAAGTTATGCAGTACTAGACAATCTATCTGGCTGTTCATTTTCGAATACACCGGTATATCCTGGGGAAAATATTCAAAGGGTGCTAAATACCTGGGACCTCTGAAGCGTTATTTGGCACTCTTCACGGAGCATACCAGTCTCCGCCTTTCTCAAAATGCTCTGTGAGTAGGTTACAATTACGACATGTGTGTACAGCTGATTCTCAAGCCAGCGAAAGGCTGCAGTCGCTGTCTCCACCTCCATTTTCAAAATAGATGTTGTGGTGTCATATGCCTGGCCTTGTTGCACTCAACGACATCAATTCACTTTTGCTAAGAACCCCCATGCACTTCGTCTGCCTCTCAGCGCAGAGCCTTCTTTATAGATTATCATATCACCTGGGCGAAAATTGTCACGTATCACTCGTCAAACTTTTGATTCTGCAGCGCCCGCTGGCCAGTCCTTGCACTCACGGCCCAGTGTAATCAGAACTCTTTACAATGCTGACTTTTGCTGGGACATTGTGACCTACTCCTCTCCTCGTCCAAGGTTATTAGGCAGACAGATTGGCTGGATCTTCACCACAAGGTGGAGAATTGATACATGACAAGGCAGATGTGGTCAAGGCCTTTTGGGAACAAGCAACGGAATCGGTGGAGAAACAAGAGTATTATGGCCTGGAGAGAATGAGGCACTTGGGTGTAACCAGGGGGTCTAGCCGGCTCACTACACTCAGGGAAAAGGCAAGATGGACAGATTGTGACCAGTACCATCGGTAGCGGAACTATGCGCTGGCTGCTGAAGATGAGGACAGAGCACGCATGGGAATGACCGGAATGCTGTGATGTCAATTCTTGACTAAACAGCTCAATTCCTAGTAATGCACTGTGCCATCTAATCTATGTTTAATTTTGTTGAGGTACTAATACAACAATTTAATATTTAATATTATCGACCAGTAAATGTCATTCCTGTGAGTGGTTGTTGTAGGGGCTCCAGCACACTGGTTTTATTGTTTGGGGGGCGGGGGAGGGGCGGGGGCCATAATGCTGTTATGACGGTCCTTTTTACAAGAGCATGTCTGACTGACTGAGGTTCAACCCTACCAGGACCGCACGATAGGCGATAAACATGCGGTGACACAAAGTATCACCATTCGGGTGAGACTCACTCGGGCTCATTTCCATAAACCCCGTTCAACCCGTATGTTATATTTAGGTCCCCCGACGACAGCTAGCGTGGGGGCTTTAAAATACAGATTTAAAAAAAAATGCGTCCCACATTGGGATTCGGCCTACAAACTAAAAAGACTATGTTCCCAGGCAGAGATGCCAGATATCTTCCAGATTTAAGGTATCTATCATGGAATCAAGATCGAATTGTTGCGACATCCATAAAACCGAGCCAAAGGGTTTCTCTGGATAAAAAGACTTCAACAGCCATGGAAAAAAAAATACTGCAAACCTGAAGCGGGAATACCCAATTGAGCCGGCAGGATAACTGACAATTTACGAAATACTGTATAGAAAGGTTTTACTAAATCTAGAATAAATTATTGTCTAATTAACAGCTACGCTGCATGAGTAGTAGTACATGTAATTAACAGATAAAAACAATAAAAACGTTTTTAAAAAATAGGAACATTGTGATTATTTCCATGAAAAATCCTTTCGATATTTTTGTTTGGATATTTCGTTCAAGATGGCGACTGTGAAGGGAATTCCGCTCAGCAAGGTATAAACATATACTTATTTTAGCTACATACTTTGAATTTGTTGTGTTTAAAACCTAAAATAGATCATAATGACATATTCAGTAATACATTCGTGTATATCGTTCATGTTTGTTGCCACTGTACTATGGAAAGAATGTCAAAGTCAAACCAAGCGGAAAAGTCTAGTCAGTAAGTTAGTGTAAAGCTTCGCAGCTTCCACTTTAACTTCACCTACAGTTTTGATTGATAATATAAATTTGTGAAACCTGATTCACTCTGCTGAGTGTTATGCTAAGAACTGACTGACATCACAGCAACTCTGGACCTGACCATAAGCGTCCCGCTTCCTCATCTTCAGCAGCCAGCGAAGATTTACAATGAGGATTGATTGTGCCAGTAGCGTAGGCAGCAGTTCGTTTGATTATTTTGTCCGTTTTGCCAATCCTCTGAGTTTCAGTTTCAGTGTGTGTACAGTTCTCAGATTCGACCAGACCCTCTGTCCTGTGGTAACTCCCATCTGTACTTACCATTCTCTCCAGACCATTAATGATCAGTCATACCTCTGCACTGTTGTTTAGTTGCTCCAAAATGGCCGTGATCAAATCTTATAAGTATCCAAGAAATGTTGCTGGATACCCACACCAGATTTTCTCCCCAAGACTCTTTTCATCGCCTCTCTAGAGAGGGACAGTGCATTATATTCAGACTAAGAACTGGGCACAACAGATTTCGTCAACATATGTTCAAATTTTTCGGTGTAGGAAATACGGAGACATGACCCTGCAGCATGGCACCCGAAAATGCTGAGCATGTGCTCCAACACTGTCAACTATATGCTGACAACAGAGACGCAATCTGGCCTGTTACAACCACACTGAAGACAAAACTGTATGGTACACGAGAGGATATGGATTGCACGATAGCTTTCATAAAGGCTACCGGCCTCCTGATATAAGTTTTCTGACAGAAGGATCGAAGAAGAAGTGCATACATTCAGTACTCAATACCAAAAAATACCATCTCTTTAGTCAAATTTTCATAATAATTTTTACTCATAAAATCAGTACAGCTGGGTACATATTGAAAAGCTTTTTCCAACGGTATTTTATTCATGCCTGTATGTAAATTCTAAGCCGAGCTATCAAAAGTTTTTTGTAAACAAAAAGTTAAATAAAGAAGAAAAATAATTAAAGCCAGTTAAAACTTGTCATCCTAAAATTAGAAAAGATATAAAACCAAACAAAAAGTAAATCAGCAAGCTCCACAATATAACGGATACAAACAAGGCTATGGAGCCTTCATCAGCGCATACATAAATAAAACGGCTCTCCTCCGAATTTCTACCCCAGCATTATGGCCGCCTAACAAATATTCTAACAGGGCCTCAGTCCTATGAAAAATTTAGACTTCCTGCCGAGCGGCAAAACTAGGATCAGCTCCGAATAACAAAAAATGCTCTAACAGGGTCTCAGCGATATGTTAATTGCGGACCTGTTTTTGTAGCTATGCCTTACCACCGACCGTATCCCCCGCGCCGCTACGCGTGACACTGATGAGGGCTAAATAGATGGCTGGGACTCACGGGCAGCAGCTACCGCATCTCCTGCAAATTACTCCAATTTATTTGCTCGTGAGTCCCAGGCTCACCATCCGCATAGCACGGGGATACTGTCGCCGGTGAGTGTAACCACATTTTGCGCAAGCTGAAAAGTTTGAGGACAACAACGACGCTAATCTGCCTCGGAGCGCATGGTCTCCCCACGCCCACCCCCCCCCCCCCCCCCCCCCCCAATGTCACTTGTATCGTTTGTAGTGTTGCTAGTATCGTATGCAGAAATGCTCAAAAGTTTCAACGGTCGCTATTTCGTCTGCTACTATCGTCTGCAGTGTTGCGTCTCTTGAAATTGTCAGGTAATCATAGTTTTGCCACGATTTGTTTGTCGCCGGAACTTTGCATATTTTTTATAGGAATGATGCCCTGTTAGGATATTTGTTTGGCCGCCATGATGCCGGGGTAGAAGTTCGGAGGAGAGCCAATAAAACAATACCACACAAATACACAAAATAATTTAGCTTAGTATCTCAAAGCAGCCAGGTCGATGTCTTGTCAGTATACTGACAGGACACAGGACATGGGAATAAATACCCCTGGGGAATTCCAGGAGCCCTAACTGGAGGGTTTTAGATAACACTGTGTGGGCAGTTTAATCCCCAAGGATTTAGAGTAAGCTGTGTTGGCAGTTCAATCCTGTGGGTGTTAAAGTGCCCAAAGTGAAAATGAAGCGATTTTCAAGAGACTTGCCGACTCTGTCACTGGAGTAGCTAGATTTGATAGCTGTCACTCAGTTTTGTGGACACCTTGGTGATCCTGGGAATCAAAGTGCAAAGGTACTGGTTTCAGGGCATTCTTCTGCACATCCAAAACCTAAAATTAGTAGTGTGTGTGTGCACGCGCGCACTTGCACATGTGTGTGTGTGTGCAGTCTAATAGGGATGGTATGGATTGGTGGTTGTTGGTTGGATTGTGATTCGTCTGCCTGACTTCTAAGAAGGTATCATCCTGTCAGGAAAGAACTCAGAATTAGTAATCATCTTAAGATTCACACACCAGCTCAACTTATCTCCCGCTACCCTTCTTAGTCACTCAGAGTATACACTCAAGAACAGGAGACCATGTCCCCTTTCATTTATCTGTCTGTAAGTCAGTAACCAGATAGAAGATAAGGTACATAGTGGAGATAGACAGATACTACTACACATAGATCATCCTCTCTCCACCTTCCTATCTGCACCCGCAGACATACATTTTATCCCGTTCGTACATGTATACATTTCATATCTCCACAATCTGCCTACTACACACCCAATGTTGTCGTGCTAAAATTAACCTTTGACTCAGAGCGCCGAGCTCTGGCGTCACAGCATCTAGCCGACTGAAGGATGACCCAGTTGACATATGTCTGCTAGTCGACACAACTCTGTTGTCTGGTTAGAGAATTATTAACTTGCTGGGTTTAATATCTTTACAATGGTGTGTGTCATGTAGAGCACAAACTAGTTAGCCTGTGAAAGGAAAGGTTTGATTTAGGGCCTGGAGTGTCTGGATATCAAGAATGGCCTAGTTCTTCCCTCCCTGCAGCAGTGGCCAACTTTAAAGAGATATATATCATGGTACTCGTAAACTATAATCAACTTACCCAAGCTTAGGAACCCTTCAAAGAACTGGTATTTTGAAAGCGCCAAAGTTTAATTAGAGTATTAAAACATCTCCCGACACCTCAGAGGTCTGGCAAAAGAATGCCCGCCCCAGAGTCCGCTTGGCGTCTCTAGAAAAGAAGTCCTGTATTCGTGCCAAAGGAGTCAAAAGGCTTACAGGAATTTCTGAATAATATTCAAGAAATATTTATCCCACAGTTTCAAGTTTAAAAATGTAGACTTCTCAAAACAACTAGAGGGTATAGACATGTTTATTTCACCAGATAGAGGTATATATTAATATGAGGGACTATATATCCCCCCCCCCCCCCCCCCCCCCCCCCCCCCCCACTCTTCCCCACCGACGGGTTTAAATTTGAAATCTGACGTGCCTGCTAGGGTTGTCAGCGTCACGACTAGTCCACAGTGTAGTGTTGGCTGTTTACTCCACAACAGCTGTACTGTTTTATTTGGAAAAAAATTATATACATCTTCCCTGCCACAACAGGGTATACAACTTTCTGTATAGACCTAAGAATAGACCAGAAATTTAAACATCCCAGCATTAATTAGATGCAGACAATTAAAAAATAACTGTATGAAATAACTGCTGATAATTATAACAAAAGCTCATTATTAATAAATTGCTCAACTCGCTGTGGTTTTAAGAGCTTATCTTGAAAATCCTACTGTAAATCACTCCATTAGTTTATAGAAATGAAATTTCAGAAACAGATGTAAAACTGGATGGAGAATTGAATAATAACAAGCATTATTAAGTGCCAATATGTTAATGGTTTGATATAAATATGAATACTTACAGCTGTATTTAAAAGTAAGCAGCAGTAGGAAATGTAAGCCAATGTTTTCAGTCCACATAGGGTTTCACATAGAAACAATGCTACCTGATTTTAGCAATATATAGCTCATCTGAATTCCAAGGTTTCTCAAGTAATTCTAATGGATCAACCTCATGTGAAAATTTTCTGAAAACTTACGAACATTGTTTTGGGATTTATTAGGCCGCTTCCGGTAGCAGAAGTTTCCAACCGATGGCTTGATTTCATACCTCCTATGATTGGTGCTAAACCAGCAAGTCTGTGTGCTTTTTTTTTTTATAAATTTACTAACACTCTTCTAAATCGGTTTTATTTTTGTACACAATAGTTAGGAATGCGGTTAAACACGCAGAAACATATTATAGGACACAGGATCAAAGATGTGAGTCAGTATGTAAAAAACAAATAATTAATGAGACAAAACTAACTACTACCCTATTATATACCTCTACTGTTATAAGAACAGTTATCCCCCCTTCTTTTGCTGTTCAGTCCTTTATGTTAGATTTTTGGTTAGCTCTTCCTTTCCTTTTGTTTTTGGTGGCATCTCATTTCTATGTCACTTCCCTGATCACTTATGTTTGTTGTATTGTCTGTTGACAAAAATTGGTAAGAATGTTTAGTTGTAGTTGTGCGTCTTTTCCTTTCCTTCCGTTGAGCTTTTAAGTCCAGGTCTACTTCAGAGTAAACAGTTGACAGAACTGAGATGCCACACGTGTTGATCCTAGCTACAGCAGTTGATTACAGAGGCTGGCAAATGTCTCTTGATGCCTTGGAAAGGAATTTAAGGTTCAGCAATTGAGATGCTTGGGTGGAGTCAATTGCTGATATTGTTAAATATCATTGATGAGTGTTTATGTGTGTGTACACTCATTGTTCCGGCGTTTGATATGGAACAGATGTCAGTGATCATTATTATCTAGTCTGGATAAGGTTGCAGTTCAAGTTTTCAGCATACATACATCTGCTTCATTTACATAATATAATTCCCTGCTTTGATTCAGATATATGAATTTTGGCAGCAAATTTTTTTGCATTGATTTGGCAATAGCAATAGCAGTCTACTGAAAGTAAATTTGCCTAGTAAAGTCATAAGCCACCAAAAACTTGCTGGTTTTGGCTCTGCAATGTCCTGTAAATAGTTCACAACTAAATTCATAAAAGTATAATCCCACCTGAGGTGAATTTCACCACTCCACCTTTCCTAGTTTTATGCCGCACAAATGTTTTTTTATTTTTTTATTTCTTCTTAACAAACACATACCAGTAAACCAGTGTTTTGTAGCTGAATGGTGAATATTTCTACTTATTACACAGGTGAGCCCAGCATTTCTGCATGCCAACTCTACAAGCCACACCTGGGTCTTCAGCGCTTTTGCAGAATTGATAGGTGAGTGTACATGTGACTTTTTTGTTTGTCAATATTTTTGTTTATTGTGATGAATACAGAAAAGTAAGTATACTTAGAAAGTACAGCTTAACAATAAAAAAAAAGGAAGCAAAATATTGTGCGTATTGCTGGTGATGTTTCAGATCATAACTGGAAATAAGAAACACAATGCAAAAACCAGATGCCAGAAAGCAAGTGCACTTATATACCAATTGTCACCATTATTAAGACATCCAAGCATAACTATGAGTGCAAAGAGACAGATTATTAATAGCATATTCATTCCAACATTAAGCTACCAGTGCCAAACATGGACACTATCTAAAGCCCGTATATGCAAAATCACCACCTGCGAGATGAGGTGCCTGAGAAAAGCAGCCAACCTAACCATACGAGATCGAGTGAATAATGAAACTATCAGGCAAATTGTGGGAACAACACCTTATAATAAATTCATCGAGAAACAGCAGATTATGTGGTTTGGCCATCTTGTTAGAATGCTGCAAGATCAAATACCATCACAAGCACTACATCTTAGAAGATCAGCTACAAGAGCAAGAGGACGGCCGCGGAAAACATGGATCAACAACATTAAAGACACTCTGCGCCTTCACGGCATGACAATAGCCAGTGGCAGCCAACATGCACTGGATTGCACATTATTCCACCCCACGACGTTTAACGGCAGAAGTGATTTATGATGATGATGAAGAAACACAATTGATATCTATATTTGTATTCAGTAGTAATAAAACAAGAGTCAAGCAAGTAGGTTTGTTAACATTATAACCATTTATTACTTATTCAGTGATTATCATGGACACAGCTGTTGGGAGACCATACGAGTTGTCACCTGGTCAAACGTTTAGGAGGTTAGGATATGACAAAATTAACTAACAGCATTTAGAGAGGTTTTCCTTTGTGCTAAAGGTTTTTACAAGCCAAGAAGATGTCAGATTTGCTCATAAGCCACAATGGGAAAAAATCATAGGGACACGGCATGAGTCACCTGACACGTGTGTTTTTTGTGTTTAGGCCCGAGGGGATATATTCAGTATAATGTTTCGTTCTGATCATGATTATTGATTACCCCTGTCATATATCTTGAAAGTGTTAAAACACTGATCAGTTACATAAATTGATGGAAAATCGTCTGGACAAATCAGGGCAAAGAGAATGCTCATTGTAAAACTGAATCTGTCTAGGGTCACAGTAGTCGCCACAACTTTCCAGGAGCAGACATGTTTTTGCCATCCACTCACATCAGTATGGAGCTGTTGACTTCAATAAATACATCTCTTCAATATCCTTATGACTGTTGTCATCATGTACTGTGCTGATTTGTCTAGCAAGTCATGTTTCACACTGTCACACTATCACAGATTGGATTAGTTTTCTTGTCTCACATAGCCATCCAGGTATTTATCGCCTTTTCCATCAAGTTTACCAGTTATCATCAATTTTTCTCAGTTGATTTCTTTTCATAACATGTTCAAGAACTCCAGACTAGTTTTAATTTCTCTAAAGTTTACAGTTTTTGTTTATGTCGACTACTTTTTTTTTTTCAGCCCATGATATTCTTTGTCCTTTTCTTAGCTTGTTTGCTTCTTGTAAGAGTTTCAATATGCAGCAGTGTGTGTTCTGTATAGCACTTTAAAACTTTTGCACAGTGCATGTGTCTAATCATGATTTATCTTGGACTAAACAGAAACTAAATAAGCCAGCAGTACCTAGTGGAGGTTAAAAATAAATAGATTAATAGTTGAAAGCATGGAACAATATTAACGGGAGAATCCAGAGGACAAAATTAATACAAAATGGGAATGTTTCAAAACTAGTATAGAAACAGTTAATGCCATCTTACCAGTGAAAGAAAACAAGAAAAATCAAGTATGGATGACTGAGGAAATTATTCACAAAATGACACAAAGGAAGAAAGCAAAAAACACTCCAGAATATTCATTAATAGACAAAGAAATACAAAATATGTGTAGAACTGCTAAGGAAACATGGATTCAGTTAAAATGCAAAGAAATAGAGGATCTTGAAATAAAACACAGAACCAAGGAAATACATGCAAATGTAAGAAAACTTACAAACAATGAAAAACATTTAACAGGAAATGGTTGTATTAGGGGGAAGGATGGAAAAATTATTGTTGATAAGAAAGATATCATAAAAAGATGGACTGAATACACAGAAGACCTGTTTTGGGACAACAGAGGTGACAAACCGCCAATCCATAATATTCAAGAGGGACCAAACATATTAAAGTCTGAAGTAGAGAAAGCCATTAAACAGATGAAGCAGGGAAAAGCTGCAGGTCCAGACAACATAACTGCAGAAATGTTAAAATCATTATCTACTTTTGGAATTGATACTGTCACAGAAATATGCAATGACATTTATAACTATGGGTACATTCCCAGGGACATGAAAACATCTGTTTTTATCACACTACCCAAGAAATCAAAAGCTGTTGATTGTGAAGATTACAGAACTATTAACCTAATGAGTCACGTAACTAAGTTAGTCTTGAAGATAATACAAGCAAGAATTCAAGATAAAATAGAGAAGTTTCTGAAGAGCAGTTTGGATTCCGTAAAAACAGTGGTACTCGAGAGGCCATAATTTGTCTAAAGATACTGACTAAAAAATATATAGAAGTTCAGAAAAATATTTGTGCATGTTTTATAGATTACAAAAAAGCTTTCGACAGAGTGCAACATGAACAACTAATTGCAGCTCTTCAAAACATAAGACTAGATGGAAAGGATATCAGACTTATTAGAAACTTATACTGGGAGCAAGAAGCAACAGTAAGATATGACAACATCTGCTCACCCCAGATAGAGATCAAGAGAGGAGTAAGACAAGGATGTGTGCTGTCGCCTAGCCTTTTCAACTTATGTACAGAAACCATTTTTAAAGAAATTGTAGAATTACCAGGAGTGCACATCAATGGTAGAATAATAAACAATCTGAAATATGCTGACCACACAGTGTTGCTAGCAGAGAGTGAGCAGGAGTTGCAAGACCTAGCGGAGCAAGTAAACAGAAGGAGTGCAGAATTTGGATTAGATATAAATTTGAAAAAGACAAAAACCATGATATTTAGCAAAGAAAATAATCAGCTAACAATATCACAGTGAACGGGGTGAAATTGGGAATGGCCAAAAACATTTTCAACAACATGCAAAAGTTACTGACATCAAGAGAAATAAGCAATACATTAAAAATGAGAATTGCCAAATGTTATGTATTCTCAACCTTACTGTATGGCACAGAGACATGGACAATGAACAAACAACTAGAATATCATATCAATTCTTTAGAGATGTGGATATACAGAATATTAGGTCGTATTTCATGGAAACAAAAGCTATCAAATACAGAGGTACTGAGGAAATTGGGAATGAAAAGAGAGTTGCTAGGTGAAATAAAAAGGAGACAAGTGAAATATTTTGGCCACATTAAAAGACATAACAGTATTGTAAAGATCATCCTAGAGGGAAAGGTTCAAGGTTAGCGAGCAAAAGACAGACAGCGTTACAAGTGGGAGGATTACACCAAGAGATAGACGAACAGCAGTATGAGTGAGTGTACATCAAGGGCAAGAGACAGGGCTTGTTGGAGATCCATTGCAGCCAACCTTCATTGTGGAGACGGCACCTGATTGATTGAAACAGAATGTAAAGACCTTCAAATTTGTTTACTGTCATTACAGTGAAATGTTTGCAAGCAGTTTTGCTTTGATCACAGTATGAGACATGAAGGACTTCTAATCACAGTATGAGACATGAAAGACTTCTTATCATTGTATGAGACATGAAGGACTTGTAATCACAGTATGAGACATGAAAGACTTCTAATCACAGTATGAGACCTGAAGGCCTTGCAATCACAGTATGAGACATGAAGGACTTCTAATCACTGTATGAGACATGAAGGACTTGTAATCACAGTATGAGACATGAAGGACTTCTAATCACAGTATGAGACCTGAAGGACTTGCAATCACAGTATGAGACATGAAGGACTTCTAATCACTGTATGAGACATGAAGGACTTCTAATCACTGTATGAGACCTGAAGGACTTATAATCACTGTATGAGACATGAAGGACTTCTAATCACTGTATGAGACCTGAAGGACTTCTAATCACAGTATGAGACATGAAGGACTTGTATTCACAGTATGAGACATGAAGGACTTCTAATCACAGTATGAGACATGAAGGACTTCTAATCACAGTATGAGACATGAAGGACTTGTAATCACAGTATGAGACATGAAGGACTTGTAATCACAGTATGAGACATGAAGGACCTCTACTCACTGTATGAGACATGAAGGACTTCTAATCACAGTATGAGACATGAAGGGCTTCTAATCACTGTATGAGACATGAAGGACTTCTAATCACAGTATGAGACATGAAGGACTTCTAATCACTGTATGAGACATGAAGGACTTCTAATCACAGTATGAGACATGAAGGACTTGTAATCACAGTATGAGACATGAAGGACTTCTAATCACAGTATGAGACATGAAGGACTTCTAATCACAGTATGAGACATGAAGGACTTCTAATCACTGTATGAGACATGAAAGACTTCTAATCACAGTATGAGACATGAAGGACTTGTAATCACAGTATGAGACATGAAGGACTTCTAATCACTGTAAGAGACCTGAAGGATTTCTAATCACTGTATGAGACATGAAGGACTTCTAATCACTGTATGAGACATGAAGGACTTCTAATCACTGTATGAGACATGAAGGACTTCTAATCACTGTATGAGACATGAAGGACTTCTAATCACTGTAAGAGGCATGAAGGACTTCTAATCACAGTATAAGACATGAAGGACTTCTAATCACAGTATGAGACATGAAGGACTTCTACTGGAAGACAATAAACTAGGGCTGTAGACGAGATCCAAATATAACAATATCGGACAGGTCAGACGGGTATTGAGGTTCAGACATCTGGACACTGGCTAACCTAATAATAATGGTGCCGATTTTTATTCAATCGCTTAAATATAAATATATTTTTTTTAATTACATAGGTTTTTCTTAGAAGGTTACTTAATGTTTTTTTTATTATTTGGAATAGGGGGGGGGGGGGGGTTTGTTCCCATGATTTGAATAATTGTTCATAATTCTAATGATTTGTTTGATCTGCAGACAATGCTTATGACCCAGATGTTAGTGCTTCTGAACTGTTGATAGATCATATTGATATCCGTGGTCTTCCGTGCCTCATTTTCTTGGATAATGGAGCTGGAATGGATAGAGATCATCTGCTCAAGATGCTAAGGTTTGCTGAGATTTGTATTGATGTTCAGTTTTGCAGGCACATTCTATGCTTGCCAGTGTTACTATCAAACTGGCTCTCGTTACTTAGGACTTATGGCACTTCATTAGTCTGCCAGAATCGTCATTACGGTTCTTCTTCTTCTGTCTTTCTAGCCCCCAGTGGAGCATAGGCCCTCAGCTAACTCACGCCAAGTCGTTCTATCTTTTACTATCGCATGCAGCTCTTCCCATGTCCTCCCCATCTTTCTAACTTTATTCTCCAGCTCCCTTCTCCATGTGTTTTTTGACCTTCCTTTATTCCTATGCCCCTGTGGCTTCCAGTGCAAAGATATTTTAGTTATATTGTTCTCCGGTTTTCTCAATGTGTGTCCTATCCAACGCCAGCGTCATTACGATTACCTGGACTTAAATACTGCCACAAGGAGCTCCACTGTCCCAGGTCTACAGTTGTCAAAAGAATGCCTAGGTAAATCTATTCTGCACTCTCTTCCAAAAGACAGTTGCAATACAGTTTACTGACACACCAGGCAATTCAAAAAACAGATTTGCAAGCAGTTTCAAACCATGTGCTTGCAGACATTCTCATGCACACCCACAACACATGCAATGATGCCAAAATGAGAAATGGTAGCTTAGTCATCTTAACCCATTATCATGTGAACAGTCTCGTTTTCAAAATGGCGGACAGAAGCTGTGTTTATTTTCGCTGACTGTCAATTCTCTCGGATTATTCTTTTCTATAATCATGGACTGCTATTTTATGCGCATTTCCAACGCAGGATATTATGTGTTTCGTGGGAACAGAGTGTATTGTGGTTGTGCTGTGTCGGGACGGGATAATGACTGATAGTTTTGGCAGCCTCAGCCACGCTGCCTTCGCAATGTTTTGATCGCGGCGGTCCACTCGGGAAGACAGAATCTCGTCAGCAGGGGACTGCAACTGTCTAGAGAGCAAACTCGATAAAAGCTGTCCCCAGAAACGGAATGTGTCAACCATATATTTGGTGGGGAGGAATCGATTCATACGGTAAACTCAATGGCCATAGCCATGTGAACAGTCTGGTATCCACAGTATCCAGCCGGATATGCATTAGAAAGTAATGTTTGCTTGAGGAGTTCTAATTCTGCTTGTAGTGTTTCACCAGAGCTGATCTTTCCTGCACAGTTCAATGATGGTCACACTTGTTGGACGAGTGTACAACCTAGCATGTATGTACTAGCCTGTCCAAATGTCTTTACAATGAACTGACCTTTGGACTATTTCTTATTAGAGGGTCTAAATGGGCCAAGACTTTATACTCTGTTGCATGGAAAATGAAATGTTTTTATGCAGTTGGTTTATTTTAATATATATATATACATTCTACTTGTTTGTTTGTGTTGATAATCAGTATATTCTCTACATAGTGTTGATAATCAGTATATTCTCTACATAGTGTTGATAATCAGTATATTCTCTACATAGTGTTGATAAAAACAACAGCCGAGTTATCGCTGTCCTTGGATCTTCTTTCTTGTAAGTGTGCCATAAAGATGTTCGCTAGATTAGGTCACAGTAGATTTCCCATGGCATAAAGATTGCTCAGGTGAATTAAATGTGATGTTTGATATGCAAAACAGTAGCAGTTTCTCAAGTTTTGAGGTGGGTAAACCAAACTGCAGATTCTTCTTTTTCTTAAGAGTACTGAGCATTTTCAGTTTCTTCCAAGGATGAGTTTGTGATCAGCAGTACTAAATCCTTGATCCAGTGCTCTTTCCTTTACATTCATCCAACCAGTAACTCATCCAGTTCAAATGTGTCTCCGTGTATTTTTGGTTCAAACAATTTCCTGTACTTGTTTTAACATTTCAGCTAGCCATTTGGTCATACAGTGTTGAGTTGAGTTGACTATGAACATTTTGGGTCTTACTGGTAAAGGCAAAATTGTAACAAATTTTTTTCACTTTTAGGGATAATTTCATTCTTACGTCATGTCTACATAGCATATTTATTGAAGTTTCTTAAATGTTGTATTGTACAGTAAAGTGCTTGCACATAGAGACACACTGACATTCACACCCCCACACGTCTCCAGCCAAAAATAAATCACTCAGGATGGGGCAGCAGATTGTTGCCAGAGTTTGAAAATAGTTGTCCATAACCATTATTGTGCATATACATATTATTTATGATGCATATCATAAGTGCATACCGCAGTAAGTAATACAGAAATTCTCATTTGTCGCCAGAAAACTTTAAACATTGACAAGAAAAATAAATCCGATGCAGAGTAGTTTAAAATTTGTGGCGTTTACAATTATTTCTCCACTTGCCTTATATTTCAGCTTTGGTTTCTGTGAGAAAGAAATCTATGAGAAACAGGGCTCCCACCAGCCCATTGGTCATTATGGAAATGGCTTTAAGTCTGGCTCCATGCGCATTGGACAGGATGCTTTGGTCTTCACCAGGTGTCAGAAAAGTGCATGCATTGGGTTTCTGTCACAGACCTACCTGACGGCCATGCAGTCCGACTCTGTAGTGGTGCCCATCCTGGAGTACAGATTACCAAGTCATATCCTTTTTTTTTAATAAACAAACTCTTTATAACTTTTCCAAAATCATCATCTGGTTACGTCATGTAACATCCTGGAGTACAGATTACCAAGTCATATCCTTTTTTTTTAATAAACAAACTCTTTATAACTTTTCCAAAATCATCATCTGGTTACGTCATGTAACATTATAGAAAAATCATCATCTGGTTACGTCATGTAACATTATAGAAATTCTGAAAATTGCATTTTATAATGAAAGCTCCCCATGTTGGCTCTCGGAGGGCGGGCCCTATTGTGGGGAAAACAAGAATAGACAGACTGCCTCCCCAACAAGCATGTCATAAAAGTTGACTTATTTGGGGGTATCCTTGGAAGTTGGAGCGCACCTGCCTGAGAGGCAAGGAACCAACAGTCTTCATACAGAGAAGTAAGATCTGTGAAACAAATGTGCACACAACACTCAGGTTCTGAAACAGAGCTACAGTCCAAAGGTGAGCAAACAATCAGAGTTTACAGTAGCTAAACACCAAGAAGAAGAAGAAGAAGAAGAAGGTAAGGGTGGTAGGAAAGGGTAAACCCTGTCATTGGAAGGTGGCTGTGAAGTGTTAAACCACATAGTCTAGATCACACCTTAACTCTTTAGCTGCTACCTTCCCAGCGGAAGCTGTCTGCCTTATGATAAGCAGTGGGGGAAAAAAAGTTTCTCCTGTGCGCAATACTTTTCTATCCTCAAAACACAAAAGATGCGTCGATGGTGAGGATTATATTTTGTACACCTAAATCTGTACACTAAGGAGGTGTGTGGTTGGCACGAGTGATGACAAGTCAAACGCACGATGCTGATGCCAAGAAACCTTGTCTTTACAGAAAGTAACTACTAGAAACTAGATTTACTTGCCCGGCTTTACTAGGGATAGTGAAAGAAAATGTATCCTTTTCATCGTTGTCTCCACCGCTGCGGTATATATAGTAGAAACTAAACAAACGTTTGCCCCCACAAACTTGACCGACAAAGTAACAGCACCCTCACCAGAGAAAGGTGGGGGGGGGGGGGGGGGGCGGGTAATTATTGCGAAGAACTGTTCCCAATCCCTACCCCAAAATTTGATTGATGATTCTACTGCGGCTCCCACTTTAATCATAATTAATTGTAGTCACCATGTTATTTCTTGTGGAAAAAAATTAATGCACGGGTCATCCTTTGCCTAAAAGTGGCAAAAACTGAAAGCGAAAATGACAATTGAAAAAAAAAAGTCCAGATGGGGTTTGAAGACAAGACCTTCCAATTGTAAGGTGGACGTGTTACCAATTACACTAGACTATCTAGGTATCTACTTGACTTTCCAACAATGAACCAAAGGATCAGGATGTGGAGGGCTCGGGCATACCTCAAAATATGTGCTGATAAGAAACACCCAGAGGGGAAAATCGTGGCTAGGTCGGGCAGAAGATGTTATTAGGCAAATATGCAGCCTAACCGACATCATACCTGGTGTAGAATGGATACCTGTGCCTCAGGCGTTTATTTGTACATTTTCCTGTATTGTCACACTCAACAGGCGATGTAGAGAAGAGAATCCTGTTGCTGTTAATGCAGAGGTCAGCGCTCTCATCGGTGAAAATTCAGACGAAGCAGACGCACTAATCTATACAGACGGATCTGTTATACGCCAAAGAAGAAGCGCATGGGCATTTACAGCACGCTCAGCGGGCAGAACAGTCAAAGAAGCCAACGGCGCCTTCTCCATGACAACCAGCAGCATGACGATGGAGGTGATGGCAGTGACGCAAGCATTTGCCTGGCGTGAAACACAAAAATACACCCGCATATGTATACTCAGTGATTCAATGAGTATGATCCGGAGGGTTCAGGCAGGTTCAGTGCGAAGACAATGGCTTGAATCAATTCAGAAGTCCACTGTGCGAGGAGTCACCTTTATTTTTGTTCCGGGAAACGCAGGCGTCGATGGAAATGAAAGAGCAGACAGGTTGGCTGGATCCGCTATCACTAGCGACGGTCGGCCTATGGATCATGCTGATATTATCAATGCCTTCAGAGAAATGGGAAGGATAGAGGACTTTGGTGGCAGTGAATCCACATCACTCGCCAGAATGGCAGACTTGGGAATTAAGATCGGCACAGCAAAAAACGAGACGCACACCGGACACGTCAGAAGACTTGTTAATCAACATAGAACTGGTACTATTAGCCATCGGACGTTGGGGTTCATACTGAGGGGAGGATCTGAGCACCTATGGACATGTCCGGAGTGCAATGATGATAACCCAACTAACTAACTAACTAGACTATCATTTGATAACAACATCCAAAAATAAGACCAGTATTGCACTATTTGAAAAACTAACACATGCATCGTCTGTTGTATAGTATAGAAGATAATTAATGTTAAATAAACTTCCCCTTTCTTTCAATACACTAAAAAAATATCTGTCCATTAGGACAGGCGAGAGCTTATAGTGGCAGTTGTCTTCTCGATTACTTCATTGCAGAGCCTGTTAGTTTCATCTGCGATGAAAGTCATCAGTGATTTCTTGAAGAAAAAAAAGGGAGAATTTACAGCAGCAGAAATATAGCCAGCATTGAAGTTATCAAAAATTATGAACAACTGGTCTCAAATCATTAGTAAACCAAGACATTTGATCAGTTTTGTGCCTTTTTGATGGCACTTCATGGTCGCTGATTCCGTCGGGCAGGCAAACAGCTGTTTCTTGGCCACACCAGTTTGAGCCATCCATGTTGATGGCCTAATCAGATCTTTTTGTTCACTGTCAGAAGTTCACATTTCAAATTCATTTTCATTTGACAGAAACTGCATTAATTCCTCATCAACTTCAACAAGTTTTCTTACTATTTGGTATTAACAAAATGTAGAATAATCCAAAACCACAAACATAAGTCAGGGAACAAAATTCACAGATCACCGACCACTCGACCATGGTAAGTAAAGCAACAGGATACACGGAATCGAGTAAACACACCTAAATGTCTGTGTTATTAATTGTATGTAAATGGGCGAATTAGATATAAATATAGCTAATGTGTATTGCCCTTTGGCCCCTGTAAAGCAGTTCATAGAAATCTGTAAGGAAAGTTGAACAATGTGTTTTTACATCCATATCACTGGGGGTCAAGAAAAAAATAACATCCAGAGAGGTGCGTTAATGAGGTAGGGTGATTAGTTCCCATCATCACCATCTTTCCTGACCAAATCATTTCAAGAATGTTCTAACAGTTTAACTACAAATGCTTGCACTCTGTATAGAAACATGGCACATACGTAAGTATGTTTGTGACAAATGCTTGCACTCTGTATAGAAACATGGCACATATGTAAGTATGTTTGTGACAAATGCTTGCACTCTGTATAGAAACATGGCACATATGTAAGTATGTTTGTGACAAATGATTGCACTCTGTATAGAAACATGACACATATGTAAGTATGTTTGTGACAAATGCTTGCACTCTGTATAGAAACATGGCACATATGTAAGTATGTTTGTGACAAATGCTTGCACTCTGTATAGAAACATGGCACATATGTAAGTATGTTTGTGACAAATGCTTGCACTCTGTATAGAAACATGGCACATATGTAAGTATGTTTGTGACAAATGCTTGCACTCTGTATAGAAACATGACACATATGTAAGTATGTTTGTGACAAATGATTGCACTCTGTATAGAAACATGGCACATATGTAAGTATGTTTGTGACAAATGCTTGCACTCTGTATAGAAACATGGCACATATGTAAGTATGTTTGTGACAAATGCTTGCACTCTGTATAGAAACATGGCACATATGTAAGTATGTTTGTGACAAATGCTTGCACTCTGTATAGAAACATGGCACATATGTAAGTATGTTTGTGACAAATGCTTGCACTCTGTATAGAAACATGGCACATATGTATGTTTGTGACAAATGCTTGCACTCTGTATAGAAACATGACACATATGTAAGTATGTTTGTGACAAATGATTGCACTCTGTATAGAAACATGGCACATATGTAAGTATGTTTGTGACAAATGCTTGCACTCTGTATAGAAACATGACACATATGTAAGTATGTTTGTGACAAATGATTGCACTCTGTATAGAAACATGACACATATGTAAGTATGTTTGTGACAAATGATTGCACTCTGTATAGAAACATGACACATATGTAAGTATGTTTGTGACAAATGATTGCACTCTGTATAGAAACATGGCACATATGTAAGTATGTTTGTGACAAATGCTTGCACTCTGTATAGAAACATGACACATATGTAAGTATGTTTGTGACAAATGATTGCACTCTGTATAGAAACATGACACATATGTAAGTATGTTTGTGACAAATGATTGCACTCTGTATAGAAACATGGCACATATATAAGTATGTTTGTGACAAATGCTTGCACTCTGTATAGAAACATGGCACATATGTAAGTATGTTTGTGACAAATGATTGCACTCTGTATAGAAACATGGCACATATGTAAGTATGTTTGTGACAAATGATTGCACTCTGTATAGAAACATGGCACATATGTAAGTATGTTTGTGACAAATGCTTGCACTCTGTATAGAAACATGGCACATATGTAAGTATGTTTGTGACAAATGATTGCACTCTGTATAGAAACATGGCACATATGTAAGTATGTTTGTGACAAATGATTGCACTCTGTATAGAAACATGGCACATATGTAAGTATGTTTGTGACAAATGATTGCACTCTGTATAGAAACATGGCACATATGTAAGTATGTTTGTGACAAATGATTGCACTCTGTATAGAAACATGGCACATATGTAAGTATGTTTGTGACAAATGATTGCACTCTGTATAGAAACATGGCACATATGTAAGTATGTTTGTGACAAATGCTTGCACTCTGTATAGAAACATGGCACACATGTAAGTATGTTTGTGACAAATGCTTGCACTCTGTAGAAACATGGCACATATGTAAGTATGTTTGTGACAAATGGGCTTGAGAGTTAAATGAGTTGCACCTGTTTTTATGCACACACAAAAACACTGCAACTTTAGGGGTGTCTCTAATGGCAACTATACACACGAATAGTTTTTTTTTTTTCTAACAGCCTATATGTGATGTTATATAGTCAGTTAAAAACTCAGAGGTCCTATTTTCACATATGAAGACATGAGGTGTATGGCATATTTTCATAAGCTGAATGGTACTGATGGCTGGTGTGGTCAGTATCTTGCTGATTGGCTTCCCTTCTCACATTTCCTTATATCCATTTTAAACTACGTTGACCTTAGAGCCCAGTTCAGTATTTTAATTCCCCATATATCTGGGTCAAATTTTTTTTTTGGGGGGGGGGGGGATGAATATACCTACTGCAGCACCCTCCCCCCCCCCCCCCCCCCCCCCCCCTTTTCCAACCCCACGACTAAATATGTATTTATTTCTCTTAAGGTCAAAGAAAGAATATTGAAATCTGTGTTGAGTAGTTGAACCTATAACTAGTAGACCGTCAGTTCAAGTGGGCTAGCTGGCTGGCTGTCATGCTTACGCTGGAGTAGGAATCTGAGACTGTCTACGGTACATGACTGCTGGTATCCATGAGGTGTCTGCCTTGTTGATCACACTGTAATTTATGCTACATAGAATATAGAACATGTAAATAGCTAGCATTGACTGGTTTCTTTATTATTGGGGTACCTTATTTTCAGCATTGTGTACAGATGTTGAATGAGTTGTTTCAAAAACTGCTTGCCAGTTCGAGTTTGCTTTTATGTATGCATGTATTTGATAATATAAACCCATATTAATCAAATTGTGACGCCTTAATGAGACTTCACTGGAACGCATCAAGAGCCAGGAGTCACGGAACAACCTCAATGCCATCCTTGAATACTCTGTGTTTAGACTGGAGAATGAACTAAAGGAAGAATTGAAAGCATTGGAGGGTTCTAAGACAGGAACCAAAATTATCATCTCTAATCTTAAAAGGTAAATTGTAAGTTTATTCTTAATAAATAAATTGATTTGCTAATTTGACAACTTGATTGGTCAATTCATTTTATCGTCATCATAAAAAATAATTCTGTTTATTTATTTTAATTCTAAAAATCAAAACATTACTTTTACAAAAATGTGTCCTACATTATAATGAAATGATTATAATGGCACAATTTGTAAATTTCTTTTGTCATCAGTCAGTCAGTCAGGAACCATGTCCGCAGCGAAGATTGGCTGTGGTCAATCTACAGCATGCTTGCTCGTTCACCTTGGTTGTACGCTGTCTCAAACTGCTTTTCTTCTATCTCTTGATGTCCTCCTGCATGCCATCAATTTTTCCCAATATGGTTTTAAAATAAGTTATGTTGAAATATTTAATTGGTTTTTGTGTGTGTTATTTGTTTTTCTCCAACCATCTTTTCACTTCCAGTCTATCCAAAACTTCTGATTTTGTTATTTTTATTTCCACTTATACATCCTCTTATGTATATCCACTTCACCAGAGACTCGGTTTGATTTTCTAGTTTTTCTTCATTGTCCGAGCTTCATACCATGCGGTGGGTTCAGTATAAATAACATTTGAAGTTGTCAATTTTTAATGTGTCAATCATTCCAGTCAATGTTTATCTTTTTAGCTGTCATCAATTGTTGCATCTTGTTAAAGCTAATTTTTCTTGTCTTGTTGTCCTCCAAAGGCTACAAGATGGTACCTATGAGCTGGACTTTGCCAGTGATCCCACAGATATCCGTTGTCCAGAAGCCCATGAGATTGACATGACATCCGTCTACCACCGCCCCATCCAACAGTACACTTCTGAGTACAAGCGTTCCTTACGGGTAGAGTTTTGTTATTGCTTCTTATTTATAATCAAAGTGTGAGCATGACATACACAATTTTTGGAGAACATCCGTCAGTCATATCTGTCTTAGACTAATTGTACAGCTGCTATGACGTAGAGTTTAGTATACATATATAAAGAGCCAGTGGTCTTGGTAAAGAGTCAGTGGTCTTGGTAAAGAGTCAGTGGTCTTGGCTCACTCCTCAGAAGTTGCAGCATTTGTTCCTGCTAGCTGATACAGATGGTGGGCAGACAACTTCCATAATTGTCTGGGGATTGTCCAGGAAGGAAAGAAACTGGTTACCTCACCTTGAAGGTCATGGCTAAGAACAGGTCACGGTCTAACATTCCCTGTGACATAGTATTTGCTATGGAACTGTCTAGAAATTATCGTGTCTGGGAGTATGTGTTATTCATTATAAGTCAACAGGTTCTTTACAGATCATTGCTCTTATCACGTCACGCCTGTAAGTTTCTGTCTCTGACCAGTTCTTCATAGCCAATGCATCTTCAGTATCTTAAGTCCACATTGGTGGAGGTTGGCCTCGGCCTCATTTCATGAAACTACCCTCCAGTAACAGTTTTTTTTTTTTTTTGGGGCTACCATGATTTTTAACATGGCCTGAATACCTCAGCTTTCGGAACTGGATGCTGTTTATCATCCAGCTCTCGTGTATGTTCAGATCAAGTTGGATGTCGATGATTTAATCTTCTTGGTCTGGGATATTCTAAGAATTGTATTTCTGTTAAAAAGACCACATAAGCATGTTTTAATGTCCAGAACTGATAAAGCTGATGGAATGTATGCTTTCATGTGTCTGTTCATTGTTCCATTGATTCAAGTAAGGTTGTTTTTTGTGCAGTAATTATAACATGGATGAGTTGATGTTTACAGGAATACTGCAGCATTTTGTTTCTGCGACCACGGATGAAAATCACTATAAGGGGCATGCGGGTCAAATCCAAGCTGATTTCCAAGTCACTGTCTAACACAGAGATAGACATGTATAAACCAACATGGCTGGTAAGTTACATACTTCAGTTTCTGCCTTGTTTACTCTGTGTGCAGGATGTTGCTCGACTTGTGTGTTGATGATGTGTGATGTTCACACGCTTATCATCTGTCTCTTTCTATTCCTCCACAATCATGTGGGTGTACTAGTTATATGTTATGTTATTACAATCAATGTCTTAGCACATTAGGCGTCCCCATGCGTGCTTAGTCCTCCAGTGTAAATCTGCTGATTGTTCCCATGAGGAGTTGGTTATAGGATCTACTGCCTTTACTTCGAAGATGGCATAGACATGCTTTACCAAGCTTGACTCCTTAGTCATACAATCATGTTAGCATCAGAGATTCAACATTATCCCCCAACTTAGTCCGTACAGAGTTGATTATTTCAGCTGTATCCATGCTTCTTCTCATGTGCATTTGGGCATTACTTGCCAGATGATCAGCTCTTTCATTACCACTTCTACATGCCCAAGTGTCTGAAACCAATTGATGGAGGTTAACTGCGACTTCTGAATGCTTTCTATCCATTTGGAGCATAGGCTACTTGTTGTGATTTTCTGAAGCATGTTCATGGAGTCTGCAACCCATGCGCATGCTCTAGAAGCAGCAGTTATCTCTATGGTCATGTCTGAGGTAGTTGTCTGGTAAGCGCTGCTGTCCTCTTTCATTGTTTCCACATCCTGGGTATGCCAGATCTTGACCCGCACTTCACGGACCCATCGATGTGAATGATGATGTCTTCTGGGTGTGAATGCTATGTACTGGTGTTGCCTTCTTTCAGTTCTGCATAAATATTATAAATTTGTTATCATGGGTAAGGTTTCTCATTTTGACATTTCATTAGGGCCTGCCATTTCAGTCTAATATTATTAGTTTATTTTTGTGAGCATACACAATGGGCACACCTAGCTTCCTGTTATCTGCATTAATCTGAGAAGGCTAGGCATCTCTACCCAGAGATCAGGGAGAATTAAATCCCTTTGTGAATAATTTGTCCTGCAAGTGGATATGAACCATGTAATTCCAAGTTACTGTGAAAGCATTCTTATTTACAATTGCTTATAGCCAGAGTTACCCAACTTGTGCTCTCACAGCCACTGAAATCAGTTTCTTGGGTTAGAACATGTGTTAAAGATTAGGTCATGTAGTCACGGTTAAAACATGTATATATTCAAAGTTATGTGTTGAAGATTAGTTCACGTAATCATGGTTAGAACATGTATACATTCAAAGCTAGAACATGTGGTAAAGGTTAGATCATGTAATCACAGTTAGAACTTGTGTTAAAGGTTAGATCATGTAATCGCAGTTAGAACATGTATGCATTCAAAGTTAGAACATGTGGTAAAGATTAGAACACATATTCAAGGAAACATATCAGTGCAGTGGCTAGCATACTTTTCTGATGGCCCTGGGTTTAACAAACAAGGCTGTGGCTTTAATTGTGGACGACAAGACTTGAGGGTTGAAGTGGCTTCACAGTACACATATTTTCTTGGGAATTAACCCTGTTAGCTTGCAAGAACCAGTTATATGGCATTTGCAGGTGTTTGATGACATGACATCTTTGGCCAGTACAACTAAACCTACGTGACATCTTTGGCCGGTACAACTAAACCTACATGACATCTTTGGCCGGTACAACTACACCTACATGTCATCTTTGGCCGGTACAACTAAACCTAAATGCCATCTTTGGTCGGTACAACTAAACCTACGTGACATCTTTGGCCGGTACAACTAAACCTACATGACATCTTTGGCCAGTACAACTAAACCTACATGACATCTTTGGCCAGTACAACTAAACCTACATGACATCTTTGGCCGGTACAACTACACCTACATGTCATCTTTGGCCGGTACAACTAAACCTAAATGCCATCTTTGGTCGGTACAACTAAACCTACGTGACATCTTTGGCCGGTACAACTAAACCTACATGACATCTTTGGCCGGTACAACTACACCTACATGTCATCTTTGGCCGGTACAACTAAACCTAAATGCCATCTTTGGTCGGTACAACTAAACCTACATGACATCTTTGGCCGGTACAACTAAACCTACATGACATCTTTGGCTGGTACAACTAAACCTACATGACTTCTTTGGCCGGTACAACTAAACCTACATGACATCTTTGGCCAGTACAACTAAACCTACATGACATCTTTGGCCGGTACAACTACACCTACATGTCATCTTTGGCCGGTACAACTACACCTACATGACATCTTTGGCCGGTACAACTACGCCTACATGTCATCTTTGGCCGGTACAACTACACCTACATGACATCTTTGGCCGGTACAACTACGCCTACATGACATCTTTGGCCGGTACAACTACACCTACATGGCATCTTTGGCGGGTACAACTACACCTACATGGCATCTTTGGCGGGTACAACTACACCTACATGTCATCTTTGGCCGGTACAACTACACCTACATGTCATCTTTGGCGGGTACAACTACAACTACACCTACATGTCATCTTTGGCCGGTACAATTACACCTACATGACATCTTTGGCCGGTACAACTACACCTACATGTCATCTTTGGCCGGTACAACTAGGCCTACTTGGCAGCTTCGGTACTGGTTGCAGCTGCGTAATGTGTAGACAATGGTGGATATGGTTATCGTTACACAAACAGTTAAGATATTACTTCAATTAGGGTGGGAGGAAATAAACATAACAACTTGAAAATGATGTCACTTTGCTCCATGTGAATGTGTTAGCAAAAACACATTTTTCATGGTCAAAGAAAGGTCAGGGAAGGACACATGGTCAACTGCAGCCACTTTTGCCTTTGACACCTTTGAACTTTCCAGAACAGACAGGAAACCTTAGTGGCGGCACTCGATTTAGAAGATGCTTACAACACAGTCAGATACAGTATCTTGTTGACAGCACTGGGAGTCTGTCCTTGGTTGGTGAACTGGATAGCAGCTGTTTTGTATACTCGTCGGGTAACTCTCTGTTTGGGTTCGTGAGCCTTCAAACCATGTATTATAGCCCACAGGGATCTGCAGTTTCACCTGTATTGTTCAATGTTTTTATGAGCAATATTGCAAACCTAGAGTTGGCAGAATATTGACTTTTGCACAAGGCATTCTCGTATAAAGAAAGGGGAGAGATCGGAATAAAATAGCTCAAGAGTTACAGTAGATAAGGTGATCAACTGGTGTTCATAGATAAGTGCTGTAATCAGCCCAGAAAATGCAGCCGTCCTGTAGTCTTCTTCTTCTTTGTGTTCTCCAGCTGTACACTCTGGCGTAAAGTTCAGGTTGTTCATCCACTTCTGGACTGCAGTCATGCTCCAGAACCTGAGTGTTGCATGTGCATCAGTTTTACAGATCTGATTCAATTGAATGCAGACTGCTGGTTCCTTGCCTCTCAGGCAGATGCACTCCGACTTCAAAGGAAGCTCCCCAGTTAGTCGACTCTTACGACATGCTTTTGGGGAGGCAGTGGGTCTATTCTTGTTTTCCCCACAATAGGGCCCCGGAACCCACACGGGGGCGTCCTGTAGTGTTCTTTGGACAACAGGATTGTTAGAGCTTATGTTCCAAGCCTCAGAATAAATGGCATGGACATCACCTCTAACAGACGTTTGTCTTTCAGGGATCACATAAAGGGGGTTGTAACAAAGGCTCAAAAAGGTCCTATTGCACTAAAGATTATGGCAGCAATGTACATGTAGCAGAGAATGCTGTTCATACTTTACCAGCACTTAATCTTCTCAGTGATTGATTCTAGACTGGGGCTACTCGCTGTCTCGATAAGTCAGCTAGCAAAACTGGAGCGCATACAGAATGAAGCTATGCGGGTGATCCTGGGTTGTACAAGAGACACTCCAATTGTGTGCATGCGATACATTCTTGCACTGCCAACCATTGCAGATAGACTAAAGGTGCTGCAGGCTAAGGCATACCTCAGAGTAGCTGCAGGCAAAGAGCACCCTCTGTATGAAGCAAGGGTCGGAGGCTGAAAAGGGAAAAATCGTGGATGTCTCAGGCAGAAGACACAATAAGACAAGTATGCATGCTGAAGAACATTGGTGAGGAGAGAAGTGGGTCAGAGTACAGAGGAAAAGTCTGACCTGTGTAGGGTATGATAACATTGAGTCAGGAGTGCAGAGTGGCCAGCAGGTGCTACGGAGGTAGAAGTCCAACAGTTGATTCACGACAATTCACGTCCAGGTGATCTGATTGTCTATACAGATGGTTCAGTGTTGAGAGGAAAGAGAAGTGCCTGAGGGTTTGTAGCGAAAGCCTATGGAAAGTCTTTAGTGCAGGACAACCAAGCATGCGATACCACAACATCTAGCTTGAGAATAGAGGTGGATGCGGTTACTGCAGCTTTCCGGTGGCTAGAAAACAAGATGCATATACATATCATAATTGTAACAGACTCTAAGAGCATGCTGAAAAAGGTGAAGGCAGGGGTGCTTTGAGCAGAATGGTAAGCTTTACTGGGAAGTTCACGGAAAGTGAGCAAACTTTGGATTTTTTTCTCCAAGCAATGCCGGCTTCGTTGGGAATGAACAGGGAGACTGATTAGCTGGACTGCACCACTAGGTGGTGAATTGATACGTGACAAGGCAGATGTGGTCAGGCCCTTTGGGAACAAGCAATGGATTCAGTAAAGAAATTATATTATTATGGCCTGGAGAGAATAATGCACCTGGTTGTAACTAGAGGGTCAGGAGAATAATGCACCTGGTTGTAACTAGAGGGTCGGGAGAATAATGCATCTAATATTCTAAGTGTAACTAGATGGTCAGGAGAATCATGCATCTAAGTGTAACTAGAGGGTCAGGAGAATCATGCATCTAAGTGTAACTAGAGGGTCAGGAGAATCATGCATCTAAGTGTAACTAGAGGGTCAGGAGAATCATGCATCTAAGTGTAACTAGAGGGTCAGGAGAATAATGCACCTGGTTGTAACTAGAGGGTCAGGAGAATCATGCATCTCAGTGTAACTAGAGGGTCAGGAGAATCATGCATCTAAGTGTAACTAGAGGGTCAGGAGAATCATGCATCTAAGTGTAACTAGAGGGTCAGGAGAATCATGCATCTAAGTGTAACTAGAGGGTCAGGAGAATCATGCATCTAAGTGTAACTAGAGAGTCAGGAGAATCATGCATCTAAGTGTAACTAGAGGGTCAGGAGAATCATGCATCTAAGTGTAACTAGAGGGTCAGGATAATAATGCATCTCAGTGTAACTAGAGGGTCAGGAGAATCATGCATCTAAGTGTAACTAGAGGGTCAGGAGAATCATGCATCTAAGTGTAACTAGAGGGTCAGGAGAATCATGCATCTCAGTGTAACTAGAGGGTCAAGAGAATCATGCATCTCAGTGTAACTAGAGGGTCAGGAGAGTCATGCATCTCAGTGTAACTAGAGGGTCAGGAGAGTCATGCATCTCAGTGTAACTAGAGGGTCAGGAGAATCATGCATCTCAGTGTAACTAGAGGGTCAGGAGAATAATGCATCTAAGTGTAACTAGAGGGTCAAGAGAATAATGCATCTAAGTGTAACTAGAGGGTCAAGAGAATAATGCATCTAAGTGTAACTAGAGGGTCAAGAGAATAATGCATCTAAGTGTAACTAGAGGGTCAGGAGAATAATGCATCTAAGTGTAACTAGAGGGTCAGGCAGGCTCACTACACTCAGAAGAAAGGCAAAACTGAGATATAACCAGATAACAACCGGTACTATTAGTATTGTAACTTTGCACTTGCTGCTGAAGATGGGGACAGAGCGTGCATGGGAATACCCTGAGTTCTGTGATGGCAGTTCTTGATTCAGCTGAACTTTTCATGGTCAGAAGGAAAGAAAGTAGTTAATTCTTTGCTGTATTGATTACTTCCTTTAGTAGAAAGTTGTCTGTGGCTTAGGCTGTGGACCTTGAGTTGGTTTTGACTGATATCAAGAAGCCACCCGTCCAGAAAGCACTGGCAAACTACTGTACATAAATGTGTCTTAGTAGTCAGTTCCTCCCACCCCACCCAAATGTACACTATAGGCATTATTATTTCCACATTGAATTTTGCAATCTAATGTAGGTGTGAGAAACTATAATTGAGCAGACTAGAAATAGTACCAGAATTTAGGATCTTAGGTTTAGAAACATTACAAGTCTGTATCTGTCAGTTGTAGTTTTTACTTAATTTGTTGCTTGTATTTAAAATCATATGTCTGATGCTGGTTGCTTTACTACTTTACTTTACTGTTCATTCTATATACAAACTAAAATCATATGTCTGATGCTGGTTGCTTTACTACTTTACTTTACTGTTCATTCTATATAAAAATTAAAATGTATATGATTTGAATCTTACTCATTACAGATGCATAGCTTGTATTTTGATATTGCTCTACAAAGGATAACTGTCTGCTCTTGTTTCTCATACACACAGTCACGCCCAGTGAAAATCATCTTTGGCTTCACGTGTGACAAGGGAAGAGAAGATGATTCTGATTATGGCATGATGCTTTACCATAGAAACAGACTTATCAAGGCTTTTGAGAAAGTGGGATACCAGAAACAGGTAACTGCTTCATGGGGATTTTAGTATTCTGTTGATTTTGGAAGTATTCACATGGCTTATTGCCATGTTACCACACCCCCCCCCCCCCCCCCCCCCCCACTAGATGCCTCCTGTGAAACATTCACAGTGGAAGAGATGAAATCAACCATTCAAATTTTAAAAAAAACCAAAGCTGTTGGTCATGATGATGTGTCCGGAGAAATGCTGAAATCAGCAGATGAGAATACTTTACAGTGTTTGCTACAGCTGATTGACAACATCTGGCAAAGTGAATCCCCACCACAACAGTGTAAAGATGGTGTAATTTTCAAACTGCCTAAAAATTGTTGATCTGTCTGATTGTAATAACTTTGCATGGTATCACCATGCTTTCAGTGTTTGCTACTTGAGAGATTGAAAAAAGTCTAAAGATAAAAGGCTAAGAGAACAAGCAGGCTTCAGGCCAAAACAGTCATGTGTAGACCACATCTTCACCCTCAGAGTAATTTTTGACAAATCTCGAATTTCAATCGCAGTTTATCATCAACTTTGTCAACTTTCAAAGTTTTTGACGGTATCCACTGTCCTTCACTGTGGAGGCTACTTAAAATCTTCCTACCAAATTCATCAATGTCATAAAATCCTTCTACAATGAAATAACTTGCAGTGAAAGAACAGAATCCGGCAACTTGGACTGTTTCCCAGTGCAAACAGGAATGAAACAAGACTGTGTCCTATCACCAATGCTCTTTGGAACAGCAGTACATGGTGTCATGCCCAAATAACACAAATATTAGTATCAATTGGGTTAACAAAATTCTAGAAGACCTTGACTTTGCTGACGACGTAGTGTTGTTGAGTTCAACGCACCCAGATATCTGAAAGAAAACAAACCATCTCCAGAATGTTTCAGGACAAACTGGTCTCCAAACAAAAACAAAAATGATTGATCTTACCAATAATTCAGATGACATCGAACTAAACAATCACATTCTTGAACAAGTCAACAGCTTAACAAACTAGGAAGTAAGATGACATCTTTAGGGAGCTCAGTGAAAGAAATATCTAGAACCACACTGCTCTTGAACAAACTGTCAAACATCTGGAAGTCAAAGACACGCAGCAATCACAAAAAACTTAAGATCTTCAACTTGTGTGTGATTCCAGTGCTAACTTATGGATGCAAGAGTTGGAAAGCAATGGTGGTTCTAGATACAACAAAAAATAGACAATTTTGAGAACAAATGTCTTAGAAGGACAGATTTCAGATCCAGTACGCAAATAAGACAAGAGACTAAGCAAGACAGTATATTCAGTTTTATAAGAAAGCGCCACTAGAACTACATTGGCCATGCACAGAATGGATAAGAAAAGACTTCCCCATCAAGCACTCATATGAACACCGAAAGGAGAAAAAAAAAATTGGGAAAACCAAGGGAGACTGTGTAGAACCATCATCAGAGAAGGCTCAACCATAGAAATAACAAACATCCAAGACCTAAAGCAGGTGACAACGAACCACCAGACATGGAGAGTAATGATCTCTGCCGCCCTAGGCCCAAAAGAAAAGACTTAACTAGCTTACTAACATGGGTTATCTTGAATTTATGGAAAAGAAGATCTTCTCAACTGGCAGAGAGAAAACTAGACAATGTGGTATACGTAATTTAGGGACAAGGATTAGTGTTTCTGCAGTGCTTCATGATATGTTGATATTTAACACTTGAATAATGCATCCGCCGAGATACAGCAATATATGCTGGGCTGTCAGTTGTGCATGTATTGTTTGTGACTGCATTATTTACATTTACAGCAGGAAGACACAGTTTTGAGGATCTTTGCTATATGACCTTTCACCTACAGTTTCCCTGTGTGGATTCCAGGGCTCCATTTTGGAGAACAAAGAACAGCCCCACTGCCTCCCCCTCCCCTCAAACTAGCATATTATAGGAGGCAACTAAATATGGGTGTTTCCTTCAAGGAGAGTGCTGTGCCTGAACCAGCAGTCTGCACACAAATAAGCCAGATCTGTAAAATGGATGTGCAAGCAAAACTCAAGTTCTGTATCAAGACAAAATTCCAGGAGTGGACAACAACCAGAACTTTCCGTCGAAGTTTACAACAGTTGAATGTGAAGAAGAAAAAAAATCGACACTGTTGGTGATGAGCTTCTTGTGAGCATCGTAAATCTTATGTATTTCTTGTCGGTCCAGAAGTTGTTCTCACTCAAACTGTTATTAGCTGGGGGTTGGTGATAGTATCGCCCTGGTCGTGTTAATGGAGTCGGTTAAATGAAGTCTTATCGACTTATCTAAGTACTAAATTATCATCGTCACACCTATGTGAACAAACAAAAAACAGAATAATGATGAAATGTTTTGATGATTTTACTTGTATTAATTGTTGTTACCTAAAACTTGTCTGTGCTGAGACTGTGCACAAAAAAGTAGACGTCTTCCTGTGCTGAATAATCTCTTTATGTCAGCATTGTACTGTGCGGAGATGTGAACAGTATCAGAAATCTGAGAAGCATACAAGGAGTCTTTTGAAATGAGGTTGTAAAGTCTGATGAATGTTACGGAAACGGAAAAGCAAATAAAGACTGAAAGTGTCTGAAAATAAGACCAATCGGCTTAAATACTTTTGCATGTATAGATGTTGCACCTTATTAAAAACAATGAAAAACAAAAGTAGTTAAGATGTGTCACATGTGGGCTCTCAACATCAGGGGAGATAACATCAGCACATGGTAACATAATAGTATAACCGGCCTTTGTAGCAGAGCATTCTACCATGCCCCGGCAGATACCAGTCTTTGTAGCAGAGCATTCTAGCATGCCCCGGCAGATACCAGCCTTTGTAGCAGAGCATTCTACCATGCCCCGGCAGATACCAGCCTTTGTAGCAGAGCATTCTACCATGCCCCGGCAGATACCAGCCTTTGTAGCAGAGCATTCTACCATGCCCCGGCAGATACCAGCCTTTGTAGCAGAGCATTCTACCATGCCCCGGCAGATACCAGCCTTTACAGCCTGTATTGATCACTCTTTTAAGCTGCTGAAGCACAAGTGATGTCTACAGCCTGAGGATTTAGGGCTGTATGGCAAGACACCATCAGTATTGAAATATGTCGTGATGATATTTTTTCATCAACAGTCAATCAGTTTGCAGCAGGCACAAACATTTTTTGACACATAATCCAGTCATCTCCTTGCGAGATGCAATTTTTCGTTATTTGAAGCCCTACTCTGGCTCTTGCCAGGGGCCGCAATATAGCCCTGCCATAAATATGGTCTAATGGCTGAACGTGGTTTCTGGGACCTCTCCACGGGTGATCCTCATCCACATGGTGTTTATTGCTTGTGTGATGTCCTAGTGGGGTAAAAATCTACTACTACTAATAAACATTTGTGTGATTTCTTGTTTTTGTATGGAAATGTCCTTTTCCTGCCACTTTTAGCCAAATGGTCTGGGTGTTGGTGTTGTTGGAGTTGCACAAGTCGACTTTCTGCAGCCGATCCACAACAAGCAGGACTTCGAAAAGGATGAGAAGTTCCAGTAAGTGTTTGAGAAATGTTCTCTTGGTTATGTAAAGGATGAGAAGTTCCAGTAAATGTTTGAGAAATGTTCTCTTGGTTATGTAAAGGATGAGAAGTTCCAGTAAGTGTTTGAGAAATGTTCTCTTGGTTATGTAAAGGATGGGAAGTTCCAGTAAATGTTTGAGAAATGTTCTCTTGGTTATGTAAAGGATGAGAAGTTCCAGTAAGTGTTTGAGAAATGTTCTCTTGGTTATGTAAAGGATGAGAAGTTCCAGTAAGTGTTTGAGAAATGTTCTCTTGGTTATGTAAAGGATGAGAAGTTCCAGTAAATGTTTGAGAAATGTTCTCTTGGTTATGTAAAGGATGAGAAGTTCCAGTAAATGTTTGAGGAATGTTCTCTTGGTTATGTAAAGGATGAGAAGTTCCAGTAAGTGTTTGAGAAATGTTCTCTTGGTTATGTAAAGGATGAGAAGTTCCAGTAAATGTTTGAGAAATGTTCTCTTGGTTATGTAAAGGATGAGAAGTTCCAGTAAGTGTTTGAGAAATGTTCTCTTGGTTATGTAAAGGATGAGAAGTTCCAGTAAATGTTTGAGAAATGTTCTCTTGGTTATGTAAAGGATGAGAAGTTCCAGTAAGTGTTTGAGAAATGTTCTCTTGGTTATGTAAAGGATGAGAAGTTCCAGTAAGTGTTTGAGAAATGTTCTCTTGGTTATGTAAAGGATGAGAAGTTCCAGTAAATGTTTGAGAAATGTTCTCTTGGTTATGTAAAGGATGAGAAGTTCCAGTAAATGTTTGAGGAATGTTCTCTTGGTTATGTAAAGGATGAGAAGTTCCAGTAAGTGTTTGAGAAATGTTCTCTTGGTTATGTAAAGGATAAGAAGTTCCAGTAAATGTTTGAGAAATGTTCTCTTGGTTATGTAAAGGATGAGAAGTTCCAGTAAGTGTTTGAGAAATGTTCTCTTGGTTATGTAAAGGATGAGAAGTTCCAGTAAATGTTTGAGAAATGTTCTCTTGGTTATGTAAAGGATGAGAAGTTCCAGTAAATGTTTGAGAAATGTTCTCTTGGTTATGTAAAGGATGTTTTATTTATCTCACAAGTTTAGTGTGCAGGTTGTATATTTTTATTCATTGTTTGAATTTTGGGTCACTCTGTTTTGTTGCAAGCCTTCTTTGATTGTAAGTAATGCCCATGTATCTGCTTTCTTTGTTGGCCATAAAGTACGTGATTGGCTGTTCTCAATAGACTTGATGATGTGCATTTATCTGTGTGCAACAGGCATAATTAGACTGAGACTAGAGATGTCTCTTAAACCTGATGGCTCATCTGGAACACAAGTGCTGAGATGTCAGATGTGTTGGACAAAATAGATAAAGTCTTCTTTCTGATGTAAAGTAAACATTTACAGTGCTGATGAATGCGGAAGAAATACCCATAGTGAATCTTCAAAACATAGGTCGAAAGCCGGACACATTGCAATTCTTATATATTAATAATAGTTAAAGAGCAACATATATTGCTTGTACTTTAAGCCTCATTGAATGTTGTTATTTCATTGCACTAATTACAGAAATATGGTTTTTTTTTTTCTTTTCTCATCTCACTGATACCAGTTTCATGGCTTTCTGTATTTGTCGTCTCACTGATGCCATTTTGTATCCCAGTGTCATGGTTTTGTCGTCTCACTGATACCAGGTTGTGACCCAGTGTCGTGGTTTGTCGTCTCACTGATACCAGGTTGTAGCCCAGTGTCGTAGTTTGTCATCTCACTGATACAAGGCTGTAGCCCAGTGCCATGGTTTGTCATCTCACTATTACAAGGTTGTAGAGCAGTGTCGGGGTTTGTCATCTCACTATTACAAGGTTGTAGCCCAGTGTGTGGTTTTCTGTATTAGTCTTGCCCTTCTCGGGTGACTTGAGTATGGATTTGTTCATCTTTTTGCAGGTTTCAACTACACCATTTATCCTTCTCTTTCTTGGTGTTCCTCTCGCCTTCCTCCCAGATTTTATGCTGTAAGAGGTTTCACCTGCAGTTTGGCCTATAATGATTCAATATGTGTTTGTAGTAACGATCAATTACACCATTGCTAGCTTCCTAGGCTGGTCGCATGGCGGGGCAGAATAAATCTCACCTATTTGGTTCCTGCCTCCTTCCAAGGGAGTTATTGCCCCATTAGAGGGCACCACTAAGTGGGTGCTGTATGGGTCATTGGCAGGCTACTTAAATTTCACTTTTAACTTCTCTGAAGAGAAGCTAGCCAGCTTTAACACTGCTGGTTGCAGCTGCAAGTGCCTGAGCACACCTTTAGATGCCATAGTTTTGTCTGCCAAATGAAAATTATCTCAGGTAAATCTAGTATTTGAATTGAGTTTATGGTGGTATGGTAGCATTATGTTTCTCAAGAAATGCATGCAGAACAGCTGGCTGTGGAAAGATTGTTGCAGACGCACGCTAAAGCTGTGTAGTTATTACAATATTTCAGATCATGTTCATCCTCATGTTCATAGTGTTGACATGTTCACCCTCGGTGTTGACATATTCACCCTCAGTGTTGACATGTTCACCCTCAGTGTTGACATGTTCACCCTCAGTGTTGACATGTTCACCCTCCGTGTTGACATGTTCATCCTCAGTGTTGACATGTTCACCCTCAGTGTTGACATGTTCACCCTCAGTGTTGACATGTTCACCCTCCGTGTTGACATGGTTACCCTCCGTGTTGACATGTTCACCCTCATTGTTGACAGCAGTTATTTTCATCCACAGTTCTGTAATGGCAGCATTTTCTAATAAATTAAATGATTACTGGAATGAGAAAAAGGGATCAAATGTTCCAGTATCTGCACAGCCTGCCAGGTAGGGTTTGTTGTATTGTATACCTAATGTTTTGTTCTGGTTTAAACATTTATTCTTGCATCTGGCATGATTGTGATTCAATTATACTTTTCTCATTATTTTGTTTTGTCTGTTAGTTAGTTAGTCAGTTAGTTAGCCTTGTTAGTTAGTTAGTCAGTTGGTTAGTCTTTCATCTTGAACATAGGGTGGCCTATAGGGCAGAGGTCATGGTGTCCACATCTGGCGGTTTCTTGCCACCTGTTTTAAGTCTTGGATGTTCATTAGGCCCTGGGTTGAGCCATCTCTGATGATGGTTCTACGCAAGGCTCTCTTGGTCTTTCCAGTTTTCTTTTTTCTTCTGGTGTCCATTTGAAGGCTTGATGGGGAAGTCCGATCTTATCCATACTGAGTGCATGGCCATTGTAGTTCCAGCAGCTCTTTCTTATAAAATTGGATACATTATTTTCCTTTTTTGAATTAAGCATCATAACATTTAGAGCTAGAAATCTGACTCTAAACAAAGGGTGTTTTACAATGGCAGCTTGTCGGGTCGTCAATCAACTGTCTTGAGTCAAAGTTAGAGGGAAACAGTCCCCGCCATCTTGGCCCAAACCTAAATACTTTTCATTGCCCTATATTATATATTTGTTTCAAAAGTTGTATCTAAGATGTGGTTGTATGCTTGGAATTGAGGTCAGATATCTCTAGAGGAGCTGTGGTGCCTAACATTCCTGCTTGCCAGCACATTTCTTTCATGGGAAACAAATCAACAAACTTTTTTTTAAAATGGTTACAAATTGGGTTTGCAGGCCAATCTTACATTCGGCTCTTCCACACACTCATCTTTCATACTGCAGTTGCATTGGGGCGATTTTTAAGGAAATCATTGCAGTCTAAAGGGAGTACAAGGAAATTTCCTGGAACGTGAAGGTGGTTGCCATCAAATTAGCTACACCAGGTGTTTTGAAATGTGATTTTATGTGCCTGATGTTGCAAATTTTAATCTGAATATCATTCTAAACGTGTCTGCTCTCCCAGAATGTTGTGAATTTGGTTATAATTATTATTCTGTTTGGTTTGAGTCAAGAACTGACATCACAGCACTTGGAACATTCTCATATGTGCTCCATCCTCGTCTTCAGCAGCAGGTGAAGAGTTCCCATTCTGATGGTACCATTAGCAATTTATTTATGGGAGGGCAGTTTGAAAAGTAATTTCTCCAAGGACATAACTTTGTTAATATACCTCATGTACACATGAAACACACATTTTTGGAAAACTTGAGGTATCCTAAAATTAAAGTGTCATTATTTTTCAATGCAGTCACCACCTTGTTCCACACACACACGCCAACATCAAACAAGTTGTCATATCCCATAGAAAAAAAATTGGATGCTTTTTCGTGGATCCAGGAACGCACATTAGCTGCCACATCATCGGCAGAAGCATATCTGTTTCCCTTGGCATATTCCTTGAACTAAGGAAACAAGAAAAAGTCACATAAATTCGGACAGTATGCTGGATGCACCAAAATGTTATCAAAGTTGAGATGCTCTGATGCTGGCGTTTGTCTGTGCGTGTGTGGGCGAGCATTGTCATATTGAAAAACTGAGTGTTTGCCAGGACAGACATGCAGAAATCTTGCGTGTAGTTTCTGAAACATTTCCACACAGCAATCACAGTTGACAGTATTGCTCTGCTTTAACACAAAAATTCTTCTTCTTGTATTACGCCCTGGCAGTCCCAGAAAATGATCTTCAAAACCTTTCCTGCTGACATTGCAACCTAAAACTTTTTGCAGTTTTTATGGCTGTATTCCATAGATTGTTGCTTGCTTTTTTAGGGTCATAGTGACGTTTTTTTTAAGGGTCATAGTGACCTTCGTCGCCGGTGACATTTTGACAGATAAAGGCATCGCTTTCCTCTTCATAATGCTTCAGGTGTTCCTGACACCTGTCAGCACTGTTTCATTTACAGTGTGAACTTGTGAGGAGTCCTTTCAGTCCTTGCCCCCCTCCCAACAATACTGACATCCACACAGGCACCAGCATATACAACTGTCATTCTTCTATACATGTAGATAAGTATACAACCTTTGGCCCATCAAGAATTCAGTAACAGCCTGTTGCTTCAAGTGAATTTCTTTGTATGTTGCCATTTTGGATACTGTTGTGTGCATGTGCCACTTTCTACATGGGTGACCATTTATGTCTTGAGAGTCACTTACTCATACAATATTCTCACATTGTGTTATTTGCCTCCAGTCACATTAGCACAGTTATGTCCTTGGAGGCCTTACTTTTCAAACCACTCTCCTATGTCCGTCTTGCTTTCCCTCTGAGTATAGAGTGGCAGCCGGATTGGCTTGTCACTCACGACTGCACTTTCTCACCACACCAAAATGATTTATTCGGGCATCTGCATTATGCCCCTGCTCTCTGAGGGCTGTGACCACGTTTGCTTGTCATACATTATGTGGTGCAGCACCAGCTGGTTTATCTGTGTGAATTTGCACCCTGTATTGCTAATTAGTCTTTCCTCTTGGGCCTAGGGCGGCACATAGGGCAGAGGTCATAGCTCTCCATGTCTGGTGGTTCGATGCCACCTGCTTCAGGTCTTGGATGTTTGTTTAGGCCATGGTTGAGCCTTTCCTGATGTTGGTTCTACGTAGAGTCTCTCTTGGTCTTCATCGTTTTCTTTTCCCTTCCGGTGTCCACATGAGGACTTGATGGAGAAGTCTTGTCTTATCCATTGTGAGTGCGTAGACGGTATAGTTCCAGCGGCGCTTTCTTGTAAAACTGCATGCATTGTCTTAGTTATCTTCCTTCCTACGTATGTAAAGCTGTTGACTTGTTCAAGAATGTGATCGTTTAGTTTGATGTCGTCTAAACTAATGGTAAGATCAATCATGTTTGTGTTTGCGGTGTTAACTTGGAGCCCGATTTGTCCGCAAACATTTAGGAGATTGTTTTCTCTCAAATATCTGGGTGTGTTGAGCTCAAAAACATTGTTTGTTTTCTCTCAAATATCTGGGTGTGTTGAGCTCAAAAGCATTGTTTGTTTTCTCTCAAACATCTGGGTGTGTTGAGCTCAATAGCATTGTTTGTTTTCTCTCAAACATCTGGGTGTGTTGAGCTCAATAGCATTGTTTGTTTTCTCTCAAACATCTGGGTGTGTTGAGCTCAAAAACACTGTTTGTTTTCTCTCAAACATCTGGGTGTGTTGAGCTCAAAAACATTGTTTGTTTTCTCTCAAACATCTGGGTGTGTTGAGCTCAAAAACATTGTTTGTTTTCTCTCAAACATCTGGGTGTGTTGAGCTCAAAAACATTGTTTGTTTTCTCTCAAACATCTGGGTGTGTTGAGCTCAAAAACATTGTTTGTTTTCTCTCAAATATCTGGGTGTGTTGAGCTCAAAAACATTGTTTGTTTTCTCTCAAACATCTGGTGTGTTGAGCTCAAAAACATTGTTTGTTTTCTCTCAAACATCTGGGTGTGTTGAGCTCAAAAACATTGTTTGTTTTTCTCTCAAACATCTGGGTGTGTTGAGCTCAAAAACATTGTTTGTTTTCTCTCAAACATCTGGGTGTGTTGAGCTCAAAAACATTGTTTGTTTTCTCTCAAACATCTGGGTGTGTTGAGCTCAAAAACATTGTTTGTTTTCTCTCAAACATCTGGGTGTGTTGAGCTCAAAAACACTGTTTGTTTTCTCTCAAACATCTGGGTGTGTTGAGCTCAAAAACATTGTTTGTTTTCTCTCAAATATCTGGGTGTGTTGAGCTCAAAAACATTGTTTGTTTTCTCTCAAATATCTGGGTGTGTTGAGCTCAAAAACATTGTTTGTTTTCTCTCAAACATCTGGGTGTGTTGAGCTCAATAGCACTGTTTGTTTTCTCTCAAATATCTGGGTGTGTTGAGCTCAAAAACATTGTTTGTTTTCTCTCAAACATCTGGGTGTGTTGAGCTCAAAAACATTGTTTGTTTTCTCTCAAACATCTGGGTGTGTTGAGCTCAAAAACATTGTTTGTTTTCTCTCAAATATCTGGGTGTTTTGAGCTCAAAAACATTGTTTGTTTTCTCTCAAATATCTGGGTGTTTTGAGCTCAAAAACATTGTTTGTTTTCTCTCAAATATCTGGGTGTGTTGAGCTCAAAAACATTGTTTGTTTTCTCTCAAACATCTGGGTGTGTTGAGCTCAAAAACATTGTTTGTTTTCTCTCAAACATCTGGGTGTGTTGAGCTCAAAAACATTGTTTGTTTTCTCTCAAATATCTGGGTGTGTTGAGCTCAAAAACATTGTTTGTTTTCTCTCAAACATCTGGGTGTGTTGAGCTCAAAAACATTGTTTGTTTTCTCTCAAATATCTGGGTGTGTTGAGCTCAAAAACATTGTTTGTTTTCTCTCAAATATCTGGGTGTGTTGAGCTCAAAAACATTGTTTGTTTTCTCTCAAACATCTGGGTGTGTTGAGCTCAAAAACATTGTTTGTTTTCTCTCAAACATCTGGGTGTGTTGAGCTCAAAAACATTGTTTGTTTTCTCTCAAATATCTGGGTGTGTTGAGCTCAAAAACATTGTTTTCTCTCAAATATCTGGGTGTGTTGAGCTCAAAAACACTGTTTGTTTTCTCTCAAACATCTGGGTGTGTTGAGCTCAAAAACATTGTTTGTTTTCTCTCAAATATCTGGGTGTGTTGAGCTCAAAAACATTGTTTGTTTTCTCTCAAACATCTGGGTGTGTTGAGCTCAAAAACATTGTTTGTTTTCTCTCAAATATCTGGGTGTGTTGAGCTCAAAAACATTGTTTGTTTTCTCTCAAATATCTGGGTGTGTTGAGCTCAAAAACATTGTTTGTTTTCTCTCAAATATCTGGGTGTGTTGAGCTCAATAGCACTGTTTGTTTTCTCTCAAACATCTGGGTGTGTTGAGCTCAATAGCACTGTTTGTTTTCTCTCAAATATCTGGGTGTGTTGAGCTCAAAAACATTGTTTGTTTTCTCTCAAATATCTGGGTGTGTTGAGCTCAAAAACATTGTTTGTTTTCTCTCAAACATCTGGGTGTGTTGAGCTCAAAAACATTGTTTGTTTTTCTCTCAAATATCTGGGTGTGTTGAGCTCAAAAACATTGTTTGTTTTCTCTCAAACATCTGGGTGTGTTGAGCTCAAAACATTGTTTGTTTTCTCTCAAACATCTGGGTGTGTTGAGCTCAAAAACATTGTTTGTTTTCTCTCAAATATCTGGGTGTGTTGAGCTCAAAAACATTGTTTGTTTTCTCTCAAACATCTGGGTGTGTTGAGCTCAAAAACATTGTTTGTTTTCTCTCAAATATCTGGGTGTGTTGAGCTCAAAAACATTGTTGTTTTCTCTCAAATATCTGGGTGTGTTGAGCTCAAAAACATTGTTTGTTTTCTCTCAAATATCTGGGTGTGTTGAGCTCAAAAAACATTGTTTGTTTTTTCTCTCAAATATCTGGGTGTGTTGAGCTCAAAAACACTGTTTGTTTTCTCTCAAATATCTGGGTGTGTTGAGCTCAAAAACACTGTTTGTTTTCTCTCAAACATCTGGGTGTGTTGAGCTCAAAAACATTGTTTGTTTTCTCTCAAATATCTGGGTGTGTTGAGCTCAAAAACATTGTTTGTTTTCTCTCAAATATCTGGGTGTGTTGAGCTCAAAAACATTGTTTGTTTTCTCTCAAACATCTGGGTGTGTTGAGCTCAAAAACATTGTTTGTTTTCTCTCAAACATCTGGGTGTGTTGAGCTCAAAAACATTGTTTGTTTTCTCTCAAAACATCTGGGTGTGTTGAGCTCAAAAAACATTGTTTGTTTTCTCTCAAACATCTGGGGGTGTGTTGAGCTCAATAGCACTGTTTGTTTTCTCTCAAACATCTGGGTGTGTTGAGCTCAAAAACATTGTTTGTTTTCTCTCAAACATCTGGGTGTGTTGAGCTCAAAAACATTGTTTGTTTTCTCTCAAACATCTGGGTGTGTTGAGCTCAAAAACATTGTTTGTTTTCTCTCAAACATCTGGGTGTGTTGAGCTCAATAGCACTGTTTGTTTTCTCTCAAACATCTGGGTGTGTTGAGCTCAAAAACATTGTTTGTTTTCTCTCAAACATCTGGGTGTGTTGAGCTCAAAAACATTGTTTGTTTTCTCTCAAACATCTGGGTGTGTTGAGCTCAAAAACATTGTTTGTTTTCTCTCAAATATCTGGGTGTGTTGAGCTCAAAAACATTGTTTGTTTTCTCTCAAATATCTGGGTGTGTTGAGCTCAAAAACATTGTTTGTTTTCTCTCAAATATCTGGGTGTGTTGAGCTCAAAAACATTGTTTGTTTTTCTCTCAAACATCTGGGTGTGTTGAGCTCAAAAACATTGTTTGTTTTCTCTCAAACATCTGGGTGTGTTGAGCTCAAAAACATTGTTTGTTTTCTCTCAAATATCTGGGTGTGTTGAGCTCAAAAACATTGTTTGTTTTCTCTCAAATATCTGGGTGTGTTGAGCTCAAAAACATTGTTTGTTTTCTCTCAAACATCTGGGTGTGTTGAGCTCAAAAACATTGTTTGTTTTCTCTCAAATATCTGGGTGTGTTGAGCTCAAAAGCACTGTGTCGTCAGCAAAGTCAAGGTCTTCTAAAATTGTGTCAACCCATTTGATACCCATATTTGTGCATGACCCAATTGACTGCTGTTCCAAAGAGCATTTGTGATAGGACACAGCTCTTGGTTCCACTGGGAATCAATCAGAGTTGACAGATTCTGTTCTTACACTGCAACGTGTTTCATTGAAGAATGGTCTTTTGACACTGATTGTAGGCTCTAGTTATTATTCTTAATTGTGACCTGGTCAGCAAACACACCAAGCTCCTGGCATGTATGTTTGGGAAATCTGTGGGTGTGCATTTACTGGACTTGTCATTGACGATGACATTGTTCTTGCTGCTTTGGGGCATGCAGATAGATTAAATGAGAGAGTAGCATGGTTTGATGTCATTTCACTGAGATGTTTCCCTACGTTTGACAGGAATCATCCTGATTGGTTGTGGGCTCAGTGCGACCATTGCCTCAAGTGGCGACGGCTGCCAGATAATATTGATAGTGATTCGTTGCCAGAGTCATGGTACTGCAGGATGAACCCAGATGCTACACACAAGTAAGTAGATGTTTTGTATTCTCTTGTTTGGATAAGTACAGGCTTATAGCAGTCTTTTCTAGGGATTCCTTTATCTTTGCTAAGTTAGATCAGTTGTCTGATTAATATATGTTAGAGAATTGAAACTCAGAACAAGAGACACAAACATATTAAGTACATAATAATAAATTGAGAATATGAGCAAGGGACACAATATGTAAAAAAGACATTACTTATGTTCTTCTTCTTCGGCATTCTGAGCCCTTGAGGTTCATTGCTGCAGATATAACCCACCTCCACTCATCTGTCTGGTTGGTCTTCTTTCCAGTTGGTAACACCAAGTGTTTGCAGATCTCTCTGGACATTATCTCTCCAACGCCATCTTGGTCTGCCTCGTTGTCTACGACCATTCATCCCCCTTGGGTATAGTTTTTACCTCTCTGTCATCTGACATTCTCTCAATATGCCCTAACCATTACAGTCTATTAGCTCTCATAATGCCAATGATCAGTGTTGATCTAAACAAATCACGATTTTCGTTGTTGCTTCTCACTCTCCATTCCCCGCTATTTACATCTTTGATAGGTCCAAAGATTCGTTGTAATACTCCTGTAATAAGGCTTCATCTCTTCTAGTTGTGCTCCAAGTTTCAAAGCCATAAAAAATCTATTTTAATAAAAATGTTAAATTTCTGAGTTTGTTAGTTGCCAAATATACTTTATTTCCAGATTGTATTCTAGATTGTATTTCTTCTCTCAGCATGTAGGAGCAGTTAAAGTTTGCACCCAAGTACTTATATGTTTCCGTTCGTTTGATTTTCACATTATAGACTTGCATGTGGCCGGAGTTTATATCCTTTCCTTGTCTTGTTATCATCATGTATTCTGTTTTATCTTGATTGATAACTAGTCCCATTTTGTGAGCTGCTTCTTTTAAGAGAGTCGATGTTTTTAAAGTCTCTAGTTCATTTTCTCCAACAATATTAATGTCATCAGCAAATCCAAGTATTCATGTAGATTCTCTTATAGTACACTCTTGTTTCAATTTCCTTATAATTTTCTTCAGGACCAAGTTGAACAGAAGTGGGGACAGAGCATCACTTGCTTTAAAACCAGATGTTATTTGAAAAGTGTCTGACTTTCTGCCTTTATATGTTACTATATTATAAGTGTCTTCCATACATAGTTTGGTCATGGTCATTAACTTCTTTGGTACTCCAAAGTCATTCGTAGCATTCCATAAACTGTTTCTATGTATACTATCAAATGCCCTTTTAAAATACACAAAAACATTATGTATCTCTCTTCCATATTCACAGTTTTGCTCTGCTATTGACCGTAAAATGAATATCTGATCCATTGTTGATCTGTTCTGTCAGAAACCCGCTTGGTAATCTTCCAGTATGTCTTCAACGTATGGTTTTAGTCTGTTTGGCAGTACCGCCGATAGTATATTATAGCCTGTATATATGTAGATAATAGTGATATTCTTCTAATGTTTTTTATGACTTATGTTAGTAGGATTATTTATTTTTCTTGTGGCTGCTGACACACCAGACATTCACTACTGATCTCCATTGCTGCTTTTCTGCCTTTAGTATCCCATGTAATTTTTTTATTCCTTCATTTCTCTTTCTACCCTTTTTCATATTTTCTTAAGTCGTCCATGTCTCATTTTTTCATCTGCTGTTAATCATAGAGCTAGCTGTCTTTGCCAAAGTGTCGCAAGGTATTCTGCTAACATGTTCAAGTCATCTTCCTCTCCAACTTGGTACAGTGTTCTAACATTCCAACATCAAACACTGAAAGAGTTTCTGAAGAAAGTAGATTTGCAGTCTGGCTGTTGACCCTCCTTTTGGCTTTGTCCATGGCCATCATTTAGCCAGTTGCCTGGCTAGTTTCACTTCTCTCCTACCAGTGCAGTGATTTCACTTGGTCTTGTTTTCAAAACAAGGTGTTGTTTTCCAGTGATGGGTTGTGAACCTCTAAGGACCAGTGAATGAGTGCCAACCTATTCTGGTGATGTTGGCATACTTATTAATTAATCCTAGTCTGTCAGGTTCATTATTAAATACATTTTGATATTTACAATTTTATCCTGTGAGACCAGTTGTCAGTAAAGGAAAATAACTTGATAATGTTCTTGTCTTTCAGTCGCTGTGATATACCTGAGGAACCAGAGGATGAAGATTTGGCTGTCAGGCCTACATATGAGAAAACATTCAAGAAAAAGCAGTAAGTAATGAGAGTCTAAAAGAGAAAGAAAACGTCACAACTTTGATTGTCTTATCACACACCAAAGCGAGAATGATTAATATATCATTCAAATGAGGACCATCGCTAAGATTAATTGCAGAAAAATCGAGCAAGCGTTGGGTTTCACAAGATGATAAAATATCTTATGCACTTAATAACTGTCATTGATTGTCAGAAAGAGGGCACCGAAATGTTATATCAAACCTGTTTGGCCATATGGCAGAGAATTTAGGAATGTGATTAGACCAATTATTTCACCTTTTAACCCTTTTGTTTCAAGACCATCACCCAGCAGCTGCTTTTCAAGTAGCTAGCTCTGTCTTAATTCCTCCATTTCAGACAGCTTTTAGAAATATTATGAAATCATCAAACAAAACAAACAGAAAAACTGTTGGACCTGATTGTGTTGTACAGTGTCTGTCAGATGTGACTTGTACTGTGTGTCTCAGGCATGACTGTGTTGTACTGTGTCTGTCAGATGTGACTTGTACTGTGTGTCTCAGGCATGACTGTGTTGTACTGTGTCTGTCAGACGTGACTTGTACTGTGTGTCTCAGTCATGACTGTGTTGTACTGTGTCTGTCAGACGTGACTTGTACCGTGTGTCTCAGTCATGACTGTGTTGTACTGTGTCTCTCAGACATGATTGTATTGTACTGTGTCTATCAGACGTGACTTGTACTGTGTGTCTCAGACATGACTGTGTTGTACTGTGTCTCTCAGATATGATTGTGTGGTACAGTGTCTGTCAGACATGACTTGTACTGTGTGTCTCAGACATGACTGTGTCTCTCAGATATGATTGTGTGGTACAGTGTCTGTCAGACGTGACTTGTACTGTGTGTCTCAGACATGACTGTGTTGTACTGTGTGTCTCAGATATGATTGTGGGGTACAGTGTCTGTCAGACGTGACTTGTACTGTGTGTCTCAGACATGACTGTGTTTCACTGTGTCTCTCAGACATGATTGTGTGGTACAGTGTCTGTCAGACGTGACTTGTACTGTGTGTCTCAGACATGACTGTGTTGTACTGTGTGTCTCAGACATGATTGTGTTGTACTGTGTCTGTCAGACGTGACTTGTACTGTGTGTCTCAGACATGATTATGTTGTACTGTGTCTGTCAGACATGACTTGTACTGTGTCTCTCAGACATGACTGTGTTGTACTGTGTCTGTTAGACGCGACTTGTACTGTGTGTCTCAGACATGACTGTGTTGTATTGTGTATTTCAGACATGATTGTGTTGTATTGTGTCTGTCAGACGTGACTTGTACTGTGTGTCTCAGACATGACTGTTGTACTGTGTCTGTCAGACGTGACTTGTACTGTGTGTCTCATACATGACTGTGTTGTATTGTGTCTCTCAGACATGATTGTGTGGTACTGTGTCTGTCAGACGTGACTTGTACTGTGTGTCTCAGGCATAACTGTGTTGTACTGTGTCTCTCAGACATGATTGTGTGGTACTGTGTCTCTCAGACATGATTGTGTTGTACTGTGTCTCTCAGACATCATTGTGTGGTACTGTGTCTCTCAGACATGATTGTGTGGTACTGTGTCTCTCAGACATGATTGTGTTGTACTGTGTCTCTCAGACATGATTGTGTGGTACTGTGTCTCTCAGACATGATTGTGTGGTACTGTGTCTCTCAGACATGATTGTGTGGTACTGTGTCTCTCAGACATGATTGTGTGGTACTGTCTCTCAGACATGATTGTGTTGTACAGTGTCTGTCAGACGTGACTTGTACTGTGTGTCTCAGACATGATTGTGTTGTACTGTGTCTCTCAGACATGATTGTGTTGTACTGTGTCTGTCAGACATGACTTGTACTGTGTGTCTCAGACATGATTGTGTTGTACAGTGTCTGTCAGACGTGACTTGTACTGTGTCTCTCAGACATGACTGAGTTGTACTGTGTCTCTCAGATATGATTGTGTGGTACAGTGTCTGTCAGACATGACTTGTACTGTGTGTCTCAGACATGATTGTGTTGTACTGTGTCTGTCAGACGTGACTTGTACTGTGTCTCTCAGACATGACTGTGTTGTACTGTGTCTCTCAGATATGATTGTGTGGTACAGTGTCTGTCAGACATGACTTGTACTGTGTGTCTCAGACATCTGTGTCTCTCAGATATGATTGTGTGGTACAGTGTCTGTCAGACGTGACTTGTACTGTGTGTCTCAGACGTGATTGTGTTGTACTGTGTCTCTCAGACATGATTGTGTTGTACTGTGTCTGTCAGACATGACTTGTACTGTGTGTCTCAGACATGATTGTGTTGTACTGTGTCTCTCAGACATGATTGTGTTGTACTGTGTCTGTCAGACATGACTTGTACTGTGTGTCTCAGACATGATTGTGTTGTACAGTGTCTGTCAGACGTGACTTGTACTGTGTCTCTCAGACATGACTGAGTTGTACTGTGTCTCTCAGATATGATTGTGTGGTACAGTGTCTGTCAGACATGACTTGTACTGTGTGTCTCAGACATGATTGTGTTGTACTGTGTCTGTCAGACGTGACTTGTACTGTGTCTCTCAGACATGACTGTGTTGTACTGTGTCTCTCAGATATGATTGTGTGGTACAGTGTCTGTCAGACGTGACTTGTACTGTGTGTCTCAGACATGACTGTGTTGTACTGTGTGTCTCAGATATGATTGTGTAGTACAGTGTCTGTCAGACGTGACTTGTACTGTGTGTCTCAGACATGACTGTGTTGCACTGTGTCTCTCAGACATGATTGTGTGGTACAGTGTCTGTCAGACGTGACTTGTACTGTGTGTCTCAGACATGACTGTGTTGTACTGTGTCTCTCAGATATGATTGTGTGGTACAGTGTCTGTCAGACATGACTTGTACTGTGTGTGTCGGACATGACTGTGTCTCTCAGATATGATTGTGTGGTACAGTGTCTGTCAGACGTGACTTTTACTGTGTGTCTCAGACATGACTGTGTTGTACTGTGTGTCTCAGATATGATTGTGTGGTACAGTGTCTGTCAGACGTGACTTGTACTGTGTGTCTCAGACATGACTGTGTTGCACTGTGTCTCTCAGACATGATTGTGTGGTACAGTGTCTGTCAGACGTGACTTGTACTGTGTGTCTCAGACATGACTGTGTTGTACTGTGTGTCTCAGACATGATTGTGTTGTACTGTGTCTGTCAGACGTGACTTGTACTGTGTGTCTCAGACATGATTATGTTGTACTGTGTCTGTCAGACGTGACTTGTACTGTGTCTCTCAGACATGACTGTGTTGTACTGTGTCTGTTAGACGCGACTTGTACTGTGTGTCTCAGACATGACTGTGTTGTATTGTGTATTTCAGACATGATTGTGTTGTATTGTGTCTGTCAGACGTGACTTGTACTGTGTGTCTCAGACATGACTGTGTCTCTCAGATATGATTGTGTGGTACAGTGTCTGTCAGACGTGACTTGTACTGTGTGTCTCAGACATGACTGTGTTGTACTGTGTGTCTCAGATATGATTGTGTGGTACAGTGTCTGTCAGACGTGACTTGTACTGTGTGTCTCAGACATGACTGTGTTGCACTGTGTCTCTCAGACATGATTGTGTGGTACAGTGTCTGTCAGACGTGACTTGTACTGTGTGTCTCAGACATGACTGTGTTGTACTGTGTCTCTCAGATATGATTGTGTGGTACAGTGTCTGTCAGACATGACTTGTACTGTGTGTCTCAGACATGACTGTGTCTCTCAGATATGATTGTGTGGTACAGTGTCTGTCAGACGTGACTTGTACTGTGTGTCTCAGACATGACTGTGTTGTACTGTGTGTCTCAGATATGATTGTGTGGTACAGTGTCTGTCAGACGTGACTTGTACTGTGTGTCTCAGACATGACTGTGTTGCACTGTGTCTCTCAGACATGATTGTGTGGTACAGTGTCTGTCAGACGTGACTTGTACTGTGTATCTCAGACATGACTGTGTTGTACTGTGTGTCTCAGACATGATTGTGTTGTACTGTGTCTGTCAGACGTGACTTGTACTGTGTGTCTCAGACATGATTATGTTGTACTGTGTCTGTCAGACGTGACTTGTACTGTGTCTCTCAGACATGACTGTGTTGTACTGTGTCTGTTAGACGCGACTTGTACTGTGTGTCTCAGACATGACTGTGTTGTATTGTGTATTTCAGACATGATTGTGTTGTATTGTGTCTGTCAGACGTGACTTGTGCTGTGTGTCTCAGACATGACTGTTGTACTGTGTCTGTCAGACGTGACTTGTACTGTGTGTCTCATACATGACTGTGTTGTATTGTGTCTCTCAGACATGATTGTGTGGTACTGTGTCTGTCAGACGTGACTTGTACTGTGTGTCTCAGGCATAACTGTGTTGTACTGTGTCTCTCAGACATGATTGTGTGGTACTGTGTCTCTCAGACATGATTGTGTTGTACTGTGTCTCTCAGACATCATTGTGTGGTACTGTGTCTCTCAGACATCATTGTGTGGTACTGTGTCTCTCAGACATGATTGTGTGGTACTGTGTCTCTCAGACATGATTGTGTGGTACTGTGTCTCTCAGACATGATTGTGTGGTACTGTGTCTCTCAGACATGATTGTGTGGTACTGTGTCTCTCAGACATGATTGTGTTGTACTGTGTCTCTCAGACATAACTGTGTTGTACTGTGTCTCTCAGACATGATTGTGTGGTACTGTGTCTCTCAGACATGATTGTGTGGTACTGTGTCTCTCAGACATGATTGTGTGGTACTGTGTCTCTCAGACATGATTGTGTGGTACTGTCTCTCAGACATGATTGTGTTGTACAGTGTCTGTCAGACGTGACTTGTACTGTGTGTCTCAGACATGATTGTGTTGTACTGTGTCTCTCAGACATGATTGTGTTGTACTGTGTCTGTCAGACATGACTTGTACTGTGTGTCTCAGACATGATTGTGTTGTACAGTGTCTGTCAGACGTGACTTGTACTGTGTCTCTCAGACATGACTGAGTTGTACTGTGTCTCTCAGATATGATTGTGTGGTACAGTGTCTGTCAGACATGACTTGTACTGTGTGTCTCAGACATGATTGTGTTGTACTGTGTCTGTCAGACGTGACTTGTACTGTGTCTCTCAGACATGACTGTGTTGTACTGTGTCTCTCAGATATGATTGTGTGGTACAGTGTCTGTCAGACATGACTTGTACTGTGTGTCTCAGACATGACTGTGTCTCTCAGATATGATTGTGTGGTACAGTGTCTGTCAGACGTGACTTGTACTGTGTGTCTCAGATGTGATTGTGTTGTACTGTGTCTCTCAGACATGATTGTGTTGTACTGTGTCTGTCAGACATGACTTGTACTATGTGTCTCAGACATGATTGTGTTGTACTGTGTCTCTCAGACATGATTGTGTTGTACTGTGTCTGTCAGACATGACTTGTACTGTGTGTCTCAGACATGATTGTGTTGTACAGTGTCTGTCAGACGTGACTTGTACTGTGTCTCTCAGACATGACTGAGTTGTACTGTGTCTCTCAGATATGATTGTGTGGTACAGTGTCTGTCAGACATGAATTGTACTGTGTGTCTCAGACATGATTGTGTTGTACTGTGTCTGTCAGACGTGACTTGTACTGTGTCTCTCAGACATGACTGTGTTGTACTGTGTCTCTCAGATATGATTGTGTGGTACAGTGTCTGTCAGACATGACTTGTACTGTGTGTCTCAGACATGACTGTGTCTCTCAGATATGATTGTGTGGTACAGTGTCTGTCAGACGTGACTTGTACTGTGTCTCTCAGACGTGACTTGTACTGTGTGTCTCAGACATGACTGTGTTGTACTGTGTCTCTCAGATATGATTGTGTGGTACAGTGTCTGTCAGACGTGACTTTTACTGTGTGTCTCAGACATGACTGTGTTGTACTGTGTGTCTCAGACATGATTGTGTTGTACTGTGTCTGTCAGACGTGACTTGTACTGTGTGTCTCAAACATGATTATGTTGTACTGTGTCTGTCAGACGTGACTTTTACTGTGTCTCTCAGACATGACTGTGTTGTACTGTGTCTGTCAGACGCGACTTGTACTGTGTGTCTCAGACATGACTGTGTTGTATTGTGTATTTCAGACATGATTGTGTTGTATTGTGTCTGTCAGACGTGACTTGTACTGTGTGTCTCAGACATGACTGTGTTGTACTGTGTCTGTCAGACGTGACTTGTACTGTGTGTCTCATACATGACTGTGTTGTATTGTGTCTCTCAGACATGATTGTGTGGTACTGTGTCTGTCAGACATGACTTGTACTGTGTGTCCCAGGCATGACTGTGTTGTACTGTGTCTTTCAGACATGATTGTGTGGTACTGTCTCTCAGACATGATTGTGTTGTACAGTGTCTGTCAGACGTGACTTGTACTGTGTGTCTCAGACATGATTGTTTTGTACTGTGTCTCTCAGACATGATTGTGTTGTACTGTGTCTGTCAGACATGACTTGCACTGTGTGTCTCAGACATGATTGTGTTGTACAGTGTCTGTCAGACGTGACTTGTACTGTGTCTCTCAGGCATGACTGTGTTGTACTGTGTCTGTCAGACGTGACTTGTACTGTGTGTCTCAGGCATGACTGTGTTGTACTGTGTGTCTCAGGCATGACTGTGTTGTATTGTGTCTCTGCTATTCTGACATTGTTTATATTTCAGTTCTCCACCTTATGGGTTGTTATACTATTTTAGGACAGTGGTTTGTTTATGATTAGTGTCTAGCATCTCAGCAAACTTGAAAGATTCTATGTCACTTGTTGATGACCATAATAAGTATTGTCATGTCTGTTTCACAGAGAGGAGAGGAAGAGGTTGCAGCAGATGGAGAAAGAGAAAGAGGAGGAAGCTAAAGTAAGTAGTGTAGCTAGCTGTAGAATTTGTTTGAAAATTGATGTCATAATTTTTTTCTTTCTGATAGCATGCACTACTGCAGCAGCTGCTGAACTCCGGTAGTGAGGAGATATTCACAGGTGATCTTGTTTTAGACTGATGTGGATACCTCGTACTTTAACTGTGTATGTCTATTGGCACCTTTAAAAAAATTGCTGGCACTTTTTTCTCTTGATTCTCAAAAATATACCCATGTCTGGGTTGAGAACCCATGTCTCTAGATTTGAGTGACTGATTTGGTATGTGCATGTTCCAAATGTCCAGCTTCACTTGCAGAGTTCATTCTTAGTTTTAGATCTCTGGTGTCTGTACCATATTGTAGCTAGTTGGCTGACATGAGTGTACCCTACCTTATAAAAGTGATGCTAGTGTTCACAAGATTACTGCTGCAAGAACTATGTAGAAAGCCAAAGAATAGCAAACCAACATAGAACTTGTGGCATCAGCTCCTACATGTGAGAATATACTAGGGGTGGGGTCCATGCACTTACAGACTTCTTCTTTATGTTCATTGGCTGTCAATTGCAGGAGAAAGTCCTGGCTGTTTTGTGCACTTCTGGGTTTTGGCCTTGTTCCCGGACTTGGGGGTTGCTGTTTTACAGATGTGACTAAGTTGTTGTTTTACAGATATGACTTGAGGGTTGTTGTTTTACAGATGTGACTCAGTTGTTGTTTTACAGATGTGACTCAGTTGCTGTTTCACAGATGTGACTAGTTGTTGTTTTACAGATGTGACTCAGTTGCTGTTTCACAGATGTGACTAGTTGTTGTTTTACAGATGTGACCCAGTTGCTGTTTTACAGATGTGACTAGTTGTTGTTTTACAGATGTGACCCAGTTGCTGTTTTACAGATGTGACTCAGTTGTGTGCAGACTGGGGACCTGTTTCTAGGATGACGATGGAGATGTATCAACAAATCTTGACCAGTTTGATCCTCGGTCCTGAAACACCACCACATGTAGTTCAGCACAGCTGCATCTCACTTCAGAAGTTGAGGATTTGAAAAACAGCGAGATGCTTTAACTAATAACATAATCAGGTTGAGTGGCCAGCTCCTTTCTTAAGGTTATTTTTTCATTTTAAAAAATTTCAGCTACTCATGTTATAGTGATATCTGAGGTCTAAATCGAACATGGCATTTAGTAAACTGACATGTCGTATTTCATTTGAAAGATGTATTTCAGCAGTCTGCTTTCATGTATAAAACTATTTCCTGACTTATTGCAGAGGAGAAAGATCATGGAAAAGGAAAGGGAGCTGAAAGAAAAAGAAGCAGCCCTGAGAGCTATACAGCAGGTGGCAGCTGCCAAGCCAGTAAGTTATGGTTTACTTAGAGGGAAGTCTTCTTGCAGATTGCAGAGCAGTCTTATCTGTCATGATATACACCGGCTGTAAATTAGAGACTTGCTACAGAACATATCTTAAGTTATTTGCCTATCCTTTACGGGACATTGCAGAATCAACCCCAGTATTTTTTGTTTCCTAGGCAAGTTTATGTCCAGTAGATTGCCATTGCTTTCTGGACGGTCGGCTTCTCGATACCACTGTCGAAACCAACGAAAGGCGCAAAACCCGCAGCTGGGATCGAACCCGGCACCCTGGCATTACAAAGTGCGTTTGTAACGCCTAAGCCACAGACACCGACACATCTCAGCGTAAACCTGCTGCTACTCTGTCTGGCTTCATCGAGGTGCTCTTTTATTTCTGACGGTACTTATCTGTGGTAGTATTGGTAGGTGCAACAATCAACTTACTGAAAACATACTTGTTAATTCATTTGTCAGCTTTCTTCATCAGTTTTTTTTCTTCTTTTCCTCCACCTGTGCTGCCTTCGTTCTGAAGACAGCAAATTCTTTTTCCAAAGATTTGTTTTTATAGCACCTCAAGTATGGCTAGTATATCAGTAGTAACAATTGTATTCTTTATTTTGATCCAACTATTTGCTTACATTAATTGTTAGTTTACTACCTGTCCTCTAGTCTGGCTGCATACTTGTGTACATGTAGTTGGATCTTTGTGGACATGCAAATCTAGGGATTGTCAATTTAGATTGTTCTTTTTCTAAAAACTGCTCTAAATAAAGCATTCTAAGTTTATACTTACGGTTAGATTTTTCTTGCACATCATCTAGATAGTAACCCATGAACTGTGACCCAAAAAAAAGATAAAAGTATGGTATTGTATGCCCAACACACAAAGAGAAGGGTATGAGACTGTATTCCCAATACAAGAAGAAAAGGATATGTGACTTTATGCACATTAAATCCAAAAAAAAAGGCTATGGAATTTTACAACACAGGAAAAGAAGGATATTGGATTGTATGTACAACACAGGAAGAGAAAATTATGGGATTGTGTGTACAACACAGTAAGAAACAGTTGTGGGATTGTATATACAACACAGGAAGAGAAGGTTATGGGATTGTGTGTACAACACAGTAAGAGATAGTTGTGGGATTGTATATACAACACAGGAAGAGAAGGTTATGCAATTGTGTGAACAACACAGTGAGAGACAGTTGTGGGATTGTATGTACAACACAGGAAGAGAAGCTTATGGGATTGTGTGTACAACACAGGAAGAGAAGGTTATGGGATTGTATGCACATCACAGGAAGAGAAGGTTATGTGATTGTATGCACAACACACGAAGAGAAATTTATGGGATTGTATGTACAATACAGGAAGAGAAGGTTATGGGATTGTATGTACAACACAGGAAGAGAAAGTTATGGGATTGTATGCACAACACAGGAAGAGAAGGTTATGGAATTGTATGCACAACACAGGAAGAGAAAGTTGTGGGATTGTATGCACAACACAGGAAGAGAAGGTTATGGGATTGTATGTACAACACAGAAAGAGAAAGTTATGGGATTGTATGCACAACGCAGGAAGAGAAGGTTATGGGATTGTATGCACAACACAGAAAGAGAAAGTTATGGGATTGTTTGCACAACACAGGAAGAGAAAGTTATGGGATTTTATGCACAATACAGGAAGAGAAAGTTATGGGATTGTATGCACAACACAGGAAGAGAAAGTTATGGGATTGTAGGTTCAACACAGGAAGAGAAGGTTATGGGATTGTATGTACAACACAGGAAGAGAAGGTTATGGGATTGTATGTACAACACAGTAAGAGACAGTTATGTGATTGTATGTACAACACAGGAAGATAAAGTTATGGGATTGTATGTACAACACAGGAAGAGAAAGTTGTGGGATTGTATGTACAACAAAGGAAGAGAAGGTTATGGGATTGTATGTACAACACAGGAAGAGAAAGTTATGGGATTGTATGTACAACACAGGAAGAGAAGGTTATGGGATTGTGTGTACAACGCAGTAAGACACAGTTGTGGGATTGTATATACAACACAAGAAGAGAAGGTTATGGGATTATATGTACAACACAGTAAGAGACAGTTGTGGGATTGTATATACAACACAGGAAAAGAAGGATATTGGATTGTATTTACAACACAGGAAGAGAAAGTTATGGGATTGTATGTACAACACAGGAAGATAAGGTTATGGGATTGTGTGTACAACACAGTAAGAGACAGTTGTGGGATTGTATATACAACACAGGAAGAGAAGGTTATGGGATTGCATGTACAAAACAGGAAGAGAAGGTTATGGGATTGTAGGTACAACACAAGAAGATAAAGTTATGGGATTGTTTGTACAACATAGGAAGAGAAAGTTATGGGATTGTATGTACAACATAGGAAAAGAAGGATATTGGATTGTATGTACAACACAGGAAGAGAAAGTTATGGAATAGTATGTACAACACAGGAAGAGAAAGTTATGGAATAGTATGTACAACGCAGGAAGAGAAAGTTATGGAATAGTATGTACAACGCAGGAAGAGAAAGTTATGGGATTGTATGTACAACACAGTAAGATAAAGTTATGGGATTGTATGTACAACACAGTAAGAGACAGTTATGGGATTGTATGTACAACACAGGAAGAGAAAGTTATGGGATTGTGTGTACAACACAGTACAAGACAGTTATTGGCTTGTATGTACAACACAGTAAGATAAAGTTATGGGATTGTATGTACAACACAGTAAGAAACAGTTATGGGATTGTATGTACGACACAGGAAGAGAAAGTTTTGGGATTATAGGTTCAACACAGAAAGAGAAAGTTATGGGACTGTAGGTGCAACACAGGAAGAGAAGGTTATGGGATTGTATGCACAACACGGGAAGAGAGAAGGTTATAGGATTGTATGTACAACATAGGAAGAGAAAGTTATTGGATTGTATGTACAAAACAGGAAGAGAAAGTTATGGGACTGTAGGTGCAACACAGGAAGAGAAGGTTATGGGATTGTATGTACAACACAGGAAGAGAAGGTTATGGGATTGTATGTACAACACAGGAAGAGAAGGTTATGGGATAGTATGTACAACACTGGAAGAAAGGCTATGATAACATTGTGCACAGGAAGGAGGGAGGGGGTGATGTGTGCAGAGTGTGTATAATTGATTATGGTTGTCATTATTATTGCTCTCATAAAATAGCCCAAGTGTTGGAAGAATGAATTGTGTGCATAGTGATAAAGCGAGAGATAATAGCTGCTTATTTATCAGTTGCAGGAAAATAAAGCTGTGATGTCATTACAACGAGCATTAGCTGAAGCTCGTCGCAAAGAAGAGCAGCAAAAACGTTTGATACTGCAGATGCAGGAGCAGAAGAAAGCCATGGAGGAGCAGAGAAACTCACTGTTACAGTTGGCAGAAACTTTGCAGTCTACTCCAGGGAAGAAAAGAAAGGTAGATTCCACAACTTTGTGTGTGTGTGTGTGAATTCACATGCATTTTGTTGGCATTACGGTTTCCAATGTGTGACTCACTCAGTCAGGTGATGTTTTCAGAGTATAGGTTGCCTGTGTTTGATCTCCAGCACTTTGTGTTTCTCTCTCTCTCTGGGGGTGCAGTCTGACAGGCTACTTCATCAGAGTTTGTAGTGGACCTTGAAAATGGTAATGGCCCTTTAGAGTTTCAAGTTTATAAAAAACTTTTCTAGGGAAAACGGTATGAACAGCTGAAGTCAAAGCTAAAACCAGGTCAGATTCAGAAATCTGAAACTGTTATTTTCCTCCGAGTTTTCCTTCAGATGTCTTGTCATTTTTGTGAACTGCAAATACATGATTAATCGATTTTCCAGTCCAGTCTTTGCATTGAGTCAGTAAGAAGTTAATTAAGTACCACATGAATACCACCATACATCAGAATACACAGGGTAAGAATTATACAAATGGCTGCAAGCAACTTCACACCAGCCACGGTTAGTTCACACCAAATACATATAGGTAGACAGAGGAGAACCAGCTTGTTTATCTCCAGCCATTTTTAGTTCACACCAAATACATATAGGTAAACAGAGGAGAACCAGCTTGTATATCTCCAGCCATGGTTAGTTCACACCAAATACATATATGTAGACAGAGGAGAACCAGCTTGTATATCTCCAGCCATGGTTAGTTCACACCAAATACATATAAGTAGACAGAGGAGAACCAGCTTGTATATCTCCAGCCATGGTTAGTTCACACCAAATACGTATAGGTAAACAGAGGAGAACCAGCTTGTATATCTCCAGCCATGGTTAGTTCACACCAAATACATCTAGGTAAACAGGAGAACCAGCTTGTTTATCTCCAGCCATGGTTGGTTCACACCAAATACATATAGGTAGACAGAGGAGAACCAGCTTGTAAATCTCCAGCCATGGTTGGTTAGTTCACACCAAATACATATATGTAGACAGAGGAGAACCTGCTTGTATATCTCCAGCCATGGTTAGTTCACACCAAATACATATATGTCGACAGAGGAGAACCAGCTTGTATATCTCCAGCCATGGTTAGTTCACACCAAATACATATAGGTAAACAGAGGAGAACCAGCTTGTATATCTCCAGCCACGGTTAGTTCACACCAAATACATATATGTAGACAGAGGAGAACCTGCTTGTTTATCTCCAGCCATGGTTAGTTCACACCAAATACATATAGGTAGACAGAGGAGAACCAGCTTGTAAATCTCCAGCCATGGTTAGTTCACACCAAATACATATAGGTAGACAGAGGAGAACCAGCTTGTATATCTCCAGCCATGGTTAGTTCACACCAAATACATATAGGTAAACAGAGGAGAACCAGCTTGTAAATCTCCAGCCATGGTTAGTTCACACCAAATACATATAGGTAAACAGAGGAGAACCAGCTTGTTTATCTCCAGCCACCATTAACAGTTGACATGTCACAGTATTGCCACATTTCCTTTTATGCTTAACCATTTATTATTTTTCTTTGTTCATCAGCTGTGAACACTGGCAGAAAGTCTTGGTTGGTCATCTCTTCTACTGTCTGTGACAACATTAAGAGATTCTATTAATATGTTCAATTCTCTTGTCTTTAACAACATTAAGGGATTGTATTAAGTTCATTTCTCCTGTCTTCGACTACACCAAGAGATAGTACTAATATGTGCAGTTCTCTCTTTGACAGTATCAAGAGATTGTATTATTGTGTGCAGTTCTCCTTTCTGTGACAACATCAAGAGATTATCTTAATGTGTTCAGTTCTCCTCTCTTTGACAGCATCAAGAGATTATATTAATGTGTTCAGTTCTCCTCTCTTTGACAGCATCAAGAGATTATATTAATGTGTTCAGTTCTCCTCTCTTTGACAGCATCAAGAGATTATCTTAATGTGTTCAGTTCTCCTCTCTTTGACAGCATCAAGAGATTATATTAATGTGTTCAGATCTCCTCTCTTTGACAGCATCAAGAGATTATCTTAATGTGTTCAGTTCTCCTGTCTTTGACAACATCAAGAGATTATCTTAATGTGTTCAGTTCTCCTCTCTTTGACAGCATCAAGAGATTATCTTAATGTGTTCAGTTCTCCTCTCTTTGACAGCATCAAGAGATTATATTAATGTGTTCAGTTCTCCTCTCTTTGGCAGCATCAAGAGATTATCTTAATGTGTTCAGTTCTCCTGTCTTTGACAACATCAAGAGATTATTTTAATGTGTTCAGTTCTCCTCTCTTTGACAGCATCAAGAGATTATCTTAATGTGTTCAGTTCTCCTGTCTTTGACAACATCAAGAGATTATCTTAATGTGTTCAGTTCTCCTGTCTTTGACAACATCAAGAGATTATCTTAATGTGTTCAGTTCTCCTGTCTTTGACAGCATCAAGAGATTATCTTAATGTGTTCAGTTCTCCTCTCTTTGACAGCATCAAGAGATTATCTTAATGTGTTCAGTTCTCCTGTCTTTGACAGCATCAAGAGATTATCTTAATGTGTTCAGTTCTCCTGTCTTTGACAACATCAAGAGATTATCTTAATGTGTTCAGTTCTCCTCTCTTTGACAGCATCAAGAGATTATCTTAATTGTTCAGTTCTCCTCTCTTTGACAACATCAAATGATTTTATGAATCGTGTTCAGCCAGGAACCACTTCAGTTTGTCATCCTACTGAACTGTATTCACAGTAAAGCTGAGATGATGTTCATTTGTTTTCAGGATGTGCTGGAGGAGATGTCCAAGGTCATTGGAACCTTCAGTTCTGATTCTGTGACTTCGCCACCAGTGTAAGTCAGTGTCTGATGGAAAGATAATTTTTTTTTTTGTGTCTTAGTTTTTGTCACAGACTTGTCTGTCCATGATTTCTATACCCATGTAAGTCAATGTCTGGAACAAAGATGGTTGTCTTTTGTTGTGTCTTAGTTTTAATCACAGAATTATCTGTCCATGATTTCTAAACCCATGTAAGTCAATGTCTGGAAGACGGATGGTTGTCTTTTGTTGTGTCTTAGTTTTAATCACAGAATTGTCTGTCCATGATTTCTACACCCATGTAAGTCAATGTCTGGAAGACGGATGGTTGTCTTTTGTTGTGTCTTAGTTTTAATCACAGAATTGTCTGTCCATGATTTCTACACCCATGTAAGTCAATGTCTGGAAGACGGATGGTTGTCTTTTGTTGTGTCTTAGTTTTAATCACAGAATTATCTGTCCATGATTTCTACACCCATGTAAGTCAATGTCTGGAAGAAAGATGGTTGTCTTTTGTTGTGTCTTAGTTTTTCTCACAGACTTGTCTGTCCATGATTTCTATACCCATGTAAGTCAATGTCTGGAAGAAAGATGGTTGTCTTTTGTTGTGTCTTAGTTTTAATCACAGAATTGTCTGTCCATGATTTCTATACCCATGTAAGTCAATGTCTGGAAGAAAGATGGTTGTCTTTTGTTGTGTCTTAGTTTTAATCACAGAATTGTCTGTCCATGATTTCTAAACCCATGTAAGTCAATGTCTGGAAGAAAGATGGTTGTCTTTTGTTGTGTCTTAGTTTTTCTCACAGACTTGTCTGTCCATGATTTCTATACCCATGTAAGTCAATGTCTGGAAGACGGATGGTTGTCTTTTGTTGTGTCTTAGTTTTTCTCACAGACTTGTCTGTCCATGATTTCTAAACCCATGTAAGTCAATGTCTGGAAGACGGATGGTTGTCTTTTGTTGTGTCTTAGTTTTAATCACAGAATTATCTGTCCATGATTTCTATACCCATGTAAGTCAATGTCTGGAAGAAAGATGGTTGTCTTTTGTTGTGTCTTAGTTTTTCTCACAGACTTGTCTGTCCATGATTTCTACACCCATGTAAGTCAATGTCTGGAAGAAATATGGTTGTCTTTTGTTGTGTCTTAGTTTTAATCACAGAATTGTCTGTCCATGATTTCTAAACCCATGTAAGTCAATGTCTGGAAGAAAGATGGTTGTCTTTTGTTGTGTCTTAGTTTTAATCACAGAATTATCTGTCCATGATTTCTATACCCATGTAAGTCAATGTCTGGAAGAAAGATGGTTGTCTTTTGTTGTGTCTTAGTTTTTCTCACAGACTTGTCTGTCCATGATTTCTAAACCCATGTAAGTCAATGTCTGGAAGACGGATGGTTGTCTTTTGTTGTGTCTTAGTTTTAATCACAGAATTGTCTGTCCATGATTTCTATACCCATGTAAGTCAATGTCTGGAAGACGGATGGTTGTCTTTTGTTGTGTCTTAGTTTTTCTCACAGACTTGTCTGTCCATGATTTCTAAACCCATGTAAGTCAATGTCTGGAAGACGGATGGTTGTCTTTTGTTGTGTCTTAGTTTTAATCACAGAATTATCTGTCCATGATTTCTATACCCATGTAAGTCAATGTCTGGAAGAAAGATGGTTGTCTTTTGTTGTGTCTTAGTTTTTCTCACAGACTTGTCTGTCCATGATTTCTAAACCCATGTAAGTCAATGTCTGGAAGACGGATGGTTGTCTTTTGTTGTGTCTTAGTTTTAATCACAGAATTGTCTGTCCATGATTTCTAAACCCATGTAAGTCAATGTCTGGAAGAAAGATGGTTGTCTTTTGTTGATTCTTAGTTTTTCTCACAGACTTGTCTGTCCATGATTTCTACACCCATGTAAGTCAATGTCTGGAAGACGGATGGTTGTCTTTTGTTGTGTCTTAGTTTTAATCACAGACTTGTCTGTCCATGATTTCTACACCCATGTAAGTCAATGTCTGGAAGACGGATGGTTGTCTTTTGTTGTGTCTTAGTTTTAATCACAGAATTGTCTGTCCATGATTTCTAAACCCATGTAAGTCAATGTCTGGAAGAAAGATGGTTGTCTTTTGTTGTGTCTTAGTTTTAATCACAGAATTGTCTGTCCATGATTTCTAAACCCATGTAAGTCAATGTCTGGAAGAAAGATGGTTGTCTTTTGTTGTGTCTTAGTTTTAATCACAGAATTATCTGTCCATGATTTCTAAACCCATGTAAGTCAATGTCTGGAAGAAAGATGGTTGTCTTTTGTTGTGTCTTAGTTTTAATCACAGAATTGTCTGTCCATGATTTCTAAACCCATGTAAGTCAATGTCTGGAAGAAAGATGGTTGTCTTTTGTTGTGTCTTAGTTTTAATCACAGAATTGTCTGTCCATGATTTCTAAACCCATGTAAGTCAATGTCTGGAAGAAAGATGGTTGTCTTTTGTTGTGTCTTAGTTTTAATCACAGAATTGTCTGTCTATGATTTCTAAACCCATGTAAGTCAATGTCTGGAAGACGGATGGTTGTCTTCTGTTGTGTCTTAGTTTTAATCACAGAATTGTCTGTCTATGATTTCTATACCCATGTAAGTCAGTGTCTGGAAGAAAGATGGTTGTCTTTTGTTGTGTCTTAGTTTTAATCACAGAATTGTCTGTCCATGATTTCTAAACCCATGTAAGTCAATGTCTGGAAGACGGATGATTGTCTTTTGTTGTGTCTTAGTTTTAATCACAGAATTGTCTGTCCATGATTTCTACACCCATGTAAGTCAATGTCTGGAAGACGGATGATTGTCTTTTGTTGTGTCTTAGTTTTAATCACAGAATTATCTGTCCATGATTTCTAAACCCATGTAAGTCAATGTCTGGAAGACGGATGATTGTCTTTTGTTGTGTCTTAGTTTTAATCACAGAATTGTCTGTCCATGATTTCTACACCCATGTAAGTCAATGTCTGGAAGACGGATGATTGTCTTTTGTTGTGTCTTAGTTTTAATCACAGAATTGTCTGTCCATGATTTCTACACCCATGTAAGTCAATGTCTGGAAGACGGATGATTGTCTTTTGTTGTGTCTTAGTTTTAATCACAGAATTATCTGTCCATGATTTCTAAACCCATGTAAGTCAATGTCTGGAAGACGGATGATTGTCTTTTGTTGTGTCTTAGTTTTTCTCACAGAATTATCTGTCCATGATTTCTAAACCCATGTAAGTCAATGTCTGGAAGAAAGATGGTTGTCTTTTGTTGTGTCTTAGTTTTAATCACAGAATTGTCTGTCCATGATTTCTAAACCCATGTAAGTCAATGTCTGGAAGACGGATGATTGTCTTTTGTTGTGTCTTAGTTTTAATCACAGAATTGTCTGTCCATGATTTCTAAACCCATGTAAGTCAATGTCTGGAAGAAAGATGGTTGTCTTTTGTTGTGTCTTAGTTTTAATCACAGAATTGTCTGTCCATGATTTCTAAACCCATGTAAGTCAGTGTCTGGAAGAAAGATGGTTGTCTTTTGTTGTGTCTTAGTTTTTCTCACAGACTTGTCTGTCCATGATTTCTACACCCATGTAAGTCAATGTCTGGAAGAAAGATGGTTGTCTTTTGTTGTGTCTTAGTTTTAATCACAGAATTGTCTGTCCATGATTTCTAAACCCATGTAAGTCAATGTCTGGAAGAAAGATGGTTGTCTTTTGTTGATTCTTAGTTTTAATCACAGAATTATCTGTCCATGATTTCTAAACCCATGTAAGTCAATGTCTGGAAGAAAGATGGTTGTCTTTTGTTGATTCTTAGTTTTCCTCACAGAATTATCTGTCCATGATTTCTAAACCCATGTAAGTCAATGTCTGGAAGAAAGATGGTTGTCTTTTGTTGATTCTTAGTTTTAATCACAGAATTGTCTGTCCATGATTTCTAAACCCATGTAAGTCAATGTCTGGAAGAAAGATGGTTGTCTTCTGTTGCATCTTAGTTTTCATCACAGTATTTTCTGCTAGCTTTGTTACATTATTTCACTCTGGGAAATCTAACTTCCATTCACATTGTATATTTCCAGGATTTTAGGCAAAAGAAAATCACATGAAGAAACTCCTCCTGCAGCCAACAGAAAACATGGAAAGAAAATGTGTATTAAGACAGAAATGGGAGAGCTGCTTTCAATTACTCAAAATGATGTTGATTCAGATGACAGTGAAGATGCTGACAGCCGTCCTCCTGCCGCACAGTCCAAAAGATTGACAAACGGACAGAAAGAAAATGCTTCTCCAGGAGAAGTTAACATGAACGATGAACAGACATTGTCAGCCTCTGCTGAGGGACCCTCCCAAGTTGGTCCCTCGGCATCCGGCCGTGTCAAACAAGCTTGCAGCAAACGGGGCAGGCCAACAGGGCAATCATTGCTACAGGTGATAGCAGCTGCTGCTGAAAACGCATCTCATACCCAATCATCTTCAACATCAAAATCTCGGGGGAAGCGGAAACAGAAAGAAGGAACAGTGATGGCAGTGATAGACCTGACCAGTGACAGTGAGTTTGGGGAGCTGGTTGATATCAAGCCTGATCTGGAGGGCTTACATAACAGTGTTCTAGAGAACATCCAGCAAGAAGAGGACATTAAACCAGATAAGGATGCCCTTGATGAACGCTTGCATCAGGAAGGTTGGTATTTGTACTGTTAGTTACATTCTAGAAGTATCTTCTTCTTCTTGTTAACCTCCAGTGAAAAGTTCTAGTTGTTCATCCACTTCTGGACTTCAGGGAGCAGTGAGACTGTTCATTTGTCCTGATGTTTGTTAGGGAGCAGTGAGACTATTCGTTTGTTAGGGAGCAGTGAGTCTGTTCATTTGTCCTGATGTTTGTTAGGGAACAGTGAGTCTGTTCATTTGTCCTGATGTTTGTTAGGGAACAGTGAGTCTATTCATTTGTCCTGATGGTTGTTAGGGAGCAGTGAGTCTGTTCATTTGTCCTGATGTTTGTTAGGGAACAGTGAGTCTGTTCATTTGTCCTGATGTTTGTTAGGGAGCAGTGAGACTATTAATTTGTCCTGATGTTTGTTAGGGAGCAGTGAGACTGTTCATTTGTCCTGATGGTTGTTAGGGAGCAGTGAGACTGTTCATTTGTCCTGATGTTTGTTAGGGAGCAGTGAGACTGTTCATTTGTCCTGATGTTGTTTGTTAGGGAGCAGTGAGACTGTTCATTTGTCCTGATGTTTGTTAGGGAGCAGTGAGACTGTTCATTTGTCCTGATGGTTGTTAGGGAGCAGTGAGTCTATTCATTTGTCCTGATGTTTGTTAGGGAGCAGTGAGACTGTTCATTTGTCCTGATGTTTGTTAGGGAGCAGTGAGACTATTCGTTTGTTAGGGAGCAGTGAGTCTGTTCATTTGTCCTGATGTTTGTTAGGGAACAGTGAGTCTGTTCATTTGTCCTGATGTTTGTTAGGGAACAGTGAGTCTATTCATTTGTCCTGATGGTTGTTAGGGAGCAGTGAGTCTGTTCATTTGTCCTGATGTTTGTTAGGGAACAGTGAGTCTGTTCATTTGTCCTGATGTTTGTTAGGGAGCAGTGAGGCTGTTCATTTGTCCTGATGTTTGTTAGGGAACAGTGAGACTATTCATTTGTCCTGATGTTTGTTAGGGAACAGTGAGTCTGTTCATTTGTCCTGATGGTTGTTAGGGAGCAGTGAGTCTGTTCATTTGTCCTGATGTTTGTTAGGGAGCTGTGAGACTGTTCGTTTGTCCTGATGGTTGTTAGGGAGCAGTGAGACTGTTCGTTTGTCCTGATGTTTGTTAGGGAGCAGTGAGGCTATTGATTTGTCCTGATGTTTGTTAGGGAGCAGTGAGACTATTCATTTGTCCTGATGTTTGTTAGGGAACAGTGAGACTATTAATTTGTCCTGATGTTTGTTAGGGAGCAGTGAGACTGTTCATTTGTCCTGATGGTTGTTAGGGAGCAGTGAGACTGTTCATTTGTCCTGATGTTTGTTAGGGAGCAGTGAGACTGTTCATTTGTCCTGATGTTGTTTGTTAGGGAGCAGTGAGACTGTTCATTTGTCCTGATGTTTGTTAGGGAGCAGTGAGACTGTTCATTTGTCCTGATGGTTGTTAGGGAGCAGTGAGTCTATTCATTTGTCCTGATGTTTGTTAGGGAGCAGTGAGACTGTTCATTTGTCCTGATGTTTGTTAGGGAACAGTGAGTCTGTTCATTTGTCCTGATGGTTGTTAGGGAACAGTGAGTCTATTCATTTGTCCTGATGTTTGTTAGGGAGCAGTGAGACTGTTCATTTGTCCTGATGTTTGTTAGGGAGCAGTGAGACTGTTCATTTGTCCTGATGTTTGTTAGGGAGCAGTGAGACTATTCATTTGTCCTGATGTTTGTTAGGGAGCAGTGAGACTGTTCATTTGTCCTGATGGTTGTTAGGGAGCAGTGAGACTGTTCGTTTGTCCTGATGTTTGTTAGGGAACAGTGAGTCTATTCATTTGTCCTGATGTTTGTTAGGGAGCAGTGAGACTGTTCATTTGTCCTGATGGTTGTTAGGGAGCAGTGAGTCTATTCATTTGTCCTGATGTTTGTTAGGGAGCAGTGAGTCTGTTCATTTGTCCTGATGTTTGTTAGGGAGCAGTGAGTCTATTCATTTGTCCTGATGTTTGTTAGGGAGCAGTGAGACTATTCATTTGTCCTGATGTTTGTTAGGGAGCAGTGAGTCTATTCATTTGTCCTGATGTTTGTTAGGGAGCAGTGAGTCTGTTCATTTGTCCTGATGGTTGTTAGGGAGCAGTGAGACTGTTCATTTGTCCTGATGTTTGTTAGGGAACAGTGAGTCTATTCATTTGTCCTGATGGTTGTTAGGGAACAGTGAGTCTGTTCATTTGTCCTGATGTTTGTTAGGGAACAGTGAGTCTGTTCATTTGTCCTGATGGTTGTTAGGGAACAGTGAGTCTATTCATTTGTCCTGATGTTTGTTAGGGAGCAGTGAGTCTATTCATTTGTCCTGATGTTTGTTAGGGAGCAGTGAGTCTGTTCATTTGTCCTGATGGTTGTTAGGGAGCAGTGAGTCTGTTCATTTGTCCTGATGTTTGTTAGGGAGCAGTGAGTCTGTTCATTTGTCCTGATGTTTGTTAGGGAGCAGTGAGTCTGTTCATTTGTCCTGATGTTTGTTAGGGAGCAGTGAGTCTGTTCATTTGTCCTGATGTTTGTTAGGGAACAGTGAGTCTATTCATTTGTCCTGATGGTTGTTAGGGAACAGTGAGTCTGTTCATTTGTCCTGATGTTTGTTAGGGAACAGTGAGTCTGTTCATTTGTCCTGATGGTTGTTAGGGAACAGTGAGTCTGTTCATTTGTCCTGATGGTTGTTAGGGAGCAGTGAGACTATTCATTTGTCCTGATGTTTGTTAGGGAACAGTGAGTCTATTCATTTGTCCTGATGTTTGTTAGGGAGCAGTGAGACTATTCATTTGTCCTGATGGTTGTTAGGGAACAGTGAGTCTATTAATTTGTCCTGATGTTTGTTAGGGAGCAGTGAGACTATTCATTTGTCCTGATGTTTGTTAGGGAGCAGTGAGACTGTTCATTTGTCCTGATGTTTGTTAGGGAACAGTGAGTCTATTAATTTGTCCTGATGTTTGTTAGGGAGCAGTGAGACTATTCATTTGTCCTGATGTTTGTTAGGGAGCAGTGAGACTGTTCATTTGTCCTGATGTTTGTTAGGGAGCAGTGAGTCTATTCATTTGTCCTGATGGTTGTTAGGGAGCAGTGAGTCTATTCATTTGTCCTGATGGTTGTTAGGGAGCAGTGAGACTGTTCATTTGTCCTGATGTTTGTTAGGGAGCAGTGAGACTATTCATTTGTCCTGATGGTTGTTAGGGAACAGTGAGACTATTCATTTGTCCTGATGGTTATTAGGGAACAGTGAGACTATTCGTTTGTTAGGGAACAGTGAGGCTATTCATTTGTCCTGATGTTTGTTAGGGAGCAGTGAGACTATTCATTTGTCCTGATGTTTGTTAGGGAACAGTGAGGCTATTCATTTGTCCTGATGTTTGTTAGGGAACAGTGAGGCTATTGATTTGTCCTGATGTTTGTTAGGGAGCAGTGAGACTATTCATTTGTCCTGATGTTTGTTAGGGAACAGTGAGACTATTAATTTGTCCTGATGTTTGTTAGGGAGCAGTGAGACTGTTCATTTGTCCTGATGGTTGTTAGGGAGCAGTGAGACTGTTCATTTGTCCTGATGTTTGTTAGGGAGCAGTGAGACTGTTCATTTGTCCTGATGTTGTTTGTTAGGGAGCAGTGAGACTGTTCATTTGTCCTGATGTTTGTTAGGGAGCAGTGAGACTGTTCATTTGTCCTGATGGTTGTTAGGGAGCAGTGAGTCTATTCATTTGTCCTGATGTTTGTTAGGGAGCAGTGAGACTGTTCATTTGTCCTGATGTTTGTTAGGGAGCAGTGAGACTATTCGTTTGTTAGGGAGCAGTGAGTCTGTTCATTTGTCCTGATGTTTGTTAGGGAACAGTGAGTCTGTTCATTTGTCCTGATGTTTGTTAGGGAACAGTGAGTCTATTCATTTGTCCTGATGGTTGTTAGGGAGCAGTGAGTCTGTTCATTTGTCCTGATGTTTGTTAGGGAACAGTGAGTCTGTTCATTTGTCCTGATGTTTGTTAGGGAGCAGTGAGGCTGTTCATTTGTCCTGATGTTTGTTAGGGAACAGTGAGACTATTCATTTGTCCTGATGTTTGTTAGGGAACAGTGAGTCTGTTCATTTGTCCTGATGGTTGTTAGGGAGCAGTGAGTCTGTTCATTTGTCCTGATGTTTGTTAGGGAGCTGTGAGACTGTTCGTTTGTCCTGATGGTTGTTAGGGAGCAGTGAGACTGTTCGTTTGTCCTGATGTTTGTTAGGGAGCAGTGAGACTGTTCATTTGTCCTGATGGTTGTTAGGGAGCAGTGAGACTGTTCGTTTGTCCTGATGTTTGTTAGGGAGCAGTGAGACTGTTCGTTTGTCCTGATGTTTGTTAGGGAGCAGTGAGACTGTTCATTTGTCCTGATGGTTGTTAGGGAACAGTGAGACTGTTCATTTGTCCTGATGGTTGTTAGGGAGCAGTGAGACTGTTCATTTGTCCTGATGTTTGTTAGGGAGCAGTGAGTCTATTCATTTGTCCTGATGTTTGTTAGGGAGCAGTGAGTCTATTCATTTGTCCTGATGTTTGTTAGGGAGCAGTGAGTCTATTCATTTGTCCTGATGTTTGTTAGGGAGCAGTGAGTCTATTCATATGTCCTGATGGTTGTTAGGGAACAGTGAGTCTGTTCATTTGTCCTGATGTTTGTTAGGGAGCAGTGAGTCTATTCATTTGTCCTGATGTTTGTTAGGGAGCAGTGAGACTATTCATTTGTCCTGATGTTTGTTAGGGAGCAGTGAGTCTATTCATTTGTCCTGATGTTTGTTAGGGAGCAGTGAGTCTATTCATTTGTCCTGATGGTTGTTAGGGAGCAGTGAGACTGTTCATTAGTCCTGATGGTTGTTAGGGAGCAGTGAGTCTGTTCATTTGTCCTGATGTTTGTTAGGGAGCAGTGAGTCTATTCATTTGTCCTGATGTTTGTTAGGGAGCAGTGAGTCTATTCATTTGTCCTGATGTTTGTTAGGGAGCAGTGAGTCTATTCATTTGTCCTGATGTTTGTTAGGGAGCAGTGAGTCTATTCATATGTCCTGATGGTTGTTAGGGAGCAGTGAGTCTATTCATTTGTCCTGATGGTTGTTAGGGAACAGTGAGTCTGTTCATTTGTCCTGATGGTTGTTAGGGAACAGTGAGACTATTCATTTGTCCTGATGTTTGTTAGGGAACAGTGAGGCTATTCATTTGTCCTGATGTTTGTTAGGGAACAGTGAGGCTATTGATTTGTCCTGATGTTTGTTAGGGAGCAGTGAGACTATTCATTTGTCCTGATGTTTGTTAGGGAACAGTGAGACTATTAATTTGTCCTGATGTTTGTTAGGGAGCAGTGAGACTGTTCATTTGTCCTGATGGTTGTTAGGGAGCAGTGAGACTGTTCATTTGTCCTGATGTTTGTTAGGGAGCAGTGAGACTGTTCATTTGTCCTGATGTTGTTTGTTAGGGAGCAGTGAGACTGTTCATTTGTCCTGATGTTTGTTAGGGAGCAGTGAGACTGTTCATTTGTCCTGATGGTTGTTAGGGAGCAGTGAGTCTATTCATTTGTCCTGATGTTTGTTAGGGAGCAGTGAGACTGTTCATTTGTCTGATGTTTGTTCCTGATATTTTTGTTAGGGAGCAGTGAGTCTGTTCATTTGTCCTGATGTTTGTTAGGGAGCAGTGAGTCTATTCATTTGTCCTGATGGTTGTTAGGGAGCAGTGAGACTGTTCATTTGTCCTGATGTTTGTTAGGGAGCAGTGAGTCTATTCATTTGTCCTGATGGTTGTTAGGGAGCAGTGAGACTGTTCATTTGTCCTGATGTTTGTTAGGGAGCAGTGAGTCTATTCATTTGTCCTGATGGTTGTTAGGGAGCAGTGAGTCTGTTCATTTGTCCTGATGTTTGTTAGGGAACAGTGAGTCTGTTCATTTGTCCTGATGTTTGTTAGGGAGCAGTGAGGCTGTTCATTTGTCCTGATGTTTGTTAGGGAACAGTGAGACTATTCATTTGTCCTGATGTTTGTTAGGGAACAGTGAGTCTGTTCATTTGTCCTGATGTTTGTTAGGGAGCAGTGAGACTGTTCATTTGTCCTGATGGTTGTTAGGGAGCAGTGAGTCTATTCATTTGTCCTGATGTTTGTTAGGGAGCAGTGAGACTGTTCATTTGTCCTGATGTTTGTTAGGGAGCAGTGAGACTATTCGTTTGTTAGGGAGCAGTGAGTCTGTTCATTTGTCCTGATGTTTGTTAGGGAGCAGTGAGTCTATTCATTTGTCCTGATGGTTGTTAGGGAGCAGTGAGTCTGTTCATTTGTCCTGATGTTTGTTAGGGAACAGTGAGTCTGTTCATTTGTCCTGATGTTTGTTAGGGAGCAGTGAGGCTGTTCATTTGTCCTGATGTTTGTTAGGGAACAGTGAGACTATTCATTTGTCCTGATGTTTGTTAGGGAACAGTGAGTCTGTTCATTTGTCCTGATGGTTGTTAGGGAACAGTGAGACTATTCATTTGTCCTGATGTTTGTTAGGGAACAGTGAGTCTGTTCATTTGTCCTGATGTTTGTTAGGGAGCAGTGAGACTGTTCATTTGTTCTGATGTTTGTTAGGGAGCAGTGAGTCTGTTCATTTGTCCTGATGTTTGTTAGGGAGCAGTGAGACTGTTCATTTGTTCTGATGTTTGTTAGGGAACAGTGAGTCTATTCATTTGTCCTGATGTTTGTTAGGGAACAGTGAGTCTGTTCATTTGTCCTGATGTTTGTTAGGGAACAGTGAGTCTGTTCATTTGTCCTGATGTTTGTTAGGGAACAGTGAGTCTATTCATTTGTCCTGATGTTTGTTAGGGAACAGTGAGTCTATTCATTTGTTCTGATGTTTGTTAGGGAGCAGTGAGTCTATTCATTTGTCCTGATGTTTGTTAGGGAACAGTGAGTCTATTCATTTGTTCTGATGTTTGTTAGGGAACAGTGAGTCTATTCATTTGTCCTGATGTTTGTTAGGGAACAGTGAGTCTATTCATTTGTCAGTGAGTCTATTCATTTGTCCTTGGTTGTTAGGGAACAGTGAGTCTATTCATTTGTTCTGATGTTTGTTAGGGAACAGTGAGTCTATTCATTTGTCCTGATGTTTGTTAGGGAACAGTGAGTCTGTTCATTTGTCCTGATGTCTGTTAGGGAACAGTGAGTCTATTCATTTGTTCTGATGTTTGTTAGGGAACAGTGAGTCTGTTCATTTGTCCTGATGTTTGTTAGGGAGCAGTGAGACTGTTCATTTGTTCTGATGTTTGTTAGGGAACAGTGAGTCTGTTCATTTGTCCTGATGTTTGTTAGGGAGCAGTGAGACTGTTCATTTGTTCTGATGTTTGTTAGGGAACAGTGAGTCTGTTCATTTGTCCTGATGTTTGTTAGGGAACAGTGAGTCTGTTCATTTGTCCTGATGGTTGTTAGGGAGCAGTGAGACTGTTCATTTGTTCTGATGTTTGTTAGGGAGCAGTGAGTCTATTCATTTGTCCTGATGTTTGTTAGGGAACAGTGAGTCTATTCATTTGTCCTGATGTTTGTTAGGGAGCAGTGAGTCTGTTCATTTGTCCTGATGGTTGTTAGGGAGCAGTGAGTCTGTTCATTTGTCCTGATGTTTGTTAGGGAGCTGTGAGACTGTTCGTTTGTCCTGATGGTTGTTAGGGAGCAGTGAGACTGTTCGTTTGTCCTGATGTTTGTGTTGTTAGGGAGCAGTGAGACTGTTCATTTGTCCTGATGGTTGTTAGGGAGCAGTGAGACTGTTCGTTTGTCCTGATGTTTGTTAGGGAGCAGTGAGACTGTTCGTTTGTCCTGATGTTTGTTAGGGATTTGTCCAGTGAGACTGTTCATTTGTCCTGATGGTTGTTAGGGAGCAGTGAGACTGTTCATTTGTCCTGATGGTTGTTCAGTGAGACTGATTTGTCCTGATGTTTGTTAGGGAGCAGTGAGTCTATTCATTTGTCCTGATGTTTGTTAGGGAGCAGTGAGTCTATTCATTTGTCCTGATGTTTGTTAGGGAGCAGTGAGTCTATTCATTTGTCCTGATGTTTGTTAGGGAGCAGTGAGTCTATTCATTTGTCCTGATGTTTGTTAGGGAGCAGTGAGTCTATTCATTTGTCCTGATGTTTGTTAGGGAGCAGTGAGTCTATTCATTTGTCCTGATGTTTGTTAGGGAGCAGTGAGTCTATTCATTTGTCCTGATGTTTGTTAGGGAGCAGTGAGTCTGTTCATTTGTCCTGATGTTTGTTAGGGAGCAGTGAGACTATTCATTTGTCCTGATGTTTGTTAGGGAGCAGTGAGTCTATTCATTTGTCCTGATGGTTGTTAGGGAGCAGTGAGTCTGTTCATTTGTCCTGATGGTTGTTAGTTCAGTTTCAAGCTGCATCTATTGGTTAACATGTGCAGTTTTCTTTTAAAGTCTTGGAGCTGCTGAGTTCATGCTCTTTGCGTTGCTGTCCGCATATAAGATTCATATTGGATATCAAAAAATGTTCCTAGCTGAGAGGATAAGCTTCGCTGTACTAGATTTGGTCTCTTATGGCTAACATCTCTGCCCTCCCAGCAGCTAGGTAAGAACGGATGAATCAATGGAAGAAAATAGAGTAGATGATGACTGGAGGGTTGGCAGAATAATAATCAACAGTGACAGTGAAAATGAGCTCAGACAGGACAGATGATGAGATTATACACCAAAAGGACACTCTTCGTCACCTTTAGGCATACTGGGCATATAGGGTTAGACCTAAATTTGATAGAAATGCTAAATATAACACAAAATGTGATTAGAAAGCTTAACAGAGGGAATGGAAAAGATGCACACAAACACAACCACCTGCAAGTGCTCTGTACACAAATGCAGAACCTCAGCAGCCTGTAAGAGACCTACAAGTGCTCTGTACACAAATGCAGAACCTCAGCAGCCTGTAAGAGACCTACAAGTGCTCTGTACACAAATGCAGAACCTCAGCAGCCTGTAAGAGACCTGCAAGTGCTCTGTACACAAATGCAGAACCTCAGCAGCCTGTAAGAGACCTACAAGTGCTCTGTACACAACTGCAGAACCTCAGCAGCCTGTAAGAGACCTACAATTGCTCTGTACACAACTGCAGAACCTCAGCAGCTCGTAAGAGACCTGCAAGTGCTCTGTACACAACTGCACAACCTCAGCAGCCTGTAAGAGACCTACAATTGCTCTGTACACAACTGCAGAACCTCAGCAGCTCGTAAGAGACCTGCAAGTGCTCTGTACACAACTGCAGAACCTCAGCAGCCTGTAAGAGACCTGCAAGTGCTCTGTACACAACTGCAGAACCTCAGCAGCCTGTAAGAGACCTGCAAGTGCTCTGTACACAAATGCAGAACCTCAGCAGCCTGTAAGAGACCTACAAGTGCTCTGTACACAAATGCAGAACCTCAGCAGCCTGTAAGAGACCTACAAGTGCTCTGTACACAACTGCAGAACCTCAGCAGCCTGTAAGAGACCTGCAAGTGCTCTGTACACAACTGCACAACCTCAGCAGCCTGTAAGAGACCTGCAAGTGCTCTGTACACAAATGCAGAACCTCAGCAGCCTGTAAGAGACCTACAAGTGCTCTGTACACAACTGCAGAACCTCAGCAGCCTGTAAGAGACCTGCAAGTGCTCTGTACACAACTGCACAACCTCAGCAGCCTGTAAGAGACCTGCAAGTGCTCTGTACACAACTGCACAACCTCAGCAGCCTGTAAGAGACCTACAAGTGCTCTGTACACAAATGCAGAACCTCAGCAGCCTGTAAGAGACCTACAAGTGCTCTGTACACAACTGCACAACCTCAGCAGCCTGTAAGAGACCTGCAAGTGCTCTGTACACAACTGCAGAACCTCAGCAGCCTGTAAGAGACCTGCAAGTGCTCTGTACACAAATGCAGAACCTCAGCAGCCTGTAAGAGACCTACAAGTGCTCTGTACACAAATGCAGAACCTCAGCAGCCTGTAAGAGACCTACAAGTGCTCTGTACACAAATGCAGAACCTCAGCAGCCTGTAAGAGACCTACAAGTGCTCTGTACACAAATGCAGAACCTCAGCAGCCTGTAAGAGACCTACAAGTGCTCTGTACACAACTGCACAACCTCAGCAGCCTGTAAGAGACCTACAAGTGCTCTGTACACAACTGCAGAACCTCAGCAGCTCGTAAGAGACCTGCAAGTGCTCTGTACACAACTGCACAACCTCAGCAGCCCCTAGGGGTCTCCAAAACAAATACATTAATGAACCGAAGACTGGCATCTGAAATCGATCCTTCAACTTTCAAAGCTTGAGGCAAACTGCTTGACCCCCTCACATCAGCATTTCCTTTTTCTGACATTTAAAATAAAATGATTAAATATAACCTAACAACTGTTGTTTTTTTAAAGGGCTCTTCAACATTTGTTCACTGCTTATGAATATTATGTAATGTTTATTATAAAATGGGAGTCGCCGCGAGGTAGCGGCTAGACCTGCGATCAGAAGATTGTGGGTTCAAGTCTGGCTAGTGCTGGACTTTGTTTTTCATAATGACCTTGGCTTACCTAGTCGTAAATGGCTACCAAGTAAAAGTACTGGAAGTAAAGGCGGTGGCATAATGACATAACCCACCAAGAGCCAATAGGCCTATAGAATAGGTCTCACCCTGTTTGCCTTATATGCCTAAAGGCATGAAAAGAGGTCCTTTACTCAAATGATTCGTGATAAAAAATATGTGCATGCTGGACAGAAATGAAACAGTCTGAACAACCAGGTCCCAGTGACAGCTATTATCTGATGTATCACAGGCAGATATGAGAGTATATTCTATTAGTTCATTCGTTGAGAAGATGGAAAATGTCCAAACAACAATGTTTGGACTATGTCTTTCTTTCAGTTGACACTGTTTCTATGAGAAATTCTGAAATGAAATGTCAGTGTTAAAGTTATGTTTCCTGTATTCATTGTTTAAACAAGCAACAATTTACAACATTTAACTGATATGTAGTAACACATTTGAATGTTTCAAAAGTAGAAAATGCTATAATTTGTTAATTCTAATTAGACATAATAATGGCGTATATTCCTTAGAACATTAGTAATATTCCTGTGATAATTAATTTACCTGATTTTTAAAAAATTCATTTTTAACTTCCTTAATTGATGGGGAATTTTGGTTTTGTGTTAGGTCTAATTCTGACATTTAGTCTGGCCAGCTTTCTGTTTAAGATCTCCATCTGCTGGAGTGTTATTGATGTTTGCTTCATGTACTTCATGAAACTGTCCTTTTCATATTTTGTAAACATGAGGCTTTTGTCCAGTTTTCATTGTGTTGAATAGATGATGTTTGAACTGACCATAAAGGGAAAGGATAATTATTGTCCTGTGCTGCCATCACAGCACTTTGGACATGACCATCTGTACTCCCTGTCCCTGTAAAAATAATTGTCTCTGATCCTTATGTATGATGTGACAGAGGCAATGCTTTCAGTTTAAACAATGGTGGCAATAAAACAACCTCTAATTTATAGTTTTAGTTTTTTCATGTTTTTGATTGTTTCTTTGTTTCAGATGACTCTAATAAGCCATCATCATCAGAAGCAGCGCTGGCTGAAACCAAGCAAGAAACGGTGGAAACTTCTTCACAAGAACTACCAGCGGCATCCCTGACAACAGCTTCAGAACCTCCTCATGTTCAGCCTACAGATGGCAGCACTGAGTTTTCAGGGAGCGTGTCAGAAGATGCTGAAGACACCGCCATAACACTTGTCCAAGCAAGAGTAGGACAAAATGTGCACAAGTCAGAACATAGACGTTTGGCTTCTCAGAATGGACTTAGCAAAATGGCAGTTGATCCCCAGGGTGATGCTGGAGGTGGGGACGGAAGGGAATCTGATGCTGAAAATGCAGGCGACAGTGACTTTGATGGGAGAGTGGATGATGATGACAGTGACTACAGAGCTTATTCCACTGTTGATGAGAAAGGAGATTCTAGTGAACCTCATATTGACAGACGTCATTGTGCTGTGACGGAGAAAAGCCGAAGCAACAGTACAGAAGATGGGAGTGGTGGCTATAACCAAGGTCTCAGTGACGATGGAGATTCTGTTGGCAAACAAGATCCTAATGGACGTTCACATCTGGAGGAGAGCCATGAAATAGATGGCTCTTTGGCTAAAGAACATGCTTCTGTAGATTTTCATGAGAATAGTAGGGATGAGTGTGAGTCAGAGACAAGAGAAGAAAATGATTCACCAGATGTGGCAAGGGATCAGGACAAAGCTGAAGCTGATTCTCCTGCTAATCTGCTAGAAGGAAGTTCCTTCAGCAAGATCATTCCCAATCTGGAGGACTCAGTTTCTCCAAAAACAAGCAACGCTTTTGAGAATATTGACAATTCAGCTGTTGGTCATGAAGATAATGAACCCAGTGAACATAATACTGATGAAGACAACAATGAATCGGTAGAAGACAGGGTTCAGATAGTGCGCACAAAGCCGGTATTAAAATCAGACAGTAAGCAATCACTAAAACCTTCTGGCATTGATGGTGAAAATTCAGTCGACGTTGAAACAAATGTTTGGAAATGTGAGAAACAGGCAGCAAAACCAGGTTTGAACCAAGTAGACATGACTTTCTTTGGCAAAAATCAAGATACTGAGCCGCTACATCCTAGTTCTTCATCATCGCTGTCGTTCCATGATATGTGTGCTTCCATGTCCCATCTCCAGAACCTCTCGTCTCCAGATACTGCAGCTACTGAGTGTAGTGTCCACAGAACACATGATGTGATCATGCAGACAGACCTGGACATGCTTTCTCTGGGGGAGATGTTGGAACTCTGCACAGCTGCTGGTGATGTCTGCAGCTTTAATCATCAGGTCTCTCAGGTGAAGCATAAACATCTCTCAGGGGTTGGAACAGCGGACAAGTCGTTACAGGCCGTGTGTCTAGAACACAACGTGTCCACTGCTGAATCTCAAACAGAAGACAGTGAGTGGATGAGGGACAGCAATGATCAGGCTGAAGTGGTGGAAGAGCTTCAAACAAAGCTTTCATTGAGGAGTCAACAGTTGGAAGATACTGAGAAGAAACTGACTGAAATCAATGTCAATATTCACAAACTTCTAGGCTACATCGTGCCAGGAACTGAGTTAGGAGATGTCAACAACATTGATCAGATAATCAAAGACATGATCCGCATTCATGAAGAATCTTTTCAAGAGACACAGTCCCAAGAAAGTACCAAAGAGATACAGACTCTAGAATCTAACCAAGAGACACAGTCTCAAGAAGAAACCAAAGAGATACAGACTCAAAATGATACTACTGTTTCATAGTGTGACGTGTTTCTGTGTTTAAGTATATTCTGCTGTGTACTTGTTGTGTGTGTCTGCAATCATCAGTTGGATTCCCAAGCGGCATACATTGTGTTGTAGAAATGATTCTCTTATCTGTGGCATGGAAAAGAGAATTTCTTGATACATGTCTGCATATAAATGTGAAATGATGTGATTCAGCATTGTAAGGTCAAAGCTTAATCAGCTACTACCCCAAAACACAAATTGACCATAGAGTTATTGAAGTCAGGAACAAACTTCCAGCTCATTAGGGATTGGAATCCAGACCTCTACTGGTCCTATGCTCACTGTCCACCATGCTGCTTGTTCTTGTTTTATGCATAAATTATTCATTAAACTAGAAATCGTGTCATAACATCCTGTTTTTGCAGAATGGTTTATTGCCTATTTTGTAATATATGTGTGCTATATGAATTTGCGCATTCAGGTTGTTATAGTTTATCTGAGGCTCTCAGGCTGACCCTAGCTAAAGTATGCATTATCAGTGTCCAGGAAAACACTAAACCCCAGCTAAAGTATGCATTATCAGTGTCCAGGAAAACACTGCCTCACCAATTGAGTGCCCATTGGTCTCTACAAATATTGGTCTGAGTGCCTGTTGGTCTCTACAAATATTGTAATATATGTTTGCTATATGAACTTGCGCATTCAGGTTGTTACAGTTCATCTGAGGCTCTCAGGCTGACCCCAGCTAAATTATGCATTATCAGTGTCCAGGAAAACACTGGACCCCAGCTAAAGTATGCATTATCAGTGTCCAGGAAAACACTGGACCCCAGCTAAAGTATGCATTATCAGTGTCCAGGAAAACACTGGACCCCAGCTAAAGTATGCATTATCAGTGTCCAGGAAAACACTGCCTCACCAATTGAGTGCCCATTGGTCTCTACAAATATTGGTCTGAGTGCCCATTGGTCTCTACAAATATTGGTCTGGCACCATAGGCCTGGCTGGACACGGGTCCTCTACTAGCCAGACATTGGGTGTCTACATTGACCAGCTGTGCCGTGTGTGCAGGGAGCATTAGAGCTGGAGGATTTAGGGCTGCATGGTTAGCTCAGTGGCCTTGCACTGCAGGTTAGGGTTTTATTTTTACTCCTAACATGACAAATCCATAACATTATCGCTTGACCAAGGATTCGAACATGTGTTTCCTGCATGAGAGCCCAAAACACTTAACCTTACATATAAATATATACAAATTGTTTGTTTTTTTACACCATAAAAATGTTTCAGAAGTTTGTTGTTATTAAGAGTAAATTTAAGCATAGAAGAATATCGGAAGCAGTTTATACTGTTCATTAAAAAAAAAAACCTCTACGAATGAGCTGATGTCTGCAGCTTTAATATTTGGTTGGCATGTCATACAGTTTTTGTACAAGATGTGTCAGTATGTTTTTATAGACCGTCTTTTGGGGAAACTTATTTTGTAAGTTTTTGATTGAGCATTGCATCGCCTTACAGTGTTGTTTAAGCACATATATTTTGATGCGTCACCCATAAGAACATGTTCTATGTACCAGGCATAATAAGTGAACCCACGTATCAGTGACTGGGATTGAGGACAGATGGAGTAGTGGATGTGTAAATGTTCTTCCATAATGTCAGTTGTGTGATATTATTTCAGCAAGTTTGGCATCTTTGAATTTTTATTCTTTGTATAAAAGTTAGTGCACATCTGGTAAATCAGTGCTCTTGTATTTGCTGTGTTTATTTACAGTAAGTGTATATTTTGCTACACAGGCGAGTATAATTGAAAATGTATCTTACTTTCTTCAGCGAGCCATAAAGTGGCTCTAGTTTATTTATTGTAACTGTTTTTGTTTTTTCATCCTCGGAATCTTAATCAGTGCTTCATGTATCACTGTAAGAAGATTGGATTTTACATGAATGCATGACAAAGTGGGACTTTTAAAAACTGCAGAGAGAGTCTGGGTTGTGTGAGAATCTGGGTTGTGTGAGAGTCTGGGTTGTGTGAGAGTCTGGGTTGTGTGAGAGTCTGGGTTGTGTGAGAGTCTGGGTTGTGTGAGAGTCTGGGTTGTGTGAGAGTCTGGGTTGTGTGAGAGTCTGGGTTGTGTGATAAAGCTGGATAAAGTTATTCGACCCAGCTTTCTGGGCGGTAAACATCTGTGACAGATGGAGCTCAAGAAGCAGTGGATATCCAATAGGTTATGATATATTCTGGTGACAGTCAGGACATGTAGACAATAAGATAATATATTCTGGTGACAGTCAGGACATGTAGACAATAAGATAATATATTCTGGTGACAGTCAGGACATGTAGACAATCACAATATAATATATTCTGGTGACAGTCGGGACATGTAGACAATAACAATATAATATATTCTGGTGACAGTCAGGACATGTAGACAATAAGATAATATATTCTGGTGACAGTCAGGACATGTAGACAATAAGATAATATATTCTGGTGACAGTCAGGACATGTAGACAATAACAATATAATATATTCTGGTGACAGTCAGGACATGTAGACAATAACAATATAATATATTCTGGTGACAGTCAGGACATGTAGACAATAACAATATAATATATTCTGGTGACAGTCAGGACATGTAGACAATAACAATATAATATATTCTGGTGACAGTCAGGACATGTAGACAATAAGATAATATATTCTGGTGACAGTCAGGACATGTAGACAATAAGATAATATATTCTGGTGACAGCCAAAACATTTTTATGAATATAAAATATTAAGCAGACGTCAGATTTGTAAAAATATCAAATAGTAAAGCTATGAGTTTGTAAAAACGTTTGAGGTGCATAAAACATTATTGAGCTTTACAAAACACATTGCAGTAAACAAGGGACACTGTGATGGCAAGCCTTCATCAGCAAACGACGATGACAAATAAAGCAAAACACAAAAAGGAAATGCAACAACTGGTGAAAGTCAGAGATGACAATAACAGTTTAATGTACACTGCTGTGTTCTTTTTTTTTTTTTTTTTTTTTTATTCAGAGAAGCTGTAAATATGTTGTTTTTGTTTTTGTTTTTTCAAGTTTTCAGTCATATTATAAATTATGGTTGTCTTGTGCTGTCGTTAATCTGCAGGTGTGCCAGATTTTAGTGGCATAGATTTTTATTTAAATTTTTACTTACATTTGAACTGCCAGAGTTTTTAATTATTTGTGGCCAAAGAGACATGTAGTATATGGAGGTTTTGGTTGTTGCTAGAGCAGTTTAACTGACAAAGCATGTCGATAAAGGCGGAGACGTGTACATGACTGACATTTTAGAGGTTCACATGGGAACATCAACAGATCAGGTTTTAGATTTCCAGTGGTGGTTGCAGTTTCCTGCCAACTGGCTCACCACCTAATTGCTCTGATCCAGTGAAAAACTACCCAAAATATTTATCACTACCCCATGTGAAAAGTCAGACATCAGTCCTAGCAAAATCCAGCAGCTCACACATGCATTAAATGCCTAAGGCAGTCACAAAGAGGTTGACACCATCAGCAGCATGTTACTAGAATTGCAGTTTGTGGTTGATGAAAGCAGCAGTCATGACCAGCCAGCAGGTTTGCATTAGTGTATAACAACAGAGGATGTATCTCATACTTCATGCTACAGACAGGTATTTCTTCAGATTCTCTGCAGCTGTTTAATTAAGAATCAACATCACAGCACGCTGGGTATTCCGTCGCCATCTTCAAGCACAGAGTTCCAGTTCCAGTTGTACTAGTGGCAGTCTGAATGTATATCCATCTCACCTTTCCCTTGAGAGCTGATGGTCCACCAGATCCCATGGCACTCCTCGCCAAACTGTTAACTCGCCCCAAAGGTCCCTTACAGTATCTACCTTATCACGCATCAGTTCACCACTAAGTTGTACAGAATCAGCCAGTCTGTTTGTCGGTTCATTTCCCAATACACCGGCTTTCCTGAGGAAAATATCCAAAGGATGCTAACTGTTCTGGACCTTTAAAGCGATGCTTGCCACTCTTCACAAAAAATACCAGTCTCCACCTTTCTCACCATGCTTTGTGAGAGTCATTTACAGTTACAACACGTATGTAAAGCTGCCATTCTCAGGTCAGCTTTGTCTGCCTCTCAACACAGAGCCATCTGTGTAGATTCTCACATCACCTGAGCGAGAATTATCATAAATCAATTATTGAACTTCCATTCTGCAGCACCCGCTGGCCAGTCCACAGCCCATTGTGATCAGAACCCTACACCTCTGACTTTTGCCAGGACGTTTTCTGACCCACTCCTCTCCTCGCCCAATATTATCAAGACTGCACACATGTCTAATTGTGTCTTCAACTTGTGCCATCCTAGACTTTCCTTTTTTTTTTTTTTTTAGTCTGTGACCCTTAGCTCTGTCTAGGGCTTCATGCAGGAGGTTTTTCTTATCTGCAGCTACTCTGAGATATGACTTTGCCTGCAGAACTTTAAACCTATCTGTAATAGTTGGCAATGCAAGTATATATCGCAAACATACTACCAGGGTATCTGTTGTACATCCCAGAATGACCCTCATGGCTTCTATATGCGTTTAAGTTTCATTAGCTGACACTTTGATATGGTAAGCATTCCAATTCTATCACTGACTGGATCGAATGCTGGAACATTGTGAACAACAATGTTTGTTCTATGTCCATGGCTGTCATAACCTTAGGTGCATTGAGTCCTTTTTGTCATTTTGCCTCCACATGATCCCTGAAGGACAGGCTTCTATCGAAAGTGATACCCAGGTACCTCAAGTTTGCTTTCTCTTTTGATGTTTCTGTCATTAATTGTGAGACCTGGAACATTAGCTCTTACAATTCTATTGTCCAGAGAACACCATAAATCAGCTGCCTTTTCTGGGTTGATGACAGCACCTATCCCAACACACCAGTCAGTCACTTTGTCTATAGTTGCCTGTCGATCCCCTGCTGCCTATATGCAAGAACATCATTTGCAAATATCGAAAACCATCCAACCCGTGGTGCTTCAAATTCTGCAATCCTGCTTGTACACACATTAAAGAGCACTGGTGAAATTGTAGAACTCTAGGGTAATCCTGGGGCAGCATTGAACGCTTCAGGCCTTGGTGTAACCAGGCAGAGGGCGACTTTGCATGAATTCAGGACAGCTGCCATTCAGTTCACCAGCCAGGAACACATCCCCTTCTCGATGAGTGCAGATATCAAAATATCATATCAAACTGTTGTAGGCATCCTCAAGATCAAGTGCTGCCACTACTGTCATCTCCGTCTATTCTGAAACCCCTCAGCAACGTCAAAGGCAAATGTGGCCGCATTTGACCAGGTATCTTTTCTTGGCCAGTAACTGCCCAGACCTCCTGGCAAGCACTTTTATTTCTTTTTAAAAAAAATATAGGAGTTTAACAGCAATAATTTTCCCAGGCACCTTTTCAAAAGTATTCTCAGAGTGATAATCCTGAAACCTGGTTTTGGAAGAGATATAAAATAGCTGCAGACGCAAACCTGGGCTTGTGAAGCTGTTCTGATGCTCTGGTTGAAGTGGAAAGCCATCTCCCTGAAGTCTTTACCATTCATGTTGGCATACCTGACTCCGCCTGGCCTCGGCACAGTGTGTCAACACCAATTTCTCCTGATATTAATTATCATTAATGGTATTCTGGATTATCCCTAACTGAATTGGTACATTCCCTATCATTATGATCAGTGTGTGCTATAAATCTCTGTACAAATGCTTCCCCCTTTCTATCTTTGTGTGTTGTCACTGGCATGCCGGTATCTGTGTATGTAATGCCTGTTTTCCTAGGCCGATTCTTTCTTTTCAGCTGCCTGTGACGCTTCCAGAATCTACCCGGCAATCTATCCCCTCCAGTTTCATTCATCTGATTGGAAGATTCATCTAAACTGATTAGATAGCTGTATTATGATTTATTGCCTAGATGCATCTAATCTGACTGGATAAATAGATTCACATTTATTTTTTTTTTTATAGATGCATCTGGTCTGATTCAATAGGTAGATTGGAACTGGTTGCCTCTGATGCGTCTGGTTGGATAGATAGAGTGGAATTGATTGCCTCTGATGCGTTTGGGAGGATAGATAGAGTGGAATTGATTGCCTCTGATGCGTTTGGGAGGATAGATAGAGTGGAATTGATTGCCTCTGATATGTCTGGTTGGATGGAAAGATTGGAATTGATTGCCTCTGATTTATCTAGTTGGATAGATAGATTATAATGGAGTGCCTCTGATGTGTCTGGTTGGATGGACAGATTGGAATTGATTGCATCTGATTCGTCTAGTTGGATAGACTGGAATTGATTGCCTCTGATACGTCTGGTTGGATAGACAGAAAAGAATGTATTTTGTGAGAGGCAGCTGCTCTGACTATAGGTAATTTAAAATGTATTGCCAGTTAGCTGTAATATAGTTCCCATTGTTTTGTTTTCTATGCTTGATTACAAGGTGGAGTTCGCTTAATTGCAGAACCGTTTTATATCCATATAAAATTTAATCTCACAATCTTTCTCTTCATAACTGAGCTTATATCTTTGCCAATCTGTACCTCTCACTCCCTTCATCCTTTCTCTCTTCCTATATCTTCTTTTCCTCTTGATGTCTCTGTCAACATTATATGTGTGTGTGCATGCATGCCTGCATATGTATGTGCATGAGTGTATGTGAGAGAGAGAGAAGTAAAATGGCATGCTTTGTGCAGAAGTGCTAAATCTGTGTGTGCCTGATGCTGTTTGTGCAGCTTCCATGTTGTTTGAATGCTGACTCTATATGGTCACAGTGTCTTCATCACTGCCAGTGTTGTGTACAGCATCTGTTGTGTAGAATAATGTTTGGTTGTTTTATGCTGCCATGATGCTTCATTAGTCTGTGTCTTGAAGTTTACTTTCTTTCATAAAAAATGGAATTCGAAGCTCTTTAGTATATACATGACGGGTTCTAGAGTTAAGAGTTCTCAGATGAGATATCTCATCATTTGTGTCTGAGATAAGATATCTCATCATTTGTGTCTCAGATGAGATATCTCATCATTTGTGTCTGAGAATCACACAGATAATGAGAATAAACCAGGCAGGAGGACTATAATCTCCATTGGTGGAACTCACTTCAAGATGTATGGAGTTGTACACTTAAGCAGTAAGAGGAATCACTGTTTGTTGGATAGGATATGTATTGAGAAAACCTGATAACAACATAACTATTATGTCCTTGCACTGGAACCCACAGGATTGGAGGAATAAAAGCAGAAACCCCCCACCCACCCACAAACACACACACTCACACAAGTCTGCGCGTGCACACACACACACACACACTGATGGAGAAGGAATTAGAGAACAAAGTGGAAAAGATGGCATGAACATGGAGTGATCCACATACAGTAGCAGAAGATGGGAAATATTTGTCATGTGTTCATATGCTCCTTGAACTCAAAAGCAAGAAACAAGCATTGGAAATGTGATGTTGTAGAAAAATTCTTGGCATATCATACAGAGACCACATTACAATGAAAGAGGATCGCCATATAAGTATACAGCACATTGGCAACTGTGAACCTCTTGTCTAACAACCTCTCAAAAACAATACTGCAGGGCTCAGTAGAGGGGAAGAGGAGAACAGACAGACCAAGAAAGACCTGGTTACAGCACCTGACTGACTGGACAGGCCTCAGGCATGCAGCCATGAAGTCTATCGCAGCTGACCGCCAAAAGTGGAGAGAGCTGATCAGACAGTCAACAGAAACTAGTGACCCAACGACACGTAGAGTTACGGGATGATGATGATGATGATGAAATGCTCCATTGAAGGATAAAGGGTAGAAGATATAGAAAACTTCAGAACTGACATATCAGCACTTCGTGAATCCCCATCAAAGCTCTGTCCTCATCCCCAACACCCAGCACAGTTCCAGTACTAATGAATTTACTGAATCCCTAAGATTGTAGAATTATTTCTCTTGATGCAACAGTCTTTCCATGTTTCATTCAGCCTTTGGAATCCTTCAACTAGTTTTGCAGCCCTAAACAGGCACACAGGGATTTGCCTTACAAAAGTATGCACATTTTTTACCCCTCCTGCTAGATATTCATGCCTTATGGACTAAGATATAACCAAAATTATTCTGACTTAAAGCACAAAACAAATTTGTCCTTGCAGTGAGCAAAGAGGAATTGTGTAATAAGCATCAATGTTGAGCATTATTGAACATTAATCACGTAATTGTTGTGTATAAAATAAACATACAGACTTAAGTTAGAATTGCTTGTGATTCAGAGGGAATTGGTCTTGTGCTCCATATTTTGTATTATTGTAAGACATCATTTGGAACTGAAAGCATACTCTTGGGGTTGTTTCAGAGCAGTGTGTTGCTGAAGGCAATGTCAGTTCTGTCTCATAACTGTATGTTTGTGTTGCTCATGCAGCATAATCCCTGTCTTGCCCTGCCTTGTTTACTCCTAAGGAAATGTAACACCAGTACTTTCTGAACAAAGCATGCTGAGGAAGCTGCCAAATCAGAAGATCAGTGCTCAGTCTGCCAGTTCTTTCCCTGCATGAATGAAATCTTCTTTAGTCATCTCACTGATACCAGCAGATTGTAGCCTGGTGTCATGGTTTTCTTTATGACTTGCGCTTCTTGGCTGGCTTGAGTGATTTTTGTTTGTAATCTTTTTGTAGGTTTCAGTTATACCATCTTCCTTGATCTTCCCCTTGCCTTCCTGTAAGATGTTCTGCTATTTTTTTTTTTAAATCTCATTTGCAGTTTGGTCTGGCTATATTCTCACTAGATGGCCAAACCATTTCATTATTTGTCTGTCAGTATAATTGAGGCAATCGTATTCTACACATTCTAGCTTTCTCTTTAATGGTTGTATTTCGTAACCCCGTCCCTTGTTGTGTTGTAAGTTGTTAGTCACCTTACAGGGATTGCATCTCACAGGTAGCTGTTTTCTGTTCAAGTGCCCAACTTAGTGTCCATGGTTGGCACTGATAACAAAGCAAAGATAATGATTCTGTTAATCCCTAATTCATTCTTTGATGTATGGTGGCAGTTGATCACACCACTGTCAGCTTGCTGGGCTGTCGTGTGGTGGGGCATACACAAATAAACTGACCTGGTTGGTTCCCAACTCTCCCCAGGCGAACCATTACCTCATGGCTTTAGTTTTCCGTCATGCACCACGAGGAGATGAGTTTATTTTCAGATTTTTTCATTCATCATTCATCATTCTAGCAAATGTACTCCTTTATAAAGAGTTTGGTCATAAGTGTTTGCTTGCATCCGTGTACTTCTTTTGCTTTTCCTTTTCCACGGAGCTTCCAAGCCATAATTTATGTTTCATTTTTTTAGTTCACACATGGAAATGCTTTCGTATGCTTGTAATATATTTGTTCTGCTGTTTTTTCTGCACCGTTTGATGGAAATCATGTGTAGAATATGGTAGATCTGTAACCCCAGGATGCCATAATTTCATTAGTTCTTCCACTTTTTCTTCTTTCTTTCTTTCTTCTTCCTTTCCTCCTCCTCCTCCTTCTTTTTCTTCTGTGTTAGCCCTTAAAAATAACTTGGCACACTGTGTAGTGGTTTCCACCTGCCTTGTCAACTAACCCTTGCTATCTGCACTCTGTTGCTCCAAGAACACTCCTTGCATGTTTATCTTCACAGCCGTGTACATCATCACAGATCCAGAGAATGTCAGAATCATGGGTTCACGACACCACTAACATCATGTTAGCCATTATTTCTGTTAACACCCCAGATTGTCTCTGGGAATGATCCTGTAGAAATTACATTTCTCACATATTTATTTCCTTTTCTGTTCAATCATCATTATCACATAAATTTAGCCTTCTGCATAAATTCAGGTTTAATTAATTCAGTTTGTCAAGACTTTATGTATAAACAAATACTGCAGTCATGTTTGTGTGTGGAGTCATTGTGTACAAACAAATACAACAGTCTTGTTTGTGTGTCAAGTCACTTTGGATAAACAAATACTAGTCATGTTTGTGTGTCGAGTCATTGTGTACAAACAAATACATCAGTCATGTTTGTGTGTCAAGTCATTGTGTAGGAACAAGTGTTTTTGTAGAAGTACATATAGTTACCAACACACAAGTGTTTTTGTAGAAGTACATGCAGTTACCAACACACACAAGTGTTTCTATAGAAGTACAGTCGTCTCTTACAAAAGTCTTTTTCTAGAAGCAGATTCTCTTACAACATACACAGGTGTGTTTATAAAAGCATATACTCTTACAACATACATATGTGTGTTTGTATGTTCACATACTATTACAATATACATAGGTGTGTTTGTAGAAGCATATGCTCTGACAATACACACAGGTGTGTTTGTAGAAGCACATCCTCTGACAACACACACAGGTGTGTTTATAGAAGCACATACTCTGACAACACACAGGTGTGTTTGTAGAAGCATATACTCTGACAATACACACAGGTGTGTTTGTAGAAGCACATACTCTGACAACACACACAGGTGTGTTTGTAGAAGCATATACTCTGACAACACACACAGGTGTGTTTGTAGAAGCATATGCTCTGACAATACACACAGTTGTGTTTATAGAAGCATATACTCTGACAACACGCACAGGTGTGTTCGTAGAAGCACATACTCTTACAACACACACAGGTGTGTTTGTAGAAGCATATACTCTTACAAAGCATACATTTTTGAACAGCATTACAGTCACTACCACATAAAGATGGTAGTTGGTTAAGAATACAGTGAGCTTGCATGTGGCTCCACCTTGTGATATTGGGATAGTTGTTGCCGTCTGTACATGTGATTATGTCTGACTTTGTGTCTCTCTGACTGTCTGCTGCTAGTCTAAACATTCAAGTGTTCATTGTGGATGCTGGTGTAATGTGCTGTCACATCAGGAATGGTTGTTGCGTTGAACATGCGAGAGTCCGGGACCAACTTTAGACTGTGGTGTGCACAGGTTGTTTTGATTATCATGTTTTACACATAATGCCGTTTTTACATTTAATAACTTTAAATTCATAATGTATTATAATTTTTCATTCATAAATCACACTACAGAAATTAAAATTGAAACAAACTTGAAATGGTTTCATTTTTTTTAAATGGTGTCTAAAATTGCCCCTTTGGGTTGTTGTATTGTTTTGTGTTTGTGTGGTGATATGTTTCTTTTTTTTTTTTTTTTTTTTTTTTTGATTTAAAAAATCTTTTTTTTTTTAAATTTGTATTTGTGAATGTATGTATGTATGTATGTATGTATGTATGTATGTATGTATGTATGTATGTATGTATGTATGTATGTATGTATGTATGTATGTATGTATGTATGTATGTATGTATGTATGTATGTATGTATGTATGTATGTATGTATGTATGTATTTATGTATGTATGTATGTATGTATGTATGTATGTATGTATGTATGTATGTATGTATGTATGTATGTATATATGTATGTATGTATGTATGTATGTATGTATGTATGTATGTATGTATGTATGTATGTATCTGTGTGTGTATGTATGTATGTGTGTGTGTGTTTTGTGTGTGTGTGTGTGTGTATTCATGTATGTATGTGTGTTTGTATACAAGAAAGTGTTGCAGGTCCTGAGTGGATAGATGCTTTTGTGATGAGTAGGAATTTTTCTCTTAACACTTCACCTCCACCAGAGAAACTAGTCTATTATCCGAGCTATGTTGATCTCAGACAAAGTCCTGGATATCCAAGAAAACAGCCATATTTGGCTCGTCATGTAAATACACAACAGCTGCATATTATTTTAATTTTCTCTTTTCTTAACTATTTCTATTTTAATAATTTTGCCATGGATGATTTTTCAGTCCTTTGAAGAGGGAGATATTACTTCGCAAGGTGATGATTTTTCAATCTTTCGGAGATGGAAATATGATTGGGGGGGGGGGGGGTTATGTCAGACACAGTTAGCTGAGAGAGCTTAAAATATTATTTTAATGTTCTCTTTTCTTAACTATTTCTATTTTAATAAATTCACCATGGATGATTTTTCAATCCTTCGGAGAGGGAGATATGATTGGAAGGGGGGGGGTTGCAAGACACAGTTAGCTGAGAGATCTTAAAACATTATTTTAAAGTTCTCATTTGTTAACTATTTCTATTTTACTCATTTCGCCATGGATGATTTTTCAATCCTTTGGATAGGGAGATATGACTGGGTCGAGGGGGGTGTATTACAGACACTGTTAGCTGAGAGCTATTTTCTTTCCTTTCCATTTCACCATTCTGGGCCACAGCAACGTGTGGCTGGGTACAGCTAGTATATATACCATCTCTCCTCCTCATCTTCCACATTCTCTACAGTCTAGTCGGAAGGTCTTATGTCTCACATTGACGTCACATATCCTGCCTTCCCTCTCATGTACTGTCATGCTGTCCGTCTTCACTTAGATTTCGAAACTTGCTGACATTGTTTTTACATGAACACGTGGAGCAGTTATATGCTGACAACCTAAACCATTTTATATGTGCATGCTGTCCGGAATATCGTCTTTCCAGTAGCAGTGAGCACATGGTGAGCTATTAAAACGCAACCAAATGGCTGCACATGTGGGCAGGATTTTCCCACAGTCCAAGCACATGTTTTGGGTTGATAATTGAAACAATATAATTACATTTCATTATAGCAAATGTCATTGTTCACATCTTATTTTATACACATGAAAAGATACACTGAAAAAAATGTGATACAAACATACAAGAAAGAGGAATGGTTTAGCAGTTCCCTAACTGAGATAACTGAATATTCACAAAGAACTATTTCAAGTAGAATGTGTAGAAAAATCAGGAAATAAAGAATAGACTAAGCTAGCTCCTAACCTATGAATAAAATTAATGTACACTTATACCTGGGAACATTCCAGCAATTGCCAAACAGGAACAGCTAGATTTACTTTCTAGTGGTCTGAGTTTGTGGCTTGCTGACAGTACTATGAGGTAAATTTAAAATGCTAACAGTATACTAGCAACGTTAACTCTCCCCTTTCTAGTATTTAACCTGTCCTACTGGAGAAGATCTAAGCCACGCCCCAGAAGTACCTTGCAGATCAAATTAGCTACCAAGGTGTCTGTCAGTCAATTCTTGACGGCCACCACTCTGACCAATCATTCTTAGGTGGTAAACATCTAGTCCCAGACCGTCTCTGATAACTTCCCTCGCCCCTCCCCACATATGATTAATATATAAATCAGTATTTTTTCAGATCAGCCCAGGCAGAGCAGGCAGTGCGCAGGACTCAACTCACCAAGGACCTCTTCCTCAACCTAGCAAGCTATCTGTCTCTCTCCATCTTCCGACCTAACTATAAAATATCTTGGCGCCTTCGGGCGTTCTAATTTTTTTTTGCAAACCTTTGTTACCTCCTCTACATATTTAACGGCTGCACACAACAACAAGATTGTGACAGTCGTCCTGTTGGGGGCCTTGATTTAGGTCGCTCAAAATGGGCGGACTGTTTGTTTCGCGGTGGTGTGGCTGGTTACTGACTTGGTACTAACACAGATGAACAGTGCAACAGCTAGCGGATAGCCAACTAAACAGGAACCAGGACCCAACAGAACCAGAACTTAGGCAACAAATGAACAAATTCAGGTGTAATTGCTCACCACAAGGAAGATAAATAAAAAAGATAGCAAAGGAACCGTCCTTGAAAAAGCAGGCCATCAGGCGGCTAAAAAAGGACTAAGCTTGGAATTTTTGTTAGATTTTATACGATACGATACGTCCCAGACCGTGTCACTGGCAGGTGTGGAAAGACGGTCAGTGAAGCCATTGTGTTTCCTACTTGACCAGGTTAACTACCTTTATCTTATCAGTTGAAAGGACCCAGCCTGGCTGATGACCTATTTTATGACTCTCTATAGTCTGCAGTTCATGGAAGATAATCTGAAGGGGGATAATTAGTTTTATGACTGAGTTGCCTGTCCCTAAGGGTCTCTGGTCAGGAGATAATTATATGACACTTCAGGTCTACAATCCAACCCAACAGCCACTATGTCTGAACTTTCCCAGGTAGAACAGCGGTCTACAATCCAACCCTACAGCCACTATGTCTGAACTTTCCCAGGTAGACCAGCTGGCTATATTAGGTAATGTTATGTAATATTAACAAAAGCTTGGTTGTTTTGTCTGGGCTAAGGACTGGTAACAATTAAATCTATGAGGTTTTAGTACTTTTCGGGCCTAGGGCATAGTAAATATAATTCTCTGTCTCTCTATAAACAGAAGAAATTATTACACGTACTAACTTCTGAAAACACTGAGGTCGTTTAATCACAGAAAGGAACGATTTTGTTCTTGTTAACAAACTTTCAGATACCTAAGTGTTTGTTTATAGTCTTAAAAAGCTGAAGTAATTTTTGTAAAGTTGCAATAGTTTATAATTAGGTTTGTCGTGAACATTATTTTCCCTCAGTCAGTCTGATGGACTTCCAAGGACAAATTATCACTCACATTGAGGTACCTGGAAATCACCTTTGCTAGAAGCCTGTCCAACAGAATACCAGAAGGGACTCATGTACTGAAGATTATGGCGGTAGTGGACATAGAGCAGAGATTGCTGCTCACAGTGTGCCAACACTTGATCATCCCAGGGATTTCTATGGAATGTGATTTCTCACCATGTCAAGGATCCGTCAGCTGGTGAAGCTTGAGCATTTACAGAATGAATCCATGGTGAAGACCTCCCTACAGGAGTGAAGGCTGCCCTGTGTGTAGTGATGAACATACCACAGTGGCAAATCTAAGAGGCGGTAGTGGACATAGAGCAGAGATTGCTGCTCACAGTGTGCCAACACTTGATCATCCCAGGGATTTCTATGGAATGTGATTTCTCACCATGTCAAGGATCCGTCAGCTGGTGAAGCTTGAGCATTTACAGAATGAATCCATGGTGAAGACCTCCCTACAGGAGTGAAGGCTGCCCTGTGTGTAGTGATGAACATACCACAGTGGCAAATCTAAGAATGCAGTAAGCAAAAGATCTCTTAATAATATTGCCCCCCCCCCCCCCCCCCAAGTGGCATGTTGCCATCAACACAGACAAAACATCCACAACGCTTTTCTATCTTTTCCCCAGGGACAAAGCTGCTAACATTCACCTAGAACATCCTTGTTAAAGAAAGAAAGCTGCTCCCACTTATCCTGGAGTGATACAAGGCTCAAGTGGGGCAGACATAAAAAATGTAGAAGGGAAGGCCAGGAGATGACTAGGGCTACTTAGAAAACTGGCTGGTTCAAGTTGGGGAGCCAATGTAAAAACCCTAATGAAAGTTTATAATGGAGCGATAAAACCTCACATGGAATTTGATGCAACAGCTGTGTCATCAGCCCGTAACTTTCATCTACAATCATTAAACAGAATGCAAAATCAAGCCCTTAGACTCATCACAGGATCCATGAAAACTGCACCAATCCTGGAAATGCAGAAAATAACTGCAATGCAGGCATTGTCCTATCGAAGAGACATTAAAATTATGATTTAGATGGAGAAGTTTAATAGTATGCAGTCACACCCAATGAAAGCAAGACTAGATGATCTGGCATTAATGCGTCACATGTGTGTTGGCATCTCTATCACACACCCTGGCAACCATCGCCACACACAGTATAGCCTATACCACTCGTAAATTATGTTCAGATCACACAACAGAGATCCTAGCACTATAGCAGGCTGCCAAAATGTAACACAACACCAGTTCTACCTGCCACCAAGTGGTCATCTTCACAGATGTGCTATCAGTGCTCCAGTCCCTCTATAATGGTAAACACCCTCCCCTGAGAACTGATCCTAGCAAGATGGCTGCCCAAAAGTCTACTGTACTCCAGTGGGTGCCATCCCACTGTGGTATACCAGGAACGAAACCGCAAGATAATTGGTAAGAAAGTGGCAGAATGTGAACAGGCAGATAATGCAGTAACACATTTTTAGAACAAAAAGTCAATCCAGTCTATCAAAAGGGGACAGAATCTGGTCAGAAATAACTACTACTTACTTGACCGGCAAGAGCAGGTCATTATTCTACGCCCCAGAACAGGACATAACAAGCTCAACAAACATAGGCAAAGCTTCGTCTAAGTAGTTCACCATCGTGCCCATGTAGGCTGTGTGTGCAGACTACAGAACATGTCCTGCAAGAATGTCACTTGTACAAACCATTAAGAACGCGGTACTGACCCACTGAGTTAACACTGCACTCTGAGATGTATGAAACTAAAAGGGAACTTCTAAAAACAGTCAAGTTTATCATAAGAACTTGTCTGTCAGTGTAAATCTTAAAGCGAACACAAAAAGAAGGAGAAGTGTTCGTAGCCATTCCCTAGTTCATGAAAACAGTAGACAATCCGTACATGGAACTCTATGGTTCACACTCGCAGAGACACGGTGTTTGGTTGTTGTGTTCTCGCACACGTCCGAGACAAGAAGCTGCACATAAGGCAGAGGGGCGTTGTCTAAAACATATTTTAGACAATGTGGAAACAATGACAAAACATTGTCTCAAACATATTTTAGACAATGTGGAAACATTGACAAAACATTATCTCAAACATATTTTAGACAATGTGGAAACAATGACAAAACATTATCTCAAACATATTTTAGACAATGCGGAAACAATGACAAAACATTATCTCAAACATATTTTAGACAGTGTCGAAACAATGACTAAACATTATCTCAAACATATTTTAGACAATGCGGAAACAATGACAAAACATTATCTCAAACATATTTTAGACAGTGTCGAAACAATGACTAAACATTATCTCAAACATATTTTAGACAATGTCGAAACAATGACTAAACACTGTCTCAAACATATTTTAGATAATGTGGAAACAATGACTAAATATTGTCTCAAACATATTTTAGTCAATGTGGAAACAATGTTAAAACATTGTCTCAAACATATTTTAGACAATGTGGAAACATTGACAAAACATTATCTCAAACATATTTTAGACAATGTGGAAACATTGACAAAAACATTATCTCAAACATATTTTAGACAATGTGGAAACAATGACAAAATATTGTCTCAAACATATTTTAGACAATGTGGAAACATTGACAAAATATTGTCTCAAACATATTTTAGACAATGTGGAAACAATGACAAAAACATTGTCTCAAGCATATTTTAGACAATGTGGAAACATTGACAAAATATTGTCTCAAACATGTTTTAGACAATGTGGAAACAATGACAAAATATTGTCTCAAACATATTTTAGACAATGTGGAAACAATGAAAAAAAACATTGTCTCAAACATATTTTAGACAATGTGGAAACATTGACAAAACATTATCTCAAACATATTTTAGACAATGTGGAAACAATGACAAAATATTGTCTCAAACATATTTTAGACAATGTGGAAACAATGACAAAATATTGTCTCAAACATATTTTAGACAATGTGGAAACAATGACAAAATATTGTCTCAAACATATTTTAGACAATGTGGAAACAATGACAAAATATTGTCTCAAACATATTTTAGACAATGTGGAAACATTGACAAAACATTATCTCAAACATATTTTAGACAATGTGGAAACAATGACAAAACATTATCTCAAACATATTTTAGACAATGTGGAAACAATGACAAAATATTGTCTCAAACATATTTTAGACAATGTGGAAACAATGACAAAACATTATCTCAAACATATTTTAGACAATGTGGAAACAATGACAAAACATTATCTCAAACATATTTTAGACAATGTGGAAACATTGACAAAACATTATCTCAAACATATTTTAGACAATGTGGAAACAATGACAAAATATTGTCTCAAACATATTTTAGACAATGTGGAAACAGTGACAAAATATTGTCTCAAACATATTTTAGACAATGTGGAAACATTGACAAAACATTATCTCAAACATATTTTAGACAATGTGGAAACAATGACAAAATATTGTCTCAAACATATTTTAGACAATGTGGAAACAATGACAAAATATTGTCTCAAACATATTTTAGACAATGTGGAAACAATGACAAAACATTATCTCAAACATATTTTAGACAATGTGGAAACAATGACAAAATATTGTCTCAAACATATTTTAGACAATGTGGAAACAATGACAAAACATTATCTCAAACATATTTTAGACAATGTGGAAACAATGACAAAATATTGTCTCAAACATATTTTAGACAATGTGGAAACAATGACAAAACATTATCTCAAACATATTTTAGACAATGTGGAAACAATGACAAAACATTATCTCAAACATATTTTAGACAATGTGGAAACAATGACAAAACATTATCTCAAACATATTTTAGACAATGTGGAAACAATGACAAAACATTATCTCAAACATATTTTAGACAATGTGGAAACAATGACAAAATATTGTCTCAAACATATTTTAGACAATGTGGAAACATTGACAAAACATTATCTCAAACATATTTTAGACAATGTGGAAACAATGACAAAATATTGTCTCAAACATATTTTAGACAATGTGGAAACAATGACAAAATATTGTCTCAAACATATTTTAGACAATGTGGAAACAATGACAAAACATTATCTCAAACATATTTTAGACAATGTGGAAACAATGACAAAATATTGTCTCAAACATATTTTAGACAATGTGGAAACAATGACAAAACATTATCTCAAACATATTTTAGACAATGTGGAAACAATGACAAAATATTGTCTCAAACATATTTTAGACAATGTGGAAACAATGAAAAAATATTGTCTCAAACATATTTTAGACAATGTGGAAACAATGACAAAATATTGTCTCAAACATATTTTAGACAATGTGGAAACAATGACAAAACATTATCTCAAACATATTTTAGACAATGTGGAAACAATGACAAAACATTATCTCAAACATATTTTAGACAATGTGGAAACAATGACAAAACATTATCTCAAACATATTTTAGACAGTGTCGAAACAATGACTAAACATTATCTCAAACATATTTTAGACAATGTGGAAACAATGACAAAATATTATCTCAAACATATTTTAGACAATGTGGAAACAATGACAAAACATTGTCTGAAGCAGCACCTCCTATGGGTATATAAGAAATAACAAAGGGCGTTGTATGTGTCGGTATGTATGTATGTATGTATGTATGTATGTATGTATGTATATGTGGGGGGGGGGGTGGGTTATAACAGAAACGTAAAGACAAAATTACCATATTAAGGGAGGGACTTATCAAATATGTTATGGAAGTGAAGAAATTTAGGTAAATTTGGGGGCGGGAAGGGGGGGGGGTGGTAATGCAGTTCGGATAACGAGAGAAGGGGTGCCTTGTTGAACATGATCTTAGTGCACTTGTTTTCATTAGCGAGGCGCACACGCCATTTGAAGGTGACATATTCGAATCCCGGCGCGGTAACTATAGCTTTCTATTTTTATTTTGTCTAGTGTGTTCTTCTTTCTTTCTTTCTTTCTTTCTTTCTTTCTTTCTTTCTTTCTTTCTATGAGTGCCGATCGATACATTCTCTGTTTATTACAGATAATGAGAGGGTTAGTGAAAGAGAGAGAGAAAGAGAGAGAGAGAGAGAGAGAGAGAGAGAGAGAGAGAGAGAGAGAGAGAGAGAGAGCAGTTAAGATTTTTTTTGATAATACCGAGCATAAAAGTAAAGGACCCTTTTCCAGGCCTTTAGGCATATAGGGCTAGACCTATATTTGTATAGACCAATAGGCACAAGATGGGTGCTGCGGTCAGCATCACACCGGCCGCCTCTACTTCCCGGGACTGTACCCGGTACCCACTTAAGGCTGGGACGACCTGGGAGCCAAGGCCATCTACGAAAAAATGACCGGTTCCGCCAGGGAGCGATCCACGACCTTCCGATCCGCGGCCAGCGTCTAGCCGCTGCACCACGGCGACTACTGCCGATTATGATTTATCGCCCTGGTTTTCCCGTTACACAGATTCCCCCAACTTCCGGGAAATGAGTCAACTCCAGGTTTGTTGTTGTTAGCAACGCAACGTTTGGCTAGCAACAGATGTATTTTTATTAACACACAATGTACTTTTGTACTTTCATTATCTACAGGATCAACATTACGAGAATGTGATGATTTGTAACGTTGCTATCACAGTTTAAATAAAACAACAGCAGAACTGTAGCTATAATTTCTTCCGCAAATGTCGCCAGTTTTAGTCAGCTTAGTAAAATAGTACAGGTTCTTCTGTATATAAATAGAGTAGGCCGTGTAATAGTATAATACGGCACTCTTGGGAAGAGTGCCCCAGTAATACTAAATAGAAGTAGTGGTAGCTGGGCTTACCGATACTATGCTGGTATTTGCCTAGCGACAGTGCACTCTTGTAAACATACGGTGTGTACTCTTTTGTTACACACCACACTGGAGTTTTTAATTTCTGGTTTCTGATTTACTTTTTATTTAAAAAACAGCATATCATATATTTAAAAAAAAAATTAATAGTAAGTTAACAATTAATATTTAATTAACTGTTATTAACTGCACGTAATCAGTTTTCATATTATTTTGTTAAATATAATATTAAAAAAAAGCTTACAAAAGACAGAGACAGTGGTGATAGGTGGACAGCCAGAAACCATATTTAAAAAAAAAAAGCAATGGACACAGAGATAAAACAAACATGTGAATTTAAATATCTAGGGTCAATATTCCCACCGGAGGGAAGTATGGACAGAAAGGTCAACACATGATGTTCTAACGCAAAAAAGTCCTGGGACAAGTAATATCACCTTTGACACACAGAAGTATACCTTTGTCTACCAGGGCAAATTAAAAACAATTTTTGAAGGCAGAGCAGAAGATGGAACAGAGGCTTCATGGACAAGCCTTAAGGAAACTTCAGACCAACTTAGACAGCCCATTACAGATGGAACAGAGACTTCATAGACAAGCCTTAAGGAAACTTAAGACCAACTTAGACAGCCCATTACAGATGGAACAGAGGCTTCATGGACAAGCCTAAAGGAAACTTAAGACCAACTTAGACAACCCATTACAGATGGAACAGAGGCTTCATGGACAAGCGTTAAGGAAACTTAAGACCAGCTTAGACAACCCATTACAGATGGAACAGAGGCTTCATGGACAAGCCTTGAGGAAACTTAAGACCAGCTTAGACAACCCATTACAGATGAGACAGAGACTTCATGGACAAGCCTTAAGGAAACTTAAGACCAACTTTGACAGCCCATTACAGATGGAACAGAGGCTTCATAGACAGCCTTAAGGAAACTTAAGACCAGCTTAGACAACCCATTACAGATGGAACAGAGGCTTCATGGACAGCCCTAAGGAAACTTAAGACCAACTTAGACAGCCCATTACAGATGGAACAGAGGCTTCATGGACAAGCCTTAAGGAAACTTAAGACCAACTTAGACAACCCATTACAGATGGAACAGAGGCTTCATGGACAAGCCTTAAGGAAACTTAAGACCAGCTTAGACAACCCATTACAGATGGAACAGAGGCTTCATGGACAAGCCTTGAGGAAACTTAAGACCAGCTTAGACAACCCATTACAGATGGAACAGAGACTTCATGGACAGCCTTAAGAAAACTTAAGACCAACTTTGACAGCCCATTACAGATGGAACAGAGACTTCATGGACAGCCTTAAGGAAACTTAAGACCAACTTTGACAGCCCATTACAGATGGAACAGAGGCTTCATGGACAGCCTTAAGGAAACTTAAGACCAACTTTGACAACCCATTACAGATGGAACAGAGGCTTCATGGACAAGCCTTAAGGAAACTTAAGACCAACTTACATTAAAAAGAGCACATAACCTCCCCCCCCCCCCCCCCCCCCCCCCCCCCCCCCCCCCGTCCCCTCCCCCACTCCCCCCCCCCCCCCAAAAAAAAAAAAACTTTTATGAAGTAAATAGAGGAAAAGAAAAAGAGTAAAGAAGAAGAAGAACTAGGCTGTTCAATATAATTATCCAACCAGTAATGACACCTTCATAATTATTGCTGTATTTCATCACAGCTGTCAAGTTATTTATGGTGCCTTCTTGTTGGAACCATTCCATATTTCCAGAGAGTAGTATTCGGCTGTGCTATCGTGACGTGCAAGAATCACAACAATGATGTTGGTGAGAGATAACACACTATGTGACCATGGAACATCTGGTTTATTATTCTTTGTTTCACGTTTCGCATCCAAAGATTATTTTATCAAGTCTGGATTATAAATAATGTGACGGTTTTTCAGTTTACTTTTTTAAATCAACTCTAATGCACAAGAAACATGAAGTAAGTGGGTAGGTTATTAAAGAGTTGATATTGTAGCTATGAGTACAATCCGATGCACAGACGACGTAATGTGTCATGAGGTAGACACAGCTGCAGGTCAGATTTGTCAAGTTTACACAAAGTTCTCTTCAAGAAAGTGTCACTTTGTTCAGTACCTGAATCCTTTATCACCAGAACAACCTTATTTTTCTGCCCAGATCAAAAGTCTAGGTGAGTACACAGTGTGCTCTTGAATCTTTTATGTTTAGAAATTTATAAATTATTGTTTATTCATAAATAATTTGAATTGATATCTGTATTAGTATGTAATTAAATGTGTGTTTTGTATGTTATTTTAGTCAGTCAGTCAGTCAGTCAGTCAGTCAGTCAGTCAGTCAGTCAGTCAGTCAGTCAGTAGCATGTCCTTTAGCTTTTGTGAACCAACATAGGACTGGTACTATTAACCACATGACGCTAATGAATATGTTGAGAGAGGAATCTGAGCACCTACGTATGTGTCCGGTGTGCTGTGAAGATAATCTAACTCATAACTCATAACCCATAACAACCCTCAGGAAAACTTCTTGATCACAAGCAAGATGTCCCACATCCGATATACTTATGTGGATGGAGATCATCCGCCACATCCTGCACCCATCTTCTCTTTGGCCTTCCTCTTGCTCTCTTCCCAGGCATATACCCCTTCATTAAATTATTATCTCTAAATTTTCATAACGTTCCAAGTGACTTTCTTCTTCTATTTCCTTTGTCGTCTCACTGTTATCAGGTTGTAACCCAATGTTGTGGTTTTCTGCATTTGCCCTCTAGGGTGGCATGAGTGATGGATTTGTTCAACTTTTTGCAGGTTTAATCGACACCATTTATCCATACCTTTCTTGGTCTTCCTCCCAGATCTTCTACTGTAAAAAGTCTCATATACAGTCTGGTCTGGCTGCATTCTCATTAGATGGCCAAACCATTTTGTTCTTTGTCTGTCAATATAATCCAGACATGGTCTCAATCCAACTTTCTCTCTAATGCTGGATTCGTACCCTGACTCATCTAGTGTTGTTAGTGACCTTGTGGAGACAGCGCATTTCACCTGAAGTTATTTTCTGTTTTAGTAATTTTGGTAATTCTGGAATGTACAAGAGATACCCTGGTAGTATGTATGTGATATATACTTGCACTGCCCACTATTGCATACAGGCTCAAAGTTCTGCAAGCAAAGTCATATCAGAGTAGCTGCGGGCAAGAGGCACCTCCTGCATGAAGCCCTGGATAGAGCTTAAGGTCACAGACTGAAAAGAGGAAAGTCTTGGATGGCACAGGCAGAAGACACAATTGGACATATGTGCAGGCTTGATTAATTTAAGCGAGGAGGGTAGTGGGTCAGAGTGTCCGTTTGGTTTTCATACTTGTGTAGGGTTCTAATCACTTTGGGACATGAGTGCAGGGACTGGCCAGCTGGTGCTATAGAATCAGAAGTTCAACAAATGATTCATTAAAATTCCCGCCCAGGTGATGTGATTGTCTATACAGATGGCTCTGGGGCATGGGGGTTCATAGTGAAAGCGAATGGACATCATTCAATGTTTCTTGAGTAGTAGCAGTCAAATACACCACAGCCGGCTTGCTAGGTCCGTCGAGTGGTTGGGCAGGAACATATCTGACCTGGTTGGCCCCCTTCTCCTTCCAGGTCAGCCATTGCCCCGTTAACCTTAAACCTCACGGCTAACCTCAAGTGACAAAAATATTTCAGTTTTTTGTGTTTTATCATCTTTAATAGCCAACTTTCTTCATTATTCAGTTCTTGAAGTATGGATGCTTTTGTTCTTTTATTTATCCATGATATTCTTAGAACCCGTCTATAACATTTGTATTCAAAAGCATTTATGCGCTATTCAGCTTGTTTAGTAAATGTCAAGGTCTCACAGGCATATGTTGAAATGAAAAAGATGTATGATCATGGAAATCTAATTTATTCAACCAGCAGTAAATGCTTTTATGTGTTATGAAACCAGGCCATCTGAGTTCTATTTTATATGAGTGTTGAAGGCTCTACGACTAAGTAAAAAAGGAAGATGGAGATATGGTGAAAAAAAAGTGGAGGATTACTACTATATACAACATTCTACTAATTTCATGCTGAACAATGTTGATTTATTGGCGAAGAAAAAGGATTTTAAATATTATGAGAATATGTCTGCTCAGTTATTCATATGCTGCGAGTGCCCATTAGCTAAATGCCTGTCTGTTCAGTGATTCACATGCTGCAAGAGCCCATTAGTTAGTAGCTGTATGTGTGTTCAGTGATTCACATGCTGCGAGTGCCCATTAGTTAGTAGCTGTATGTGTGTTCAGTGATTCACATGCTGCAAGAGCCCATTAGTTAGTAGCTGTATGTGTGTTCAGTGATTCACATGCTGCGAGTGCCCATTAGTTAGTAGCTGTATGTGTGTTCAGTGATTCACATGCTGTGAGTGTCCATTAGCTAAATGTATGTGTGTTTATTAATTCACATGCTGTGAGTACCCATTAGCTAAATGTATGTGTGTTTATTAATTCACATGCTGTGAGTGTCCATTAGCTAAATGTATGTGTGTTTATTAATTCACATGCTGCAAGAGCCCAATAGCTAAATGCATGTGTATTCAGTGATTCAATAGCTAGTTCAATAGCCCAATAGCTAGTTGCATGTTCTTTCAGGATGCTGGAGGCTAACCCTAGCATTTATTGGCTGTTGTGTGGTTTTACTAGGCAGTTTTTTATTCTGTAGTATGTCATTGCCTTCTGACACATATTGTTCTTGAAGTCAAAGCAAAGCAGTCTGCAACCAAATTGCGTGCAGTTGAATTTGAACCCTAGTATACTGAGATTATGAAACTGCATTCACAACTCCTAAACCACTGACAACGACCTGAGCATATAACAGAAGCAGAGAGAAGCAACACTGCAACCTGCCGGATATAAAACCTTATATATGTTACCTCATCCTGTAGACAACCTTAGCTGCAAAATCCAGCCAGTTATGAACAAGCTCACAAAGGGCTTGACAGAGCTAACGAGGGTCTGTCTGTTGGGAAACAAAAAAAGGATAAGAAAAAGTGAAACAAAGAGAATCATAAAATAATAATGGAAATACTGCACAATAAAAGACAATTTCTCACAGCATCACCAAACAGGTACTAAAATGGGAAATACAGGGATTGCGGAGATGAGAAAACCCCAAATAAACTCATGAACATTGATGAGAGAGGCCAAAGCTGCTGGACTGTATTCCACCCATGATATTGAACTGCACAGAAAGGAGGAATAGACTGAGTCCTATGTGACACATAATGGCACAGCTGGACAGTGAAGGAATCTAATGCCTAAACCTAATACCCAGAAAATAAGCTGAAGGATGAGTTTGAAATGCCCTGCAGGAGCGCTAAAAGCTACATTGATGAACAGACTAAACATACATTAACTCTGCTGGTACCAAGCAAATCACTATATGTTCATTGGCTAACTGATGTGCTGTAGACTATTTTTACTTTTGTTTACTACCACAAGTGGTTATCTTAACCCATTCTGTCTGAATTGTTCACTTAGCTCTTTCTAATCCTGATTGTTGTTTTAATTTATTTAGATCTATTGAAAGTTTTAAAGTGGAACATTAGATTATTGAAAGAGTTTAAGAAAATATTTGCTGGTACCAAAAGAGTTGAAGGCTGTCACATTCATCAGCATAATATTGTTTTACATCTGCCAGCTGCGGACAGCACAGTCACATTTGGTATAGCTGGTCCAGACATAGACCCAAACATCCAACCTGGCCACTGGCTTCATTCTGTGGGCTATGAGAGTGACACGGGCAAGTGCTACACATCTCATCATTGCGTGGCAAACACGCAGGGAGAGACACTGCAAGTTGGTAAACAAGCATTCATCTTTCTTATACCTTTCATCTTAGTACATTTCAGAAATCAGAAATGAGGTCATAAGTGACAAAATGGTGTAGAACCAATACATCTTCTTCTTCATTGTGTTCACCAGCTGCACACTCTGGCAGAAAGTTCTGGTTGTTTATCCACTTCTGGACTGCAGTCGTGCTCCAGAACCTGAGTGTTGCGTGTGCATCAGTTTTACAGATCTAATTCACTTAAATGCAGACTGTTGGTTCCTTGCCTCTCAGGCAGATGCACTCCCACTTCAAAGGAAGCTCCCAATTAGTTGATTTTTACGACATGCTTTTGGGTAGTTCTTGTTTTCCCCACAATGGGATCCCAGAACCCGCACGGGGAGAACCAATACTGAATTGGAGCATGGGCCCTCAACCAACTCACACCAAGCTGTTCTATCCTTTGCTGTCTGTTCATCTTCTTCACTGTCTCCTGTAGCTCTTCCCATGTCCTCCCCATCTTTTTAACTTCACTCTAGCTCCCTTCTCCGTGTGTTTTTGGTCTGTATTTATTTCTGAGCCTCTGAGGGTTCCAGTGCAAAGACATTTTATTTATATTCTGAGGTATTCTCAATATGTGTCCTATTCAATGCCAGCATCTTTTCTTCACCTCTGGGTCCACTGGAATTTGTTTAATTCTCTCACAAAGCTCTACATTAGTGATTCTGTCATATCATTTTGTTTCCTCTATTCTGCACAGGCACCAGTAAATGAATGTTTTTAGTTTATCAGTAATTGCCTTAGTTGCTCTTCATGTTTCCGCTCCATGCAACAGCACTGATTTGACTTTAGAATTAAACTTTTTTAGTTCTAATTTCTTTTCACCTCCACAAATTTTGTAGTGCTCCTGTGAAAGCTCCTTTTGATTTCTTTTTATTCGTTTTATAATATCTCTGTTGTGATCTTGCATCAAGTATTTTTAATTTATCTTACATCTGACTGTGAGTGACACAGAAGAGAAATATAATCAGTGAAGTCCAGATCATCAAGCTGTTTTGTAGGGGTTCACTGAATTCCATTCTTGGTGTCAGCAGTTACTGTCTTCATAATCCAATCTATTGCCCGTAAAAATAGAAGAGGGGACAAAAGACAACCCCGTCACACACCTGTTTTTATTTCACATGTATCTGCTAGCTTTCCATCATGAAGAACTTCACATTTCATGTCCTTATATGTTGCCTTTACTAAGTTAATAATTTTCAGTGGGATTCCATAGTGCCCCATTCATTTCCACAGAGATGCCTTATCAGTGATGTCAAAAGCTTTTTCATAGTCTGTGAACCCAATGTAAAGTGATGAATTCAATTCAATGCTTTGCTCTATTAATATACGTAGTGTGGCTATCTGGTCTGTACAGGATTTGTTTGGCTAAGAAACTGCCTTTTCATCTCTTTGCCTTTTATCAGTAGCATCTTTTAGTCTTTCTTCTACTTGTACGTTCATCCAAATGTTAATGTGTTTTGTCCGTTTACAGCATGGCTGCGATATCTGCGCCTTTTGGCCAACACATCCGACTTCTGCGAGCATTTGTTGACCACGTTAGCCTTCCCGGTTAGTTTCGTAGGACACTGCAGTCTCATTGTTGTTAGGTTGTCTTTCTTCTTCTTCTTTTTTGCGTTCACCAGCTGTACACTCTGGCAGAAAGTTCTGGTTGCTCGTCCATTACTGAACTGCAGTCCTGCTCCAGAACCTGAGTGTTGCGTATGCATCAGTTTTACAGATCTCATTCTCTTGAATACAGACTGCTGGTTCCTTGCCTCTTCGGCAGATGCACTCCGACTTCAAAGAAAGCTCCCCAATTAGTCGACTCTTACGACATGCTTTTGGGGAGGCAGTGGGTCTATTCTTGTTTTCCCCACAATGGGGCCCCAGAACCCACACGGGGGGTTAGGTCGTCTTTGTTTTCCAGGTCATAGATGGTGCCCCAATCAGGCGGGTCCAGAGAAGCCAGGTAATGCTGATCAGCCCTCAAGAGAAGGCAAAGGCAGAACATAAGCATTCCCCGTCATCCAAGGAGGCTTCCACAAATGCAGAGCTAATACAGAGTGTTCTGGTACTGGGCTCACCCAAGGAATCGTCACGTCCTACTTATGACTGTTTAACCTCACTTCCATATATTGAACATCTCATCCATCACAAGCTATACCTTTTGGAGCCAGAGGTAGGCAGCCTGCAGACCTAGGATTTCGATTTCCTACTCAGAATGAGTACTCTGCTTCTTTTGCAGACTTTTACTGGAGTGGACTTCCTCATCCATTATAGTTTTATGTGCCACTTCCCACATAGATGCCTAGGGGCATCCAGTGTGGCAGTATAGGGACAGATGCATCTGTTCCATTCTCTTCCCATGCCATGGTTTATGAACTCTATATCTCTAGGGACTATCAGCTCCAAAGATCCCTGACAGTTTCCTCTTATACCTTCAGACATCAATGTGAATAAGTTTAAAGAAATCAGCAGTCAACCTGAGGTTGTTGACATCTCCACAGAGTTAGTCCTCAAAGGGAGCAGGTGTTAGCCGTAATAATTTTCTCTGTTCTGCATATATTGGACACTTGCAGCAAGTGTTAAACCGTCATTTTACCCTTTCCACAGTTACAGTCATCAGTGTCTCCTATCTTTGGCTTATTGAACAAGTGGTATTTCAAACTATTGTGTCCTGTTCTTTTCAACCAAGTTGGTAGTATGCATCATCCTTCTTGTGGTCTGGATGTTCAGAATCACATTTGGTACTGTAGTTAACTCTTATAAACCTGTTGGCTTCATCATATGTTATGTCTGTATCAGGTTGGGGTAGTCTTTCACCTTCCTTTGCTAGTCTGTCAGCCTCTTCAATTCCAGGTATGTTGCAATGGGTTGGAATCCATTGTACTACAACTTTTTAATTTCTGACTTAGTCCAAGGAGTGTGGCTCTAAGGTCTGCTAACATTGTATTGTTTTTGCTCTTCAGTACAGTGACAACTGACTTCGCGTCTGCGAAGATAGCTATGTGTTTCTCTTTTTTTTTCTCTGACAGAAACATTTCTGCTGTAGTTCGCAAGGCCTCTGCTGTAAAATTAATGAAGAATTTTTTGGTTGCAACTGACTTTGTTTTCTTAAATTCATTTTTCAGATTCAGGATTATTCCCCCACACCCGTTTTCTTTTAAGTTTTTTTGTGGGGGGGGCTGATCCATCTGTTTTTGCATGAGTCCGGGTGTTACTTAGGTATTGTTTTTCTATTTAGTTTAATGTGATTTCACTTGTTTCTGATTCATTCTGTTCTTTTTCTCAATAACAGGAATATTTTCTATCAAGTGCTTCTGTCTCCAAGCAGGGAGCTTGTGTGTAATGTTGACGGGTTTAGATATTGAAATGTTAAGTATAGGATCATCCCTGATCTTTACAAAGTTTTTTCGCTTTAGTCTTCCTCCTCCAAGACCATTAAACCTTTTATACATGGAGTGATCCATCAGCCTCCTAAATTTTTCTGCTTGTTGCTGGGTTCTGCTGTCTCTCCTATCCTCCATTGGCTGCAGTCCCATGATCTTTCCAGTTCATTAATAGGTGTTGTTTTCAGTTATAATCCACATTCCTTGATCCTGGACTTATTTTGATAAAGTTTGACAGCTGCTGTTGCCCATGCTGCAGTACCATATTCAAGTACTGGCCTTACTCATCTAGTGTACAGCTTCTTGAGAACTTTCTTATCAGCTTCCCGTTTTGTACCAGCAAGCTTTTTTCATGATTGCCATTCTTTGCCTTGCTCGTGTTTGACTTGCCTCTACCTGTGTTTTCCATGTTAGGCGGCAATCAAATGTGACACCTCAGAATGTTCGGTTGTTCTCTTGATGCAGTATTTTTCCATTTAGCACTAGCTTAACTGGCTGTTTTTTTTTAATTGAGAGGGAGAACACAGTACATGTTGTTTTCTCTTCACTAATATTTACAAGCCATATTTTTTTAACCATTTCTCTAACACTGATAAGGTTTGCTGCATCTTAATGTTAGCTGTACTAATATTTTGTTCGCCAGTCCAAATGGCTAAGTCATCTGCAAAGAGCAAGTTGTGTACTGTGGCTGGAAAATTATTTAAAATGACATTTATATATGCTAAGAACAATGTTGGTGACAATACTCCCCCTTGGGGTATACCTTGCTCTAAAAACATATTTTTCTAGTTTATCCTTGTACTTTTGTCCTAGCAGTTCTGTTCCCCACAAACATGTATTTTTTGTAGTTTTACTTTCAGTCCCTCTTTGCATGCTTTCTAAAATGCTTTTTCTAAGTCTACCCAGACTGCCAGTGTGTGTTTTTTTCATCTTGGAAAGCAGGCTTTATTTCCTGGGCTATATATGTTTTTTGGTCTTCCGTGGATCTGTACTTTCTAAATCCTGCCTGTTGTGGAGTTAGTAGATGCTTTCCTGTTAGATGCCCCATTAATCTTTTGTTTTTAGTACATTCCTTCAATTTCCCAACACAGCTAAGTATGCAGATTGGTCAACAGGCATTTGGTTCTACCGGGTCTTTTCCTTTCTTCTGGACTGGTATTAGTATAGCTTCCTTCCATGCCCCAGGGACTATTCCTCTCTTCCAGTTATAATTCTAGTAATTGCCCTTTTGCCTTAGTATCCAGTCCTGTTATAATTTAATTTGTGATCTCATCCTTCTATAATGATTTCTTCTTTTTCAAGGAACTTACTGCCCACTCCAGCTCTTTCATATTTAAGTTTTTGTCATAAATTCTGATTTCGTTGTGTTTCTGTGACATACTCATTGCTCTTTCGTTACTTGTTGTGTGTTCTGCTGTGACATCAATTTAGTATGCACTAGCATCAGTATATTTTTTCCTTTTAGTATGTTACTACCCTGTTTAAAAGGGGGTGGGGGGGGTGGTTCCACAAGTTATCCTTCTTTCCGATCTGGTGGTATTTCTTCGGTCTCTCAGGCTTTACTAAAAAATCTATGTAGCAATTCCATTGATGTGTTTATATTGGCCTTAATAACATCTGCTGAGATACCATCAGGACCTGCTCCCTTGTCTTCCTTCAGAAGATTGAAAGCTTGTCCAATTTCCTCTTTAGATAGAATCTTTCAGTTGATATCTAGTTTCATTTCTAAAGGTTTAATATCTGGAGGAACCTCTGGGGCTGGTCTGTTCAGAAGTATTCCGCCTATCTGTCCATTTGATCTTTAGTGTTAGTGAGTACTTTGCCCAGACTATTTTTTATTCATCCAATGGCTGACTATATTTATCTGCTAATTTCCTTGTGTTACTGTAAAGGTTTTTGAGGTTTTTTTTTTGCTGCTACTGTCTCCACTTCTTGTGCTAGGTCATCCAGTTATTTCCTTTTTCCTGCCTTTATTTACCTCCTAGCTGTCTTATGTGTATTTTTCTTGAGCTCTAGGTTCAGCAGCTCTAGATTTGCTATTGTTTAAGTCTGCCTTCTTACCTTTTTTTTTTTTTTTTTGATCATTTCGATGGTTTCTGGCATTATCCACACTTTATGTTTTCATTCTTTCTCACCTAGGACTTCTGCACAAGATTCATTTCAAATTACCTTGATTTGATCCAAGCAGACTGCAGTGCTTACCTCTTCAGCTAACTGCAGCAACACCTGCTACTTATTAGAGACTGTAACTAAAGATTGTCCCTTAACTTCTTTATCCTTGAGATATCCTATATTGAACTGGTTTCTATGATTATAAGATATTATGTATCTTTTATATATATATATCAACCACGCAAGAGATGGACCGCACAAATATCAGACGCTCAAAAGTACTATATACAAACTGAACAGAAGGGCTCACTCCAGAGATCTCTTCTTACCCTGACACTGTGAGGCATTCCAGAGATCTCTCCTTACCCTGACACTGTGAGGCATTCCAGAGATCTCTCCTTACCCTGACACTGTGAGGCATTCCAGGAGTAGAGACAAGAAGAAGAAGAAGATATATCTGTTAAGTTTCAGCTTCTTTTTACTTACAAACAGAAAATGGCTAGCAAATATATTGTCACCTCTAAAAGTCCTAACATCATAAAGGGATGTTTGATATTTGTTTATTTGTACGTATGTGATCAATTTGATTGGTTGTCTTATGGTCTGATGATTCCCCTGTTGCCTTGTGTATTCTTTTTTGTGGGAAAATGCTTCGACCAAAAGCATACTGGTTTCCTGTACACAAACTGGTGAATAATTCTCCATTTAGCTTCATTACTCCTAGTCCATGTTTTCCCAGTCTCTTTATATATATTTTGTTTTATCTGTGCATTTAGGTCTTCGCCTTCAGGATTCCGAGCCCTAGAGGTTCGTTGCTGCAGATATCACCCACTTCCATTCATATTTCTTGTTGGCCTTCTATCTCCTCTTGGTGACACCAAGTGTGGTGCTTCAAGTGTTTGCAGGTCTGTCTGGACATTATCTCTCCATCATCTTCTTGGTCTGCCTCGTGATCTATGACCATTCATCTCCCCCTTGTATACAGTTGTTACTTCACTGTCATCAAACATTCTCTTGGTTTGCCCCAACCATTTCAGTCTATTAGCATTTAGGTCACCCATTAAAATTTTTATATTGCCTTTTCTTTCATTATTTATCGTATTTTGAAGTTGCATGTAAAATTCCCCCTTAACTGATGCATCCTTATCATTTGTTCGTGCATAACACTGTATTACCAACATGTTCACCTTATGTTTTGCTGTTCTAAATGAAACTCTTATTATTATAGGACTCACATCTTCCCATTTTATTAGTGCCCTGTCTGCTTCTTTCAATATCATTAGGGCCACTCATTCAGTGTGGGGAGAATTTTCCTCTGTATGCCCGGGAGTGCAGAGAGTGGCCAGCTGGTGCTATGGAGGTGGAAGTCCAACAGTTGATTCATGACTATTCTAACCCAGAGGATCTGATTATCTATACATATGGTTCTGTGTTGAGGGGGAACATATGTTTCTGGGGTTCATAACAAAAGCTAGTAGAAAATCTGTAGAGCAGGGCAGCCTAGCATATGACACCACAACATCTAGCATGAGAATGGAGGTGAGGATGGTCTCTGCAGCTTTCCGGTGGCTAGAGAACAAGATGCATACACGCGTCGTAATTGTAACAGACTCTGAAAGCATGCTGACAAAGGTGAAGACAGGAATGCAGAGTGCCAAGCTTCTCTGGGAAGGTCACAGGTAGTGAGCATACTTTAGATCTTTTCTCCAGGCCATCCTGGCATTGTGGGGAAGGAACAGGCAGACAGACTGGCTAGATCTGCACCACTGGGCGGTGAATTGATACATGACAAGGCAGATGTGGTCAAGGCCTTTTGGGAACAAGTAACGAAGTCAGAAGAGAAACAAGATTATTACAGCCTGGAGAGAATGATGCACCTGGGTGTAACCATAGGGTCTGGTTGGCTCACTACACTCAGAGGAAAGGCAAGAAAATTGTATAAGCAGATTACAACTGCTACCATTTGTATTGGAACTCTGTGCAGGCTGCTGAAGATGAGGACGGAGTGCACATGGAAATGCTCAGAGTGCTGTGATGTCAATTCTTGACTTAACTCAACTCTGAGGAAAAAAAAATTGTTTCCTGAATGTAGAATACTTCTCTGTCCCCACCCAGGTCCATCTAGTTGCACATCATCATCATCATCATCATCATCATCATCATCATGTAGCAGGTCCTTTGCAGAACGTCGCTTTCATCACAGTCTGCCTGTAAGAAACTCGGTCTCTTGCCAGTGCTCCCGCCTCATAAACTTTCACACTCAAGGAGTCACTTATATCCTGTGCCCATCTTCATGTCGGTCGGCCTCTGCCCCTCCTTCCTGGTACCATGCCTTCTGCTATAATTTTTTCCAAATCCGTCGTGGCACATAATGCTTTAAAAAAATGTTGAATGTTGAATTAAGAATGTACATCACAGCACTCCATCCCCATCTTCAGCAGCAAGCGAAGAGTTCCAGTTCCGATGGCACCATTAACTGTCTGATTGTATATCTGCCTCGCCCTTCCCCTGAGGGTTGAGCGTCTGCCAGATCCCTTGATAACTCCTCGCAGTGCCATTCTCCTCAGACCGTAACGATCTATCTGTGCCTCCGCACTGTTCACTCACTTCCAAAGGACCCTCGCAACATCTAACTTGCCATACATCAATAATTCATAATCCTAATATACTGAATTACATAGTAGGTAGAATAGTTTGCCCACTTAGAGAGAGTGTCTTATGATTGCATACCATACAAGACATAAACCACAAGAGCAAAGGAATATAGAGCCTGGGGTAGACCAGAAGAAACGTGGAAAGAAAACATAGAAACTATTCAACAGTATCAAGTGACTATGATCAAGATGGCCAAAAGAGCAAAGTAGCCAGAACTATAACCCTGTATCTCCACTGGCACCCAAAATGGTGAAAGGTAAAGGGAAGAAAAAAGTATTAGAGACCTAGGTCAAAGTGGAAAAACATTCTAGACTGGTTGGCAGAGTAGCACAAATGATGAAATTCTTCTTCTTCTGCATTTGCTCTCAAATGGGTGATTGACATGGGTGTGTTGTGGTTTACAGTTAGGCTGCAGTATTTGAACCTATCAGCCTAACACATTCAATTTCAGCAAACCCTAGTTACTGTTAGGTCATGCTTGTTGAAAAGCAGTAAGTCTATCCTACCCTCTCTCCCCCCCCCCCCCCTTTTCTTTTCTTTTTTCTCCCTTAAATGGAGCCCTGAAAACACTCAGCAAAGGTGGAACTGTATTAAACATACGGCTGTAAAGAAACAATTTTCTGTGCTACTTTGCATGAACATGGTGTTGATGACAGTCCTCTGCTTTTATTAAAGTCATTACAGATTTGAGCCTTGACCACAAAAACTGTGTCACTTAAAGTGTATTGGTGAATATCATTCCTATATGCTAAAGTATTTACAGCTAACTTGTGATACCATGTCACATCATGTCACATCATGTCTCATCATGTCACATCATGCCACATCATGTCACATCATGGTATATATTTGTCAACACAGCGCACATTACCAGCCTTCAGTCACAATAGGTTTATATTTGTCAACACAGCACACATTACCAGCCTTCAGTCACAATAGGTTTATATTTGTCAACACAGCACACATAACCAGCCTTCAGTCACAATAGGTTTATATTTGTCAACACAGCGCACATTACCAGCCTTCAGTCACAATAGTTTATATTTGTCAACACAGCGCACATTACCAGCTTCAGTCACAATAGGTTTATATTTATCAACACAGCACACATTGCAAGCCTACAGTCACAATAGGTTTATATTTGTCAACACAGCGCACATTACCAGCCTTCAGTCACAATAGGTTTATATTTGTCAACACAGCACACATTACCAGCCTTCAGTCACAATAGGTTTATATTTGTCAACACAGCACACATTACCAGCCTTCAGTCACAATAGGTTTATATTTGTCAACACAGCACACATTACCAGCCTTCAGTCACAGTAGGTTTATATTTTGTATTTGAGCCTTTCCTGTAAAAAGTGTCATTAAAATTGACTGGTGCAGTTTGTGTGAAAAATAGGACTGCAAAGTCACCATATCGTCTTGTCCCTATCGAGTCCGATGAAGTGAAGCAGGGGAAGATCGGGGACTGGCTTTATGACCCAGTAATGAGCCGGAACAATTGTCGACGAAGGATCTCTACTGATGACCAGTGGACCCGTGCTGTGCATTTTCCAGTGTGAAGTTCTTATTTTTATTATTCCATAAATTCATTCAATATTTTCTACATATATGGTATATAAGTAAATATATGTACTTCGTTTTTAACCTGCCGGCAATCATATTCTCTAGGAGATGTGTTAGGTGTTCTTATCAACTACTTTGGAGACAAAAAATCGACAGTTACTTTTCTCAAGAATGGCTCTCCTGTTGCTACCAGGTATGACATCTTTCAGATAATGACTGTCAGTTCATTATGATAATATTGTTTAAGATTGTTGTATACAATAAACATTAATTAATTGCTAACAAATTCAGACCATATAATCGTTATTTACATTAGTTAAAGATTCTGGACGACTTACAGTTGCAGTTTGTCCACTCCAGGATTATAATCCACAAGATTAAATCCTGAAGGATGAGAATCCCACATGTACAAATCCTGGTCAGCCCCGTTCAACCATAAGGTTTTTGTAGAGCCCTAAAGTAAACCGAAGTTTGGATTAGGCAAAGACATTAAGTAGCACTTACTTCAGTAATTTTTTAGAAGAGTTAAAGTGAACTAATGTTTTCTCTGGCTGCATTTCATAGTTAATTATTTATTCATTAATTGTTGACAGTATTGATGCAACTGCATTCTGGGTAAATCTAAATGAGCGCCATGTTGAACATCAACAATAACTCTGGTAATCTGGTAATTTTAATTTCAGCTTCATAGCAAACAAGTCACCCCATCTTTGGTCCACTCCTGTGCCAACGAAAAACACACAGAATGTTTATCACAGTCCCTTGTAGAAAGACAAACTACTGTGTCAGCAAGTCTAGCATACACTCGCATTAAAAGCATATGGTAGCCATCCGAAGTGCTAACACATACAGTCTGACGTTAGAAATGCAGTTCATCATTGCTGGTAGCAGAAGTCACCAAAAGATCAGCAGTTGCACACGCGATCAATTTTAATCAAATAATGGCCCCACCAATATTGCGACAACCGGCATCGCGCCATTTTCTGAATCTACAAATCACACCACCACGTTAATCAGTCGAAAAACATTCCAAATGAAGTCCGCAGCTTACAGTGTCACGTCATGCACTCAACTCAGAAGCTGGGTAACGAAACTATATACTTCTTGTCTACAAATTGAGCAAAAAAGCAACGGCCAGTCTGGCAGAAGCAAAACAGTGGCGGTGCCTAGTGTTCATTTGTACCTGTAGCATTATGTGAGGGTTAATAAACTGTCACCCCAGCAGTACCCTACTATTAGCTGGGGAACAATAACTCATTTTGAGGTATGTTAGCATCTCATGTGGTCTTTTATGTTCATACCATGATAGATAGTCAAGCAGACTGAATATTTTTTATGTCAATTGCTGTATCATCTTTTATGAATTCATTTTTCATTAGCTTTACTATTTTATTCTTTTAAGGATTTGTTTTGATTATACAGTGAATATATAATGAGATTCATCATGGAAATCCCAGGGATTGGGGTTGGTGGTCATAACATTAACAACATACGCAAGAAGCACATTGGTCCTGAAGCGTGCTCATTACTGGGCCTACGTTGTTCCAGCCTGTGTTAGATTTTAACTGATCCAGGCTGCCAGATGGCTCATGATTAACCTCTTGTGAATTTGAAGGCAGGATTGAATCCTCATCAGTGCCACACATGCACTTGTGTTGAGGCTCTCCGATTGTAATCTTACAAAAATTGTATATGTCTTTAATATTTCATTGGTTGTTTCTGCTCAGATTTCACTTTGAGCCTAATCACAATCACTACCTACCAACAATATCAATAGAATGTGGTCCTGTAGACTTGGACCTCATGTGGCCCCCAGCAGCAGCAGGCCATGTTCCCCTGTACAGTGAGGTGAGTCCGTTAGTTACATCAGTAGCATTTCATATTTACTATGTGCTGCAGTGAAAATCTGGCACTGTGTAACCAGTGCCTATCAGGAAAACAATGTAACACGGTCACTGATCACAGAATGTCATATAAAGAAACAAAGCCAGGTTTATGATGAGACTAACTAGCTCATCTGATCACAGACTTCAGTCACAAAATTCAGCCACTCATAAACACAGACTTGGTGTGAATGGTGAAGGGCCTTTACTCCACTGGCAGATAAAAGGCATAAGAAAGAAAAACAGCAAATACCCAACAACTTTTTTATTTCTTTCAAGGTACATTTGCTTTTTTTTTTTTTTTTTAATTAATTAGAAGCCTTTTTTGTGTGTGTATTTTTATGTTTATCTCTCCTTGTCATACTTGTCAACGAGTGATATGGTGAGTATCACACTGAATATGCTTACTTCGCAGCACATTTTCCAGCTACCATTTTAGGCTGGTTTTAAAGCTCTACCTTGATAGAACATTGTAACTTCACCAGGGCCAGCAGGCAGGTGTGTCACCCACTGGCTCCCTCTCTCACTTGTAGTTTTGAAAAATATTATCTCTGCCTATTTTACTTGGATCTTATTTGTGAATATTTTATTTACTTTAAACTGCTCTCAGAGTTCAATTTTTATGTTTTTTCTCTTTTCATGAGATCACTTAGAAAACTTCACAAGGATAGATAATTAATCTCATCAGTTTCAAGCAATTGTTATTTTTTGGCATGTTATGAAACAAGAAAATCTGCAACAGGTTGTGGGAGCCTGAAGGACAGAAAGTATTAGAGACATAGGTCAACAGAGGAAGCACATTCTGGATAAGCTAACATAGTGGCACAGGGGTCAATCAGAACTGTCAACGTATCGAGAACCTAGAGTACAGGTGGAAGTTTGTGTAAGTGTTTGCTGAGTTGATGATGATGATTTTGAAGTTATATTTCAAAAGGATTTTTTTTTACAATTTTCTACATTGCATTATTTTATAATAATGAAGAATTTGCTAACTTCAGAAACTCAATTTATGCATAACGTGGCAAAAGAACATGCATGGATCTAATAAGGCCACCATACAAACAAAATTTGCAGTTACAAGAATGAATAGACATGGCCACAACTCATGATTGATTTGTTTTGTAATCTAAGGTTAGTCAGAATTAACAATTGCATGAAGCCATGTGTCGTATAATAAATCAAACAATTTTTTAAAATATATGATATTGAAGATAAAAGAAGGACACAGGGGACAGACAGTGAAATAATTTGATGACCAACAAATTTTAAATATCAGTAATCACTCATGCAAAGTTTACATTATCATGCTGGTGGAAAAATATAGCCAAGAAAATTACACAAATTATCATACAACAAATTAATAATATATCTGGCATTTAACTAGTATATAACTATTGCAGAAATGCTCAAGGCAGCAAATGATGCAGCCATTAACCAAGTGAGAGATTTGTTTCATAGAATACAGGCGGAACGAAAAAGTCTGCATCAGTGGAAGAAAGGATTAATTTTTAAAATTCTAAAGAAAACTGGAGAGGAATTTCTTTCCTATCAGTAATGCCCAGGAGTTTTTGTGAAATAATGCTCAGTAGAATTAAAGGGGTAGTGGAGAAATACTGAGAGATGGACAAGGAAGTTTTCAGTCTGTAAGAGACTGCTAGATCAAATATTCACCCTGAGACTTATTTTAGAGAAATTTTTTGAAAATCAGTAACCCTTTGTTTTGAATTTCATCTACTCTGACTCTTTGAGTCCAAGGAATGCACCATACGTTCATAGATTCCCACCTAGAAGCCCAATGAACACAAGATGCGCCAATTTTATGTCTCTCTTGACTACCCCTTGGGCCTGTGATGCTAAACCCCCTGGGAATCAAAGAGTTAAGGAGGCTTTTGAAAATTTACACAGAATATCACTGCTGACAGTTTTCAAATGCTATGGTATAATAATTTTTAAAAAACCATGAAAGCAGTGTATAAAGGTTCAGATTGTGCAGTGGGAACAGATGATGGTTTCAGTAATTGGTTTGCAGTTGAAAGTGGAGTGAAACTGGGATGCATTTTATCTTCCCTGTTATTTAGTATAACTATTGATTGGGTGATGAAAAAATGTTGTGTTGGAAACTTTGGCATTGACTGGTAGGAGAACATACAGTTAGAATATCTGGATTTTGCTGATAATGTTGTTGTGTTAAGTGAAAACAACAATGGCATGCAAAGGAAAACAGATGATTGAGCAAATAAAGCATAAAAAGTTGGACTACAAATAAGTTATGAGAAGCCTGAAGTCACCAATAAAAGAACAAGCAGATTTAACATTAGAGACAAACAAGTAAAAAGCTGGAGAACCACTAAAGACATGGAACAAAAGTTAAAAGCATTTTAAAACAAATAAATCCCTGAGGGAAATGTTGAACCTAAGATGGGATGAATTCAGAAAAGGTACAGAAATCAGAGAAATGTCTTGACAACCACTGGTAACAACAGTTATAAGACAGACAAGATAACGCTATAATGGATACATCCTGAGAAGAAATGATAAATGGATTGAGGAGGCAAAGACATACAAATAAACCTGAAACAAATGTTGATGAGAGAGCTCAAAGATGGTGGATTGATCCCATTCCTGATATTGGAGGGATTTCACAGGATAGAGAGGAATGGAGAAATAGACTGTAAGCCCTATGTGACATATAACAGCAGAAGAGGATGATGATGATGATATGTCTAGTAATGAATTTAATAGCCGATATTACATTACCAGGGTATCTTGACAGTTCTGAACCTGGGGAAGATAACCATGTTAATACATTTATAGGAAACATTTATTTCATCAGAAGAGTATGCTAAACTGGATCTACCCAAATGCTGTGAAATGTGATGCTCCGTCAAATTCATTTGTTTGCTGTAGTGAGGGAGAAATACAGGGAGAGTTGATCATACAATGTCCACATCCACTAGGCCAAGGTGAGAGATAAAATCTTGTGATGTGTGTATTGTTTTCTTTTTTCATCTTTATTAGTTCTAAATTGAGTATTATTTGCACTGAGTGAATGTATTAGAAAATTTAAATATTTGCAACTTTGGGCTGACATTTGTACTCTAACTCATTCTGTCTTACAATTTAATTTGTCTAACTCCTTCAAACTCAAATATCTACTTAGTAGTAACATTTCCTTAAGATAGGAAGAATGTCAGTAACTGAACGTTTCCTTGGGATAAAAAGAATTTCAGTAACTGAACTTTTCCTTGGGACACATATCTTTGCTCTTGGAGAAGGCGGTTTGTCCCTGGCTTGTGAACTGGATAGCAGCTGTCCTGCAGTCATGTATGTTTGCCCTTCGCCTGGGTACATGGACCTCAGAACCATGTAATATCACCCTGGGACTACTTCAGGGTTCTGCAATTTCACCAGTGCTCTTCAATGTGTATACAAGCAAGATTGCAGAACTTGAAGCACCAGGTGTTAGAAGGATATTGACATTTGCAGATGATGTTCTTACATACAGACAGGAAGTGATAGGCAACTGTAGACCACGTGGCCGACTGGTGTGCAGAGATGGCTGCTGTCATCAGCCTAGAAGAGGTGGCTGTTTTATGGTGCTCTCTGGACCAAAGAATTGTGAAAGCTAAAAACACTACATTTCAGAAGATCAGCTACACAAGCAAGAGGATGGCCACAGAAAATATGGACCGACAACATTAAAGACACTCTACGCCTTCACAACATGACAATAGCCAGTGGCAGCCAAGGTGCACTGGATCGCAAATTATTTCTCCCCACGACGCTTAACGGCAGAAATGGTTTATGATGATGATGATTGTTCCAAGCTCCATAATTAATGACAGAAACACTAAAGGAGACAACAAACTGAGCTGGGGATCACTTTCTGTAAAAGCTTGTCCTTCAGGGATCACGTGGGGGCAGTTGTAGTGAAATGCCAAAAAGGACTTAAATGCTCTCAAGATTATTGCAGCAGTGGACATGGAACAAAGAATGCTGTGAACAGTTTTCTAGCATGTGATCCTGTTGGTGATAGATTATGGACTTGGAATGCTTGCCATATCAAAGAGTCAACTTATGAAACTTGAACAAATATAGAATGAAGCCATACGAGTAATTCTGGGATGTACAAGAGATAACCCGGTAGTATGTATGCGATATATACTTGCACTGCCTACTATTGCATACAGGCTCAAAGTTCTGCATAGTCATATCTCAGAGTAGCTGCGGACAAGAAGCACCTCCTACGTGAAGTCCAGGGTAGATCTAAGGGTCACAGACTGAAAAGAGGAAGGTCTTGGATGGCGCAAGCTGAAGACATGATTGGACATGTGTGCAGGCTTGATACATTTGGGTGAGCATAGGAGTGGGTCAAAGTGTCCAAGCGAGAATCAGATTTGTGAAGGGTTATAATCACTTTAAGCCATGAATGCAGGGTCTGACCAGCTGATGCTGCAGAATCAGAAGGTTAGTAGGTAATTCATGACTATTCTCACCCAAGTGATGTGATTATCTATACAGATGGTTCTGTGTTGAGTGAATAGGGGTTCATAGCAAAAGCAAATGGACGTCGCTTGGTACAGCAAAGCCTGACAGATGATATCATGTGTAGTTTGAGAATTGAGGTGAAGGCAGTCACTGCTGGCTTTTGCTGGCTTGAGAATCAGCTATACACACATGTTGTAAATGTAACTTACTCACAGAGTATGTGGAGAAATGTGGAGACAGACATGTTCCGTCAGAGTAACAAGCATCACCTCAGAAATCCTGAGTAGTTAGCATCTTTGGATATTTGCTGCAGGTAATGCCAATGTGTTGGGAAATGAGCAAGCAGATAGAATGGCCGGTTCTGCACCACTTGGTGGTGAATTGGTGAATGACAAGCTAGATGTTGTGAGGGCACTTTAGGAGTGAGTGAACAGTGAGGAGGCACAGATAGATCAGGACAGTCTGAGGAGAATGGTGCTGCTCAACACTCAAGGGAAAGGCGAGACGGATATACAATCAGACAGGTACTGATGCCACTGGTATTGGAACTCTTTGGGGAAGGAGATGCTTATGGGAGTGTTCCCAGTGCTGTGATGTTGATTCTTAATTAAACATTCAGCATTGGGATAGAAAGAATGTCAGTCACTGAACCTTTCCTTGGGATAGAAAGAATGTCAGTCACTGAACCTTTCCTTGCGATAGAAAGAATGTCAGTCACTGAACCTTTCCTTGGGATAGAAAGAATGTCAGTAACTAAACCTTTCCTTGAGATAGAAAGAATGTCAGTAACTGAACATTTCCTTGGGATAGTAAGAATGTCAGTAACTGAACCTTTCTTTGAGATAGAAAGAATGTCAGTAACTGAACCTTTCCTTGGGATAGTAAGAATGTCAGTCACTGAACATTTCTTTGGGATAGAAAGAATGTCAGTAACTGAACCTTTCCTTGGGATAGAAAGAAGTCAGTAACTGAACCTTTCCTTGGGATAGAAAGAATGTCAGTCACTGAACAATTCCTTGGGACAGTAAGAATGTCAGTAACTGAACAATTCCTTGGGATAGAAAGAATGTCAGTAACTGAACCTTTCCTTGGGATAGTAAGAATGTCAGTAACTGAACCTTTCCTTGGGATAGAAAGAATGTCAGTCACTGAACCTTTCCTTGGGATAGAAAGAATGTCAGTCACTGAACCTTTCCTTGGGATAGAAAGAATGTCAGTCACTGAACCTTTCCTTGGGATAGAAAGAATGTCAGTAACTGAACCTTTCCTTGAGATAGAAAGAATGTCAGTAACTGAACATTTCCTTGGGATAGTAAGAATGTCAGTAACTGAACCTTTCCTTGGGATAGTAAGAATGTCAGTCACTGAACATTTCCTTGGGATAGAAAGAATGTCAGTAACTGAACCTTTCCTTGGGATAGAAAGAAGTCAGTAACTGAACCTTTCCTTGGGATAGAAAGAATGTCAGTCACTGAACAATTCCTTGGGACAGTAAGAATGTCAGTAACTGAACAATTCCTTGGGATAGAAAGAATGTCAGTAACTGTACCTTTCCTTGGGATAGAAAGAATGTCTGTAATTGCAGCTGATTTCTTTCAGTCCCAAAAAACTTCACAGTAAATTTTAAATTTTTGAAGAAATTCAATAAAGCTTTGCAAGGACATTGCTCACAGAAAAGCAACATACTGATGTGAGTTGTAGTCTGTCTCACAGTCTTTGACCTGAAATGGTGTAAAAAGATTCTCATAATACCACAGACATAGAAGAACAGAAATTTTGACATTCTAAAAAATCTGAACATCAAGGAAGACTAGCTAGTAAACAGTATCTTGTCTCTGAAACTGAAATATTTGGCGATATTAAGCACCTTGTTGGACTGGGTAAAATAATAGCAGAAATACTGGCACCAGGAAAGAGGGGGGAGGTTGACCAGCACAGAGATGGACACAGAATATAGATGTCACCTTGGGTAGGAAAGTGCACAAGGTGGGAGAACCGGCGAAAGACCAAGTTTCTTTCCAGCTGATCGGGATAATGGAGAATCTGCTATATGATGAGGCAGCATATATTCGTCATCATCATCAATTTCCATTTCTGCTGTTTAGCAATGTAAGGAGAAACAGTTTTTGGTCTATTGTTTGATAGGCAGCAAAGGCTATTGTCATTCCATGTCAATGTAGAAGCTTTTTAATGTCATCAGTCCATCTTCTCTTAGGGGAACTTGCTTTCACTTCAGATCCTTTCATGTGTAGGGCCTGCGCTGGAAGTTATTCTGGCTGCATTCTTACTATATGACCTGACAATTTGATTTTGTGCTCTTCAATAAATATGAAGAATGGTGTTGTTCCCACAGTCTGAATGATATTGTCATTTCTAACATTGTCTCAGTTGGTTAATTAAGCAGCTTTTCTCAATCATCTCATTTCTCAGACATCTAATTTCTCAGACATCTCATTTTTCAGGAGTTCATTTTTTGTAGGTTAGCCTTTAGCATATATCTACCTTGTATAAAATATGCTGTATTTCTTGTTGAAATAAACAGTCACAGTTTCTAGACTTGCTCATATCAGTCATAGAAACACATCACACACAGTGTGTTGCTCGGTATACAAGGAGGTAAAATACAGGGGAAAGAAAAACTCCTTTACTGCTTGTATCTACCACTTGGGCTAGTGCAGTCACCACCAACTGTGCAGGTTAGAATTTGTATTTTACTTTTGAGAGAAAATAAATATTTATTCCTTACTGAGGATTGAACCCACATCTTCCACTTGAGAGCCTAGTATTCTAACCATTTGACCAGCTGCTGCTCAGTGTATGGCTACCTGTTCTTGAATAGTGTCTCCCTGATGTTCTCAAATACTCTACAGATGCACACTTTATTATGTTTACTGTGGAAGTGTTTGCTGTTTTATCTACACGTTGTTTCCGATGTGGAGATTGAAGACAACTGTTGAAATGTTTACTGTTTTATCTACACGTTGTTTCCGATGTGGAGATTGAAGACAACTGTTGAAATGTTTACTGTTTTATCTACACGTTGTTTCCGATGTGGAGATTGAAGACAACTGTTGAAATGTTTACTGTTTTAACTAGCTGTTGTTTCCGATGTGGTGATTGAAGACAACTGTTGAAATGTTTACTGTTTTATCTACACGTTGTTTCCGATGTGGAGATTGAAGACAACTGTTGAAATGTTTACTGTTTTAACTAGCTGTTGTTTCCGATGTGGAGATTGAAGACAACTGTTGAAATGTTTACTGTTTTATCTACACGTTGTTTCCGATGTGGAGATTGAAGACAACTGTTGAAATGTTTACTGTTTTAACTAGCTGTTGTTTCCGATGTGGAGATTGAAGACAACTGTTGAAATGTTTACTGTTTTAACTAGCTGTTGTTTCCGATGTGGAGATTGAAGACAACTGTTGAAATGTTTACTGTTTTAACTAGCTGTTGTTTCCGATGTGGAGATTGAAGACAACTGTTGAAATGTTTACTGTTTTATCTACACGTTGTTTCCGATGTGGAGATTGAAGACAACTGTTGAAATGTTTACTGTTTTATCTACACGTTGTTTCCGATGTGGAGATTGAAGACAACTGTTGAAAAGTTTACTGTTTTATCTACACGTTGTTTCCGATGTGGAGATTGAAGACAACTGTTGAAATGTTTACTGTTTTATCTACACATTGTTTCCAATGTGGAGATTGAAGACAACTGTTGAAACGTTTACTGTTTTAACTAGCTGTTGTTTTCCGGTGTGGAGATTGAATACCACTGTTGAAATGTTTACTGTTTTATCTACACATTGTTTCCGATGTGGAGATTGAAGACAACTGTTGAAATGTTTACTGTTTTATCTAGCTGTTGTTTCCGATGTGGAGATTGAATACAACTGTTGAAATGTTTACTGTTTTAACTAGCTGTTGTTTCCGATGTGGAGATTGAAGACAACTGTTGAAATGTTTACTGTTTTATCTACATGTTGTTTCCGATGTGGAGATTGAAGACAACTGTTGAAATGTTTACTGTTTTATCTACACGTTGTTTCCGATGTGGAAATTGAAGACAACTGTTGAAATGTTTACTGTTTTAACTAGCTGTTGTTTCCGATGTGGAGATTGAATACAACTGTTGAAATGTTTACTGTTTTAACTAGCTGTTGTTTCCGATGTGGAGATTGAATGCAACTGTTGAAATGTTTACTGTTATATCTAGCTGTTGTTTCCGATGTGGAGATTGAAGACAACTGTTGAAATGTTTACTGTTTTATCTAGCTGTTGTTTCCGATGTGGAGATTGAAGACAACTGTTGAAATGTTTACTGTTTTATCTAGCTGTTGTTTCAGATGTGGAGATTGAAGACAACTGTTGAAATGTTTACTGTTTTATCTAGCTGTTGTTTCAGATGTGGAGATTGAAGACTGTTGAAGCGTTTACTGTTTTATCTACACATTGTTTCCGATGTGGAGATTGAAGACAACTGTTGAAATGTTTACTGTTTTGTCTTGATATTATATTAGATATTGAGTTTGTAGAAAACTGTTTAAATGTTTACTGTTGTATCTTCATTTTGTATTGTTAGATGTTGAGATAGATGAACACTGTTAGAAATGTTTACTATTGTAACTTTATGTTGTGTTAGATGTTGAGATAGATGAACACTGTTAGAAATGTTTACTATTGTAACTTTATGTTGTGTTAGATGTTGAGATAGATGAACACTGTTAGAAATGTTTACTATTGTAACTTTATGTTGTGTTAGATGTTGAGATAGATGAACACTGTTAGAAATGTTTACTATTGTAACTTTATGTTGTGTTAGATGTTGAGATAGATGAACACTGTTAGAAATGTTTACTATTGTAACTTTATGTTGTGTTAGATGTTGAGATAGATGAACACTGTTAGAAATGTTTACTATTGTAACTTTATGTTGTGTTAGATGTTGAGATAGATGAACACTGTTAGAAATGTTTACTATTGTAACTTTATGTTGGTTTAGATGTTAAGATAGATGATCACTGTTAGAAATGTTTACTATTGTAACTTTATGTTGTGTTAGATGTTGAGATAGATGAACACTGTTAGAAATGTTTACTATTGTAACTTTATGTTGTGTTAGGTATGAGACTGCAGAACACTATTTTATTTATAGACCAGGAACTTGAAGAAAAAGATGTAAAATTCTGGTTTTATTTAATGCATTTATTATTTATTTTTCAGAATGGCAGCATTTTGAAATTTTTTTATCTGATTCATCCACTTCCAATGTTGGCCCTTCATTAATGTTAGTGGGATGTAGTCCCTTGCATCCACCTGCTGCTTCATCTTTGGCAAAAGATTACATTCGATTTGACCTGGACAGTAATGGTAAGTTTTTGTGTGTTTGGTTTAATTAGTAAAACAATGGAACTAATTAACCCTTTCGCTGCTATGGACGTCTTTTCCCGTTTTCCCGTACGCTGCTACGCCTGTCTTTGGACATTATTTTTTTTCTTGACCCCTAGTGCTATGGACGTCCCAAGCCATTTTTGGACTTTCCTTACAAATTTCTGTGACCTCGTATTTAATTGGCTGAAGAGCAATATACATTAGCTATATTTAGATTAAACTGACCCATTTACATACGATAAAAGCGCTAGCACGTGCTTTTAGGTGTGTTTACTGCATTCTGCGTTATCCTGTTGCTTTGTTTACCGTGACAGCGTCGCCGGTGATCTGTATATTTTGTGCCCTGATATATATTTGTGCTTTTTGGATTATTATACACTTAGTACAAAATGGCAAGAAAACTTGTTAAAGGTGATAAAGAATTGATGGAGTTTCTGTCAAGGAATAAGAGCGAAGTTGACTTTGAAATGTGTACTTCTGACAGTAAACAAGAAGATTAGAGAAGGCCATCAGTATCGACTGCTGAAACCGGCCTGTCCAAAAAAAAGATGTTTGCCTGTCCGATGTCATCATCGGAATCAGAAAGCAGCGACACAAAAACGCCATCAAAATTGCAATAAATTGATCAGTTGTCTTGGTCAACCGATGATTTGATACCAGTAGTGCATAATTTTGATGACTGGCTGTATTTCTGCTACTGTAAATTCAAACAGTTCAGTCACTATAAATTCTCGTCTTTCCCGATGGACAGACACAGATTCGGACAAACTTTTATTTTGTTGCTGTCTGTCTGCAAATGCTAAGAGCAAAGAAACTCAAAACAGAGTACTTAAGCAAAGACTGCTTGCTAAAAACTCCCGTGAAATAATATCGAGGGACAGATTTTAACTATTTTTGAGAATCTCAAACATTTCTCATACAACAGTGCTCATGCAGGCGGCGATAGACTGTACACAATTAAACACATTATTGATAGTCTGCGCACATCATTCATTATCATCATTCACACAGCACAATGCTTCAAGCGGTAGTATAATGTAGTTGGTATCACGTCCGCCTTAGAATCGGAGGGTCGTGTGTTCAACCCCCAATTTATTTATTTTTTATTATTGTAAATTTTCCTTTCAGTTCCTGCTACTTTTCAGCAAGGGATGACTCAAGTATTGCGAGAGAAACTAAGGGGGACTGGTGGTGACCTTAAACGCACAATCCTATTTTTGACCCAGACGGGACTCAATGTGTAGCATGACTGATGTCGAATGCAGAAGAAGAAGAAAAAGAAGAAAATGCAATGGTTGGACATGTAATAAGATCAAACAACCTCCCAAAAATAACACTACAGGGCTCACTAGAGAGGAAGAGGCAGATCAAGAAAGATCTGGATACAGAGCTTGGCTGACTAGACAGATTTTAGGCATGCAACTATGTCGTCCATTGCTTCTAATGGGTTCTAATCGGACAGTCAACAGCAACTGGTGACCCAGTGACTGGCATAGTATGATGTGCTGAGATTATCCTATTGTTCCTGTGGTAGTTCCTTGTTGAATCTACCTGCCTCATGCATCAGTGCTCTTAAATTACACATTCTCAGGCATGTTGCTATTTTGCATGCATTTTTCTGTTTATAAAATTGACAGAGTGAAAATACTACTTGACAGAGTAAAAATACTACTTGACTGTGTGAAAATACTACTTGACTGTGTGAAAATACTACTTGACAGAGTGAAAATACTGCTTGACAGACTGAAAATTCTACTTGACAGACTGAAAAAACTACTTGACAGAGTGAAAATACTTGATTACAGTGAGTTTTAATTGAATGTATAATGAAAATGTTTATGTTGTATTTTCCACTTCAGAGATGATTTCTCTAGCAGGCCATAGACTAGGCATGGGTATCCACTATAATCCGGGACTTTGTGGGAAGCCAGACTTCAACCCAAAGGCAGAACAGCTTGTCTACTGTTATGTGACAGCAGACATGAAAATAATTTCAGGTCACATGATACTGCAGCCAGAAGGAGGACTTTATCCAGTGGTGATTCTTACCAATAAAGGTATACAGGACCATATTAGGCTTTGACTAATCAACAACTCATCTATGGTAGGCAGGTGTATGTGTGTGCGTGCTTGTGTGTTAGTGGGAAATAGAGAGAGAGAGAATAGAAATAAAAATTAGGAATAATAAATCATACAGTTTTTACAACAACAAAAAGAAGAGAAACATAGTCACTTCAATAGACTGGCAACAGCAGAAGAAGAGAATAATAAAGCCAAGAAAACTTTGGAGAGGAAACAGAAAACACTAGAGAAACTGGAATAGAATCAAACAAATTGAAATAGAAATCACTTATTACAGCTCTCTTTAAGAATGCTTTGGTGAAGTGATTATACCACACTTCAAATAGAGAACATGTGATGTGTGATTTTCATTTACTTAGTCAATCTCAGGTATTGGATAACATGTTGTTCTACTATTTATTTTTGGTCATGGCATATCAAATAAATCAGGCGTCCAGTTTGTCCACTTGGTGTTTATCCTCTATAATAGTAATAACAAAAGTAATGCACACATAATGTTACATAGTAGCTAGCTACCTATTTGCCTGCTTTGAAATCTGGCATGTAAAGAATCAGTACGGTTTTTTTCAGCTTCAAGAGTTACAGTTGATGTGGAATCAAACTGCCAGCCTGTTGACTTAAAACAGCTTTTAGATATTTCCTTTCAGAGGGAACTGATTAAAGCAAACAAAGAGATGCTCGCTTCCCTCAGAAAAACAGGTAAATTTTATTAGAAAACTAGCTGTACCCGGCCACGCATTGCTGTGCCATAGTTTGGCTAAATGGAAAAGACAGAAAATAGAAATCGCACGTGTCTGATATGGTTACTGTCGCAATCATTGTCTGCTTAGGTACAGAGATAGTCTTCGATCCCCCAACCCCACTACCACCAAACTACTCTCTCCCTCATCAAAGGTTTTTGGAAAAGAAAGACAATAGAAATCGCATGTATCTAATATAGTTAATGTCTGCACAGATATAGAGATAGTTTGGTTTTCCGACTTTAGAACACGCACCATATAATTGTGTCTTTATATTAGGGGTCGTTTAAATGATGTTATTAGCACAGTAACAAAAATTGTTATTTGGTTATCACATGCTAAAGCTGTGTGTATTTTTAAAGGAGACGGAAGTAAAGCTACTACTGTACTTGTAAAAAACAAAGTAAGTCGTAAAAAAATTAGAATAGCGGAGGTAGCGTTGGTAAAATATGAACAAATTAAGTAATAAGAACTTTAAAATCATACATACATACGTATGGACGAACCAACACAGAGAACAAAAACAGACACACTAACAGGCACACCTACAGACAAGCACCCAGACACCATACACACAGACACACTCACTGACACACAGATACGTACACACAAACGTATACAGTTACCCATGCATACACAGAATCATACATACACAAAACGCCTACACACGCCTGCATGTCACACATATCCGCATACAAACATATCATACGCACTGCAATTTTTTGCATATCTTTGGTGGTTCTCCAACTGTTGCTGGCATTTGTTACAAATGAAATAAAGTTTGTATTGAAGATCTGTAGTTTGGTCTTGGAGCTCCATATTTTGTTAAGGCTTCTAAAAGATTTAGTTTTGCCAAACTGTGAAACTGTTGTTTCAGTTTCCTTGTATTAGTTAGCCCCCAAGAGGCATATTTCTTGCTTTTGGCACTGTTTGCGGCTGTATGATGTTTAGACAGACCACATATGATTATATTTACGAAACAAAAAATATGACCAACTGAGGAAATGGAATGTGCTGATCCTGACTACTGTACTGTGATGGAATTACATTTGTCATGTTACATTTGTCATGTTACATTTGTCATGTTACATTTGTCATGTTACATTTGTCATGTTACATTTGTCATGTGGTATGACTGGGCTCAGTGAGATTTCATAAAAATCATAAACAATATGAATGTTATCAGTGTTATCAGTCACAAGAAGTCCACAGGTTATCAGTGATCATACACTTTGTACAAAACTGAAGTATACGTACATACAATAATCTGTATCCATTCAGAACAGTAGAGTACCTAGTGTAATAGTGTACAGAGGCCTAATTGTAACCTTCTTTTTATGATTACAAGCTATGTTAAACAAGATAATATTCCCTCACCTTACCTCTTCATTCTTGTGATGGATGATGTCAAGACCTGTAAGGAAAAGACAAAGAAGTGCTGAGTAGGTACTGGAAGATGAGACCAGTCAGAGCTGGAATTTGCAAGATTATGTGGCCCTGATAGTTAAATCATAGGCACCTTCAAACCAACTTATTAGTCTGGAAGGAAGAGCTTGAGAAGAGAGGGATGACCATCAATATCTCCAAAACTAAAACCATGGTGATCTCAAGAGAGGAGAAGAAACACCAGATCATGATGGGACAATATGTATTGGAGCAGGTCAACAAGTTCAAGTACCTTGGAGTTGTAATAGACAGAAACGGAGGTGTTATGACCTGAGCTGGCTACACGAAAAGTAGCTGCTGGGAGACTCTTCCAAGCCATAATCGGAGGGTTTCTTAGCTCACAAAAATTGGCAAGAGGATGAAAATGGCTGTTTACCACTCTACCTATGTGTCAGTCCTGACCTATGGGTGTGAGTTGTGGGCAATGACATCAGCCATAAGCCAGCTTCAAGCTTCAGAAATTAGATATCTGAGAAAGGTGATCCAAGTGACAAGAAAGGACAAAGTCCGCAATCAGACAATACAAAAAATCTTGAAACCCAGGCCTTACAAACCTGAGTGGATCAGTCACAGTTACAATGGTTTGAACCAGGGAACCAGACTTCCAGGGCGACCCAGGGTCTGCTGGGAAGACAACATCTGACAGAGGACTGGAATAGAACAAAGCCAGAAAGAAAATTGCTGATAGAGAAGTCTGGCGATCTCTCTGGCAAATCTCTACACCCCAAGGTAGAAGAGGAGCAACTAAGTAAGTGAGTAAGGATGAATATACTAATTACTGTCAGTTAACTTGGTATTTTTCACTTGGTTACCATGACAACTAATACCTTTGGCTACTTATCTGTGGTATTTTATCTTAAAGCTCCAACTAGATCTTAATTCCTAGCCAGAACTTTCACTTCCTTTTACCTCACATGTTGAACAGAGGTCAAAGAGTTCATGCTGCGCAAGAGCAAGCATGTAGAGGTGACAGTCCTTCCTGAGTACTGCAGACTACATCTGTCACATGACAGGTTGGGAACACATGTGGTCCAGTTTCGAAATCCATTAGTAGAAGGCAGCAGTTACTTTCTTGTGTGCATCAGATCTCTTTGTAAGTATGCTGTTGTCAGTTCTCAGCAATTTTGTTTATTAAATCCATATGTGTGTGTGTGTTGTGTGTTTGTGTGTGTGTGTGAGAGAGAGAGAGAGAGAGAGAGAGAGAGAGAGAGAGAGAGAGAGAGAGAGAGAGAGAGAGAGAGAGAGAGAATATATTCAAGGATTTTAAAGATGAATTCATTAGGCAATAGCTATACTGTAGTTTCTGTCAGTTCTATAGTATACTGTGGTTTCAGTCAGTTCTATAGTGTGCTGTAGTTCAGTCAGTTCTATAGTGTGCTGTAGTTTCAGTCAGTTCTATACTGTGCTGTGGTTCCAGTCAGTTCTATACTGTGCTGTGGTTTCAGTCAGTTCTATAGTGTGCTGTGGTTCCAGTCAGCTCTACTTTTTTTTTTTTTGAACCTATAACTCTGCAATTCAGAATTTGACAGTGCCTAGATCCATAATTCAAATTCAAAATGTTACTTTGCCTTTCATCGTCATCAAAAAATCTAAAGTTCAAGTAACAGTAGCCTGTTTGTTCTTTAGTTTTGTCAGACAAGGAATGGTTTTTTTCTCTCCTTCTGACTGTTGGCTGTCAGCTTTTGCTTGACTGTTTCACTCAGAAAGCCTTGAACCTAGATATTACTGAAACAAATCATTTAAAAACAATTACCACCATTTCAAACAATAGTTTTTATGTACCTTTTTTAAAATTTCAATAAATGTGAATGGGGTGGTTAATGAAATAGATGACATTACCTTGAGCCTAAACCAGTGCTGTTAGCTAGGGCTTGTTGCAGACAGGCCAGTGCCAGTTTGGCAGCTTTTACTCAGATTTCTAACAGATGTTGATGCCAGATTTGTGTCTTCTTGGAGTAAAAGGGTTCAGTTAACTATATTTTTTTTATTCAAAACACTTACTATGAGTTAATGACCTAGCCTTGTAAACTTTTGCCTATTTTCATGTATATCCAGATTTTTACAGTCTCTATTACCTTTCCTAATTGTTTATTCTTTACTCTTGTTTCACATAATTCAGTAGTATTTAGTGGAATCAAAGACTAAGGGGAGGACATGCATACACACTGTTGAAAGCTGCAGCTAGAACATGTCAGGCAGCAAATAAACTTGAAAACCTCTTGCACTACAACAACAGAATTAATAAGGCTATAACTGGGAGTGGTCACATTTAGCTAGATCTCTCTTTGCAGAAGACTTAGCCACCTGTCAAGAGTGTGTCACACAAAGCACAAACTCCACAGCTGTAAGTGATGATCCCCAAGAAATGTGCACTCATGAACCAAATACTGCAGCTGTGAAACAAACAGATGACCTTCAGAGTGTGTGGCAAATAGCTGACCACTTCTTCATAGAGACCATTCTAGAAACCTGCTTTCTCGGTCAGAAACATAATAATATCGAACATTAATTATTTAATTGCAAGAAACTGGTGCAGTGGTTTTGGTCACAGGTGTGAGGCAATGTTAAGGCTGTTGTGTTGTACATAAGGAGATCCTCAGTACCCAACCTTAGGCACTGGTAGGCTCTGTGGTGGTTTTACAGATCTTCATGTAAGATTCCTGCAACATGTCCTTGTCTTGCACTATGGATAATGGCCTATATCGCCTACACTGATCTGACAGGGGATCTCAAGAGTTGGTGGCTCTCAAAGATGCAATGCCCAGGTTTGAGGTTTTGAACAACGGATCAACATCATAGCACAAGGATAGTAACCCATAAGTGCTCCGTTCTACTTCTAACTCAAGCCTGAGTCTGAAGAATCTCAGCGCAGTGCACAAAATTTATTGCAATGCCCAGAATTCCTCTACCACTCATCAGCTGACCTCTGTACATGGGTGATAATTTATATGGAAAGCTCATTTGGAACATAGGTGAAGTCCACTGGTCAAGTACCATGTTAAATGATAAACTCAGTTTCAAATGTCTATTGCCTGAAAGAAATTTCTTTTGCCATTTAATTGAATGGCGTTTCTTTTTATTTAAATCATCATCAAGCTGTTTTATTTCATTATTTCGACATTTTATTTATTATTAATTTATAAGACAATACACACACATGGGGAGTTGACGTGGTGTAGCGGCTAGACGCTCGCGTGTGGATCGGAAGGTTGTGGGTTCGCTCGCTTGGCAGAGCCAGACTTTTTAAAAATATGACCTTGACTCCGAGGGCAACCCAGCCTTGAGTTGGTACCGGCGGCAGTCCCAGCAAGTAAAGGCGGCCGGCATGATGATGACCACATCACCCATTTTGTGCCGATTGGTCTATAAAAATATAGGTTTAGTATCTGCTATTCTCTCTATCTCTCTGATGGGGATGGTTTTCATGGCTCCGAGAACAATCCTTAATTCCATATTCTGAACCTTGTCCAGTTTTCCCATTGTTGTCTTGGCTGCTGCAGCCCATGCAGTGGAGGCAAATTCCATGACTCGCCTGACTGCTCCAGTATATACTTGTTTTAGAATTCTGGAGTTAGCGCCCCATGTGGTACCCGCTAATTTTTTCATAACTGCAAGCTTCTTGAATGCTTTTCCCTGTACTGCTTCTACATGTGACTTCCAAGTTAGTCGCGAATCAAGTGTAACGCCAAGAAAGGTAAGAGTGTCAGTCTGTGGAATGAGCTAATTTTTTATCCAAATTTCGATTCTTTTCTTTTTTGGTGAGAGAGAGAGAGAAAAGTGATGCTGTGCCCTATATGCCTAAAGGCATGGAAAAGGGACCTTTACTTTTATACACACACATATGTATTAGAACATTTACATTGGCTGAAATATAGACAGTGCTAAACCTAGTTTGCTTTTGTGTCATTTGTTCCTAAGGTAAAGAATCAACTGTTGGAGTAGGAGTAGCTGGGCGAGACTTTCCTTTGAATGAATTTCCTGGTAAACTAACTCCTTCAGTTGGCTGGATATCGCAAGATGGAAAACTGTACAGGAACTCAAGATGTGATGGCAATTTGTCTGGAGACAAATACCGTGAAGGTAAGAATTAATCTGTATGTATCAGATAACAATATTGAAAACAAATATTCATGCCTCTATTAAGAACTGAACCCAGACCACTGCCTTGGCAGGCAAGCACACTATAGTGAGCAATCTAAATTAGGTCAAGGACCTATTTCCATGTTTTTAGGCATGTTGGGCATATGGGGCTAGACCTGTAGTTTATGGACTAATCAGTACTTGGTGAGTGATTTGGTCAGATCACCCTGGCCACCCTTACTTTCCAGGAATTTACCTGGTACCATTTAAGGCTGGGTTGACGTGGGAGCCAAGGTCATGTTTTTTTTTTAAATCTGGCTCCCGACAGGAGCCAAACCTATGACCTTCTGATCTACAGGTGAGAGTCTAGCCGCTACACAATGATTGCTACCTTAAAATATATTTTAAAAAAACAAAGTAATGGCCAGTTTTACTGGCTAACGTTCAGAAATAAATCATTGAGACTTGTAAAACAAAACAAAATTAATTGGGGAAAAACCTTGAACACCTTTCTAAATAAATTATGCCTGTTTGCGTGAATTTATTCTTTCTATTCTTAGCGTTTAGCCGCTGTATACTTGGGCAAAAAGTTCTGTTTTTTCATCCATTTTTGGACTTTAGTCTTGTTCCAGAACTTGAGGTTTGCATGCATATCTGTTTTACAGATCGGGTTTATTTACTGTTGGTTCCTTGTCTCTCAGGCAGATCTACTCTGACTTCAAAGGAAACAGCCCTAATTTGTTGGCCATTACAACATGCTTGTAAAAGGATCTGTGAGTCTGTTCTTGTTTCCACCACAATGAGGCTCTGGGTGAATTCTCTTTACAGTGGGGATAATTTTGTTCTTGAGGAAGCACAGCACATGCAGAAAGTGTTGAATTTAGCAAATAAGTTATTAAGGTTTTTATTATGTGCGTAATTAGCAACTGATGTATTACATTTTGTTACTGTATTTAGCAACTGGGTTATTATATTGTTTTTTATTTTACTAAGTTTATTGCTATTTATATTTAGCTACTGGGTTATCATGTTGTTATTAATTTAACGAAGTTTCTAACTATTTATATTTAGCAGCTGAATTATTATGTTGTTATTTATTTAACTGAGTTTATTGCTATTTATATTTAGTAACTGAGTTATTATGCTGTTATCTAATGACTGTAACAACCAGTAGTTGAACATCTCTTTTTCAGGTGATATGGTAACGGTGCAGATGGTAACCTTTGCCAAAAACATGTCAGTTGCCTTGTTTACAAAAAACCTGCACCCAGTGGGCACAGTTTATTACACCCAGTCTAACAGAGCGGACTTTCTCCCAACAATAGCCTTATGTTCTAATGGTTCTAGTGTCGTCATAGATGTCTTCTGGCAGAATGTGGTACAGGCAGCACCAGCTTTCAGTGTAGTAGGTAACTTTTCTAAGCAGTCCCATATCTATACTGAGAACTGACAAATGGAAACCTTTCTGTACTGACAGTTGTAGAATAATAATTGTGTAGATGAAAATGTGAACTCATTTTTTACCGAGTAATTTACCTCACAGTGGTAAATTCTTCTTCTACTTCTGCTGTTGATCCCCCAATGGAGTATAGGCTCCCAACTAAAACCAAATTGTCCTGTTTTCCTATCATTGGTAGCTCATTCCTTGTCGTCCCCATTTTGTTTTTTCACTTCACTCTCCAGTTCTCTTATCCATATATTTTATGATCTGCCTTTATTCCTCTAACCCCATTTTGTTTTTTCACTTCACTCTCCAGTTCTCTTATCCATATATTTTATGATCTGCCTTTATTCCTCTAACCCCATTTTGTTTTTTCACTTCACTCTCCAGTTCTCTTATCCATATATTTTATGATCTGCCTTTATTCCTCTAACCCCATTTTTGTTTTTTCACTTCACTCTCCAGTTCTCTTATCCATATATTTTATGATCTGCCTTTATTCCTCTAACCCCATTTTGTTTTTTCACTTCACTCTCCAGTTCTCTTATCCATATATTTTATGATCTGCCTTTATTCCTCTAACCCCATTTTGTTTTTTCACTTCACTCTCCAGTTCTCTTATCCATATATTTTATGATCTGCCTTTATTCCTCTAACCTCATTTGACCCTTCAAGGATATTCTAGTTACTGTATTTACATGTGTATAGGTTGCAGTATTTTGACCAAAATGTGTTGATGCAAAATATAGTTTGGCTTATATTCAAGACATCAGGACTACATATCACTTGAACAAAATTTATTGATAAACAGGAGTACCAGCTGGATTTCAAATTGCCCCCATGCTGTAGTTGTGTCTTCTTTAACTTCAATAAATGTCATTGAAACCAAACAGTTTCTCTTGGTTGGTGTGGGGAAGTCACTGCGCCATTGTTGTCCACAGCTAAATCATGAGGTCAGTGCGTGTTGTAAAGCACTTTTCCCAGCCATAAGTGGGTTTAAATTGCTTGCACAAGATGCACTACTTGCAGCTTACATTTACAGATGTAACTTTGCTGTTATGAACTCATCCTTCACTGCTTACAGGTACTACTGTTTCGGTTTTGGTCTCTCAGTGAAATCTAAGAAAATTATTTTTTCATAAAATTATCATCTCAGAAACTGAGTGTGGCCTATACACATGCAAATACAGGTTTTTACAATATTTGTCCTATACAACACCAGCTGATTCACTTGAATTTGTTTAGTTCTCCCCTAGAGCTCCACGTTAGTAATTCTGTTATAGAATTTCATTTCTTGCCTTCAGCACAGGCAAAGTGTTCAGCTATTGGTTATCTAACCTTGATACATGCAGTCTGTCTGATTCCTTCAGCTTAAGTCAGTTACTTACTTGTAACTGCTCTCTACTAGTTGTTGTTTTCATTATCATTATCCTTGATCTTTCTTTAACCATGTCACACTGAGGAAGTCATTTTATGAGGTTTTGATGACATTTTTTCTTCTTCTGCGTTCGACATCAGTCATACTAAACATTGAGTCCCGTCTGAGTCATAAATAGGATTGTGCGTTTAAGGTCGCCACCGGTCCCCCATAGCTTCTCTTGCAGTGAAGCTCTCTTGGGCCAGATCCACAATCTTTGCTGGGAGAGGTAAGGGCAGTACTGTAGTATGTGCTCAGGGTCTGTCTTTCTGCTCCACAATCACAGGCAGCAGATTCTTTTATGCCTATCTTGTACATGTGTGCTCGAAGACCACAGTGTCCAGTCCGAAGTCTAAAAATTGATGTTTGTTCTTTCCTGTTGAGTTTGTTTATGCTGTCACTCTCTGTTCTGTAATCTCCATTCTGCCTTCTCCACTCCTGCTTGAAAGACTGCTTTAGCGCTGTTTTGGTTTCCTTGTAGCTGTGTGGTGGATGAGGTTGTGGAAGATTACTCCCAGCTTTTGCCAACTCATTTGCTCTCTCATTTCCTTGAATACCACAGTGGGCTGGTATCTACTGCAAGACCAGTTCTGCTTCCTTGGAGAGTAAGCCAATGTTGGTTCTTAGATCTGCAATTAGTTTGTCTTGTTTTTTGCTTGATAGTGCTTGGAGAACAGACAATGAGTCACTAAGTATAACAATTTGCTCTGTAGCAGTGCCGTCGGTAAAAACCTGAGTCCAAGTGGTGTTTGGATACTTCTCATCAAGCATAGCAAGAGCCAGGGTTCTCTGTTGTGTCTCCGTCTGGGCAACCTTTGAAGTGATCCCTGGTACCTTTAGGACTACATTTGCCTTCTCTGGCTTGCTTGTCCATGGTTCTGGCCCAGGTTTTTCGCACAGTGCAACATCTCTTTCAAGCAGATCTTGGTGCTGTCTGTACAGTTCTCTAGCAAGGTGGTTGGGGCTCTGACGCTTCAGTCTGTTTTTTGTTCTCTCTTGAAATTTAAAATGCAGTGGGTGACTTTGAAGTCTTTTTAATTTCTCTTACTGTAAAAGAGTTTTGTATTGTCTTCTGAGTTCAAGTGGTTCAGTATCTGCTATTCTGTCTGATGAGGGTGGTTTTCATGGCTCCGAGAACAATCCTTAATCCCATATTCTGAACCTTGTCCAGTTTTCCCATTGTTGTCTTGGCTGCTGCAGCCCATGCAGTGGAGGCATATTCCATGACCGGCCTGACTGCTCCAGTATATACTTGTTTTAGAATTCTGGAGTTAGCGCCCCATGTGGTACCCGCTAATTTTTTCATCACTGCAAGCTTCTTGAATGCTTTCCCCTGTACTGCTTCTACATGTGACTTCCAAGTTAGTCACGAATCAAGTGTAACGCCAAGAAAGGTAAGAGTGTCAGTCTATGGAATGAGCTGGTTTTTTATCCAAATTTGGATTTTTTTCTTTTTTGGGGGAGAGAGAGAAAAGGGTTGCTGTGCTTTTTTGAATTATTTAGCTTTAGACCCCATTTTTCAGTACAAGCTTCTACATTTTCCAGTTTTCTGTAACAGATATGAGGCTGTGGTAGTGTATTCGGAGGCTGTCCAAACTGCAAAGTCATCGGCATGCAGGGTATTAGAAACGTGCTGGTGGCAGGTTGCTGTGATATCATTTATGTAAACCAGGAACAGAGTTGGTGCTATCGCACTGCCCTGTCTCTTAGTTTTGCCAGTTTGCCGATGTGTCCATCAATTCCGAATCTGGCTGTGTGTTGGAAAAGAAAGTCTTTGATCCACTTGTAAATGTTGTGCACAACTCCTGCCTGTAGTAGTTTTAGTTGTAGGCCTTTTTTCCAAACTGTATCAAAAGCACGAGAGAGGTCAAAGAAGACAGCAAGAACTTTCTTTTTTTTCCTGGAAGGCATTCTCTATTTCCTGTGCCAGATATGTCAACTGGTCCTCTGTGTTTCTGTGTTGTCTGTATCCCGTCTGTGTGGTGGTGATTAACGAGTTTGTCTCCAAGAACCACATTAGTCTTTTATTTACTAATTTCTCCATCAATTTTCCTACACAACTAAGAAGGCTGATGGGTCTGTAGCTTTTTGGGTCTCTTCTGTCTCCACCCTTTTTAAGGATAGGCTGGATGAGAGCTTCCTTTCAGGCTGACGGTACTACACCTTTTTGCCAGCTCTGGTTGTAAATGCAGAGAAGAAACTTCTTGGCAGCAGGTCAAAGATGAGAGGGAAATTCGTTTGTAATACCTTGCCAGTAACAGCTCCATCGTCTGTTTGGAGTACAACTCTGGCTTTTTCTGTCTTGTCTTCATTCAGGCTTTTTGTGAGATTCCACAGTTGTGAAGTGTCCTTCTCGAGGTTAAATGATGCCGTCTTTTTGTGCCAGCTTTCCCTCATCTGATTATTTCTCTCTTTGATGAAGGCCGCTTTTGCTCTGTTATGAAGTATTACATTTTTATCTGTCGGATCCTTCTCCATATTTTCCCTCCTGGTACTAAGTTTGGAATGCAAAGTGCCCTGTTCAGGTGACCAGTAAAGTTTAAAGTTTTTCCTGCTGCCTGGTGGTACGTTATTGATGACATGAAATCGGTGAGAAATGGCTGCTACATCGATATTACAGCTTCAGTACTGGTTGCAACTGCATAATGTGTAGATATGGTGGGTATGGCTATATTTGCAACAACAAAAATTATATATTATTAACGGTGGAAAAATAGTTATTTTTAACATTATGATGTCATTGCAATCATGAAATCTTGCTCATGATAGGAAGGTTTTCCGGAGGGTTGTTATGGCAGCGAGGTTCCGCGAGGGACATGCTACTGAATGAATGAATGATGTCATTGCGACAATCTCCTAATGATGCCACTTTGATTATTATGGACATCTCAACAAAACCCCTGTTTTTAATGGCAAAGTTTGTAGAAAGCAGTTAATTCTTGACAGTTTGGACTTAGTGATTACGTGCCTTTACACACACACACAAATCTACTTTGTAGCCTTCACTTTTACCTGTCTGCTCTTGGTATAGAAACTTGAACCCCTGCACTTTTATAAAAGTTGACAAGACTCCAGATTTCTTCTGCTTTTTTCTTTTCTTCCATTATATTTATAGAAAACAAAAATAAATTTGGAAAGGGATAATTTTAAAAAAAATTTTGTAATGATCCAAACTTTACTGTCATGATAGACGTTTTAAAGCAGGAAGATAAACATCTGCTTAGCAAAAGAAACAGAACTGGAAGGAAATAGTTAAAGCAATCAGTGTCTGAGACAGAAATAGTTAAAGCACTCAGTGTCTGAGACAGAAATAGTCAAAGCACTCAGTGTCTGAGACAGAAATAGTTAAAGCACTCAGTGTCTGAGACAGAAATAGTTAAAGCACTCAATGTCTGAGACAGAAATAGTTAAAGCACTCAGTGTCTGAGACAGAAATAGTTAAAGCACTCAGTGTCTGAGACAGAAATAGTTAAAGCACTCAGTGTCTGAGACAGAAATAGTTAAAGCACTCAGTGTCTGAGACAGAAATAGTTAAAGCAATCAGTGTCTGAGACAGAAATAGTTAAAGCAATCAGTGTCTGAGACAGAAATAGTTAAAGCACTCAGTGTTTGAGACAGAAATAGTTAAAGCAGTCAGTATCTGAAACAGAAATAGTTAAAGCACTCAGTGTCTGAGACAGAAATAGTTAAAGCACTCAGTGTCTGAGACAGAAATAGTTAAAGCACTCAGTGTCTGAGACAGAAATAGTTAAAGCACTCAGTGTCTGAGACAGAAATAGTTAAAGCAATCAGTGTCTGAGACAGAAATAGTTAAAGCACTCAGTGCCTGAGACAGAAATAGTTAAAGCACTCAGTGTCTGAGATAGAAATAGTTAAAGCAATCAGTGTCTGAGACAGAAATAGTTAAAGCAATCAGTGTCTGAGACAGAAATAGTTAAAGCACTCAGTGTTTGAGACAGAAATAGTTAAAGCAATCATGGTCTGAGACAGAAATAGTTAAAGCACTCAGTGTCTGAGACAGAAATAGTTAAAGCACTCAGTGTTTGAGACAGAAATAGTTAAAGCACTCAGTGTCTGAGACAGAAATAGTTAAAGCACTCAGTGTCTGAGACAGAAATAGTTAAAGCAATCAGTGTCTGAGACAGAAATAGTTAAAGCAATCAGTGTCTGAGACAGAAATAGTTAAAGCACTCAGTGTTTGAGACAGAAATAGTTAAAGCAACTCAGTGTCTGAGACAGAAATAGTTAAAGCACTCAGTGTCTATGACAGAAATAGTTAAAGCAATCAGTGTCTGAGACAGAAATAGTTAAAGCACTCAGTGTCTGAGACAGAAATAGTTAAAGCAATCAGTGTCTGAGACAGAAATAATTAAAGCAATCAGTGTCTGAGACAGAAATAGTTAAAGCAATCAGTGTCTGAGACAGAAATAGTTAAAGCAATCAGTATCTGAGACAGAAATAGTTAAAGCAATCAGTGTCTGAGACATAAATAGTTAAAGCAATCAGTATCTGAGACAGAAATAGTTAAAGTAATCAGTATCTGAGACAGAAATAGTTAAAGCAATCAGTGTCTGAGACAGAAATAGTTAAAGCAATCAGTGTCTGAGTCAGAAATAGTTAAAGCACTCAGTGTCTAAGACAGAAATAGTTAAAGCAATTAGTGTCTGAGACAGAAATAGTTAAAGCACTCAGTGTCTGAGACAGAAATAGTTAAAGCAAAAAGTGTCTGAGACAGAAATAGTTAAAGCAATCAGTGTCTGAGACAGAAATAGTTAAAGCATTCAGTGTCTAAGACAGAAAAGGTTAAAGCAATCAGTATCTGAGACAGAAATAGTTAAAGCAATCAGTATCTGAGACAGAAATAGTTAAAGCAATCAGTGTCTGAGACAGAAATAGTTAAAGCAATCAGTGTCTGAGACAGAAATAGTTAAAGCAATCAGTATCTGAGACAGAAGTAGTTAAAGCAATCAGTGTCTGAGACAGAAATAGTTACAGTTATCAGTGTCTGAGACAGAAATAGTTAAAGCAATCAGTGTTTGTGACATACATAATAGTAACAGTAATCAGAGTCTGAGACATAAATAGTAAAAGTGTTCCTTTTGAAGAAAACCGATGAGATCCAATTAATAAGGAATGGGCTGAGACCAAGATCAAAAAGCTGATCAATCAAGAAGTAAAATGGTACCTTGTTGTATGTTTCCTCAAGATCAACTGCAGCAGCACAAGTTTCTATCACTAAGTGGAGTCCCTCACAAACATCAAATGCAAAGATCACTGCATTCCTCCAGGACTCTCTGGCGATATCCTCACAGGGTGGGTGGAAGGAGGCCTAACTGCTCAAGATGGCATGATATTTTTTTTTGCAACAATTTTTTCCAACAGCTTGATAGCTATATTCTCCATTGTGTTTACATGGTAGCCCTGTATTGTCGTGTGGTCTTTAACACGCTTCAGCAAAGGTATCAGATAATTATTCAGCAACTCTTCATCGACTGTCGCACTTTCAATACTGCTGTTGTAGATACTCGCCAGTTCCTCCAACTTGTTATCAGACAGCTGTGAAATATCTCCATAGCGGATGTCATCTGGACCAGGTATACTGTCTTTTGCCTGCCTTAACACAGCCCTGATTTCATCAGTGCCCCAATTATAACTTCTTTGTAGGTTGAATGGGGTATCTGATATTTTCTCAGTTAGTTTACCATTCTTTTTCTTCTTCTTTCTTCTTTGTTCACCAGTTGTAAGTTCTGGCGGAAAGTCCTGGTTGTTCGTCCATTTGGACTTTGAGCCTGAGTTTTGCATGTACATCCGTTTTACTGGCTTATTTGTGTGAAGTTGATTGTTCCGTTCGCTTGAGCAGATGCACTCCGACTTCGAAGGAAATTCCCAGTTAGTCAACTTCTTCAAAATGCTTGCTGGGAAAGCAGTCAAACTATTCTTGTTGTCCCCACAATGGGGCCCCAGAACCCACACATGGTAGTTTGCCATTCAGAATAAGATCGCAGGGGTGAGTCAAATCTGCAGGTAACAACTCAGAAAAGGAGAGTGGGGTGGGAACAGAGTGTTACATGTGGAAACAGTTTAGTGTCATATCATTATTAATTACATTCCATAACAGATCAATCTAGAACACTGGTGTCTTCCAGCTGGGTCAACAGTGGATCACAGAACCAACACTGTTTATGTCAAAGACCATCATGCACCTGTTGCCATACAAGCACCATATAGTCTTCACAAAGGTATTTCGTTAGTTTTAAACAAAGTGACTGTTTTGTATTCAGTGGTGTTTCAACTTTTTGTTTAAAGTCTTAGCTGCTTATTTCTTTCTAAGGTTCTATTATAGTATAATTAGTAAATATTTTAAGGATATGTCAACACAGTTTTTGGTGGGAGAGCTTAAGCCTTTTTTAAAATTGTAACTTCAATTTAATTTTTTTTTTCAACTCACTCATTTGATTTATTTCATTTTAGATGTAATTGAACTGTGCCTGTTTAGGGAATACTGTAACATTTGTGCTAAATACTTTTCTGTCATTGGTTGATGGTTTTCCAGTTTCAAAAACTGCCATTGGTCAGTTCGTGAAAACATCTTAATGTACAAGAAATCAAGTTGGAAAAAATATTTTAGTTAAACAGCAGACACAGCAGAGTTTATATAGTTTTATAATGTTCTTAAGTAATGATTATTATTATCACACACACAGGATATATGGACTCATGTATATTCACTTAACCTGGACTGAAATCTAATGGCCCACATTCTCAACCAGGTTTCAATCACTTTGAGGTGCGTCTCACTAAACACTTCAGCAGCCATTTCCTCCCGCCTGCAATTATCTTATCAACAGCAACACCATTGGAACCTCCTCCTAAATCCTGCCTCAAGTTGGACTATCTCAGGTTCTGGGCAGTTGATCAAAGTATGTACTGTCCTTTACAATGTCATTTAAAATGAGGAATGTAGTCTCAATTACAAGGTCCAACAATAAAGTAATGAGACTAATTCCATGAAAATTAAAATAATTACTAGCTGAAGATATAACCTGTATCTGATTCAAAGTAAGCCCCTTGTGCATTGATACAGCAAGTGGTATGATCTAACAAACACTTGAACGACCTCTGTAGTTCTTCTGTTGTTATGGCTCTTTGGATGTCATCAATATTGTTAAATCTTTGAGTCCCAAGGAACGCATCATACATTCATTGGTTCCTGCCTAGGGGCCCAGTGAACGCAAGATGCTCTCATTTTACTTCTCTCTTGACAACCCTTTGGGCCTCTAATGCTAAGCCCCCTGGGACTCAAAGAGTTAAAGAAGCGTACTTTCAATCGTAACTTTAATTTTGGGAATACAAAATAATCACAGGGATACAAATCTGAGGGAAAGGGTGGAAGGCTGAGAACACACATTTCTTTTTTTGGACATCAATTCTTATTTTGATGATGTCTCTTGAGTACTCAACCCGCTGATGTTTTTGGTCATCAGGCAACAAATGTGGTATAAACCGGCAAGCAACTTTTTTCTTGCCAAAATCTTACACTAAAATGTTATGCATGGTCTCTCTGTTAACACCAGATTTATCTGCATCATCCTCACAATAAAACAGTGATCTTCTTGTATACGTTCTCTGACCTTTGCAATCAGTTCATCATTACGAACAGAAATTTGGCGTCCAGATATAGGTACATTAGTAATCCTTTCCACACCACTTTTGAATCATTTGAAAATTTGTGCACAAGATAAACAATTATTCCCATAAGCTTGTTGCATCTGTAGATGGGTGGAATATTTGAGGCTGTCGGTACCAGCATCTTCAGAGCACAACCAAAGGCTCAGGATGCCTTTTCAAAGCCTGATGCTGAAAGGCAGAACTGAGTCTTAGGAAAATTTTGAAAAGTATTACATTTTTCAGTTACAAAATAAAATTGCTACAGTGTACTTTCTTTGGACATGTCAGGGGACCACTATGAACTGTTTGGTACAGAAAGAGTTGAAGAGCACAACTGCACTTAAATATGTTAAGAGAACATGACAATGCCAGAAAAATAATTGTAAGAAAAGTAAAGCAAGGGATGAAACAAGTCTAAGGCTGCTAAAATGTAGAATCAAATAGCACAGGTCAACACATATAGCTTCAAGAAGTGGCCAGACATGAACCTCTATATTTGCCAAGTGAGGCTCAGCTAAGAGTTGCCAGTTAGTTGTTAGAAAGTGACAAATTAATGAACTGGTTGTGTTTTTTTTTTTTTTGGGGGGGGGGGGGGGGGGGGGGGGCGGGAATTTGAAAATTATTATTATGATTTTTATTATTAAACATACATTAGCAATAATATATGATTGATGTTGTATTCTCCGTCCAACTACAAGCCAGCAGTCTGGTGCAGGTCGGTGACCTTGTGGGCTGGGGTTTGTTGTACATAGATGACTCTCTTGACCATGAGGAACAACTGGTCATCTGTTATCTGACAGTTAACCGCAAGATTCTGCTGGTCAGAGTCGTCTACCAACCTCCGGGAGGGTTCTACCCACTGGTTGTCTTACCTTCAGGATGTAAGTGCATGACCATATTCTTCTCGCTCTTTTGTGTGTGCATGTGTGTGTGCGTGGGTAACAAGTGAAACAGAAATCTTAGATGTAGGTGAAATCGAAGTAGTAAGCATCTTCACAGATTAGGGCAATGATTAATCAGCATTCATGCCCAGACAATGTCTTCCTTTACACACATGGGTCCGTGAGGTGCGGATCAAGATCGGCATGGGCATACACAGCACAAAGGATGGGGATAACAATAAGAGAGAAAAGCTGTTCTAACCAGACAACTACGTCAAGAATGAACATGGAGATAACCGCTGCTTCCAGAGCTCTCACATGGGTAGCAGAACAAGCAACCAAATATGCGGTAATTTTTTCAGACTTTATGAACATCGCTAGAAAATCGCTACAGAGAGTTTACGCTCCGAATGGGTTGAAAGCATTCTAAAGTCACGGTTTACCTGGATCTGCATAACTGAGGAGTTAAACTTGGTGAAGCATGTCTCTGTCATCTTCAAGGTAAATACATGAGATAATATTACCAACTCCACATAGGAACAATCAGCAGAGGTACCTTGAAGTGGCTGCTGCATCAGAGGACTGAGCATAGGGGTTCCCAGTGTGCAAAGACGTCGACTGAGATAACATACCTTTTTCACAAAATTTAGCTAGGTGCCATTTCTTATTATCTTAAGTAGTGGCCCTCACGCATGTGATTTTTACATTCGGTAGTTTGGTATTAAACCCTAAGGTGACTGTTGACGAGAGAGGCACAAGACTAATTCCACCCCAGAATGGAATGGAGGAATAGATTGCCAGCTCTTTGATGTATAATGGTCCAAGGATGGTGAAAATGCCTAGGAGGCATATATAATAAACAACCAAAAACATGTCAATTTTTTGTCTAATGCCATCATTTACTTATTTGTAAAAAGCCTTCTAACAATATCAGATCAGATTAGTTACCATCTACAAATCAGAAGTCAAGTGTCACTATTATACAGGCTTATTGTAATGTGTTCAGCCATTGTAACACTCGAACCCATATGCCAGCAGAGTTGTTCGGGTTTAAATATAAAGTAGAGTAAAAGTAAAGATCCCTTTTTACGCCCTAGGTGCTTCAGGCAAATAGGAAGAGCACCCATATTTTTACAGACCAGTCAGCACTAGGTGGGCAATGTGGTCAGCATTACCCTGGCCAGCTTTACTTGCCCAGGACAGCCATCCTGGTACTCATTTAAGGCTGGGTTTTGGTTTGAAAATGACCTGAGATATGTTCATACAAAATAAACCTACTGATTTGCTTCAGCTTCATAAAATAAGTCTGGTTTCATTGGGGAAGAAAGGCATTAAAAAAGGTAACAAATTAACCTAGTATGGGTGAAGCCCTATTGTCTACCAACTCAAGAGCTCCATCTGCTTTAAGATTAACTTCACCATTTAAATGCAACATGTAAACCCTTTAACTACACTCCCAACAAGCATATTGTTTTCCTTCCTCAGTAAATGAAGTGACCATGGAATTTAATGCTACCTACATCACACATAATCCAATCAGCAAGGAGGATGCAGACATCCTAGTCACCGAAGCTAAACAGTTCATGGAGAGAGAAGCAGCTGTTCTAAGAGCTGGAGGTGATCCTGTCTCAGAGCTCACAGGCATTGCTTTGTTCAGACCTCTTCCCCAGAAGGAAACCAAAAAGCAAGATGGCTTGCAGTCAGAATGTTTAAATCAGTTGGATAATACAATAACAGGCATCGCAGTTACGGAGAACAGACAGGCAAACATGATGGGGAAAATCGTTAAGGGCTCAGCATTTAAACAGTTAAAAAGGCCTTCGATCAGAATTTCACATGATCACAGGAGTTCAGTCAGCTGTGTGCTTGTGTAAATCACGAAAGCAAGGTTAATACACACATGATGCTGCTTTTCTCTTGTTAGGAGCAAGATGTCCTGAATGTTCATGTGATGCTGAAATAGTTTCACACTTTCGTTCCCAACAATTGCCTGTACCAAAATATTGTGTGTAAGCACACATCTTCCATTTAAACTAGACATACTTAAAAAAAAAAAACCTTGTTAGCTAATTACTAATTAGCACAGTAAATGCTGAATATAAGCTAACATACTCATTATTTGTTTCCATCTTGTGTAATGTCCCTCTTGGGCAACAGCTGCAAACCCTTCCGAGTGAAAGAATTACCTCTTTGAGCCCCATGGAATGCATCACGCGCTAATTTGTTACAACCAGGCGCCCCAATCGACACGTGACAAGTGAAGGTTTTTAATCTGCCACTGACCCATAATAAAACGCGGACTGCTCAATTTAAACTTTCTTTCTAGTTCTTTGTGTCTGATATCAGGCGCGTTCATTTAAACGTGTGGTTTGAAAGCCAAAAACATAGCAGAGATACTAAGTGTTTGTTTAAAAATAATATGGCCGCCAAGCAGTATTCTACATGCATGCCAACATGATTTACGGCTTTAGAAGCTAAAAACTTAAATAAAGTATGTTTTTTTTTAAAGATTTATTCAAAGTTAGATAGATAACGTTGTGAATTAGACATTTTTCAGTCACTAAATAGAGTCAAACTTTGAGGAGTGATGTATCTCATGTGTAGCTCACACGAAGAGTACAACAATAGCAAAGCCAGCTGGCACAATAGAATAATCATTAGTGAAAAGACGATTTTCTTTACTGTCAGTTCTAGTGCTATTCCCCTTATTATTTAGAAAAATAGTCACAAAATTGCACGCAAATTGAGTGTTTTATAAACATTGTTTTGTGTGAAGATATTTATTGTTTTGGGAGTCAGCTTTCTTTACCAAATAATGTTGCTCTGTTATAATGCTTCAAAAGATTCTCTGGAACAAAATCTAATGTATAGACTGGGTTTATATTTTACTTATACATTACTAAGTGGTTCATATTCATTTGTTATTCATTTTGGATATATTTTAACCAATTTACCTTGAGTGCCATGTTGGTAAATGGAAATTTGTTAATTTTATTTAACTACTAACACAATTATTTATTGTTACTGTATTCTAAAATTATTCCTCAACAATCCCTGGTCACTTTGATGTATAATATGTGTATGTTGTGCGGCAATTGAATTAGCATGGTCTGTTTTAATGTGTTACACTTGTGAAATTAAAAAAGTGCATTATCACCCCTTGGGCCTCAATGCTAAACCCCCTGAGTGTTAATTCCAGGTTTTGGCGAAATTTTACTGTTAGCACACATGCAAAGAAGATATTTTACATCTATAACCAGGACAAAATAGAAACGTATAGTCAAAGTTACTGTATACAGATGCTAGCCTTGTGTAACAAGGGCTTGAATATAGCATTAATTACTGTCCTGTCATTATCATCATCATCATGTGCCATGCTGGTAGGCAGTCGTATTTCATCACCTCACAAGATCACCAGAATCATGGACTAGTTCAATGTTTTAGTCTCACCCCATCCATCTGGTGAGGTCATCCAAGTATTTATCTGTTTGCCTTTTTCTTGCTTTCTTCCAGCAATCTTGCAGTTGTTACAAAGTTCTCAGATCCATTCCTTCTCATTATATGTCCCAAATCATTGACTGTCTACGACTAATTGTTTAAAGTTGACTACTTTTATCTGTCTCCATGAGGACTGCTTCATTTGCTTTTCTATCCTTCCATATTTTTGGCACTCTTCTCAGAAACCACACCTCGGCCATGATGAATGTTTGAAATGCTTATTGTCATTTCACACGCATATAACATCGGATCCCCTTGCACTTCTGGGTGTTCTTGATAGTCAAGTCCTGTGTACCTCATGTGTGTAGCATTTGTCAATATGTTGTCACATTAATTGGTGTTCTTGTTAGTCAAGTCCTGTGTACCTCATGGAAACTCCAGTAGTGACAGAATTGTTTTTTCTTTCCACTACAGTGCAGGGGTCACATGCAAACGATCTAGAAAGGAAAGTAGATGAAGTGGATTGGTCACTCCCTCCTTATAATGCTTTGACTTTCCCCATGCTATCTGCATGAAAACTTTATTGAGAACCCGCCTGGGGCAGATTTAACTTGTATGATCTTAGCTCCCAGGTGGACTCAAATGAAAATGGGTAGCAGGAAATATCCTGGAAAGTGCAAGCAGTCTGCATCATGTCGATCACATGACTTATTGGGGGCTGATGGTTAGGTTAGTTGCGTATCCTTTACAGAACCAACCCCAGCAGCCCCTGGCTGTTGTGTGATTTCTCTAGGCAAATTTATGCCCAGTTGTTCGCCATTGCTTTCTGGTTGCTCAGAGGGGGCTGATGAGTTTCTATAAAAATGAGTCTAGTATCATATGTCCCATGTTGAAAATGGTCCTTCACTTTACTTATTTGGCTTGAGGACATCTGTCCTTTACTTTACTTACTTGGCCTGAGGGCATAGATATTTGTCCTTCACCAGGGTTCATAGCCAAATTTACCAATCAATTTCAAGGCTTTTCAAGGTCTTTTTCAAGGTCTCCTTAGTTTTTTTCAAGGTTGTCTCGGTGTAATACTGAAACAAGATTTTTGCCTTGTTCAAGGGTGTACTGAGCACACAAGGTACTTCACTTGTGCCACATGTGTTAGTATACCAGCACAGATATCATCATCATGTAGCATTTCCTTTGTCCTGACAAAAAAACCTCGGTCTCTCACCAGCCCTCCCGCCTCATGTACTTTTTTATACTCTAGGAGTCACTTATATCCTGTGCTTGATATAGTGTTTGAAATTTTTTTTTAGGGCTTGGTGGTAGAGGGCAGCAAACTGAAGTCCTGTCTGTTCTAGACCTGGTACCTGAGAGGGTTAGGGGAGAGAGAGAGAGTCATGAAGAGAGAGGAAGACACATGCTGAGGTAGGCTGGGAGAGACAGTGTAAAGATAGACAGATGAAGGTAGAGAAAAGAAGGAAAAGAAGTCTGGGGAAGGAGGGAAAAATGAGAGGGAGGGATGGAGACATGATGAGGAAAAGTGGGGAAGGGACAGCGAAAGACAGAGAGGGAGACAAATACAGAAAGAGGGAATGCAGATACAGAGATGGGCAGATGAAAAGAGAAGGAAAAAGGGAACGAAACAGAGATATGGAAGGAGGAAAATATGACAAAGAGTTGAAAGAAGGGAGACAGAGGGAGAGAGAACGGACAGGGTGAGAAGCAGATGCAAGCAGAGAGAGATGTAGACATAAAGGAGAGAGAGACAAAGGGACAGCACAGAGAGGCAAGCAGACAGAGGGAGAGAACCAAAGAAAGAGAAAAAAGGCAGAACAGGAGAATGGGAGGGAGGTATACAAAGAGGAAGTGATGAAGGGAGGCAAACAGACATAAAGCAAGAGAGAGAGAGAGAGAGAGGTGGATAAGGAAGGCAGTGACAAACACAGATTAAGAGAGAGGGGCAGGAAGGGAGACAAGATACATCAAAGAAAAAAAACAGCCACCTACTCCCCCCCCCCCCACACAATTTCAAGTGTAGTGGGCACAACCACTAGGAAAAGAGTTATGGGGCAAAAAAATACGCAGATGAACCAGTAAAAAATGGGGGGGGGGGAGAGAATGAGAGAGGGGAGCGGGTAAGGACAACTAGAGAAAATGAAAAGACAGGTTGGAGAGGAGACAAAGAAGAGATGGGACAGGAGAAAGGGCAAGGAAAGGAAGAGAGGAAGAATGGAGAGAGAAAGGAGAATAGTAGAAGATCAAAGGAAAGAGAAGGGGTGAGAGAAGAAAGGTAAGACACGGTTGTGGGGGTGGGGGTGTAAGAACAATGAGTGCCAAAAATAGAATTAGGAAATCTCTAAGTGAGGCCACTTTTCCAGTTCCTACCCTCTCCCAATGTGAATGTGGCCGTGGTCCAAAAACAACAGTGCTAACCCCTACTGCCCCTTGCTTGTCATATCTGTGTGTGACAACAATAATTCAATTTCTGACACTTAAGGCTGGTGACCTGAGAGCCAAGGTCATTTTATGAAGAAAAAAAAAGTCCAGGGGATCCCAACCCACCACTGGTGGAAAATAGAGAAGTTTACCCACACACATAAATAGGTCAGACACATAAATAGGTCAGGGCAGCAGTGGACTGTTTTATTTCTGGTTTTCCAATTACAGAAAGGAGGGGAGAGAGGAGGTGGTGGTAAGTGGTGTAGAAGGCTGAGGTGGTAAGGGTGAGACAGAGGAGGTGAGAGAATAAAGTTTAAGAAAATAAAGTGGGAATGAGACAGGGAGAGAAAGAAGGGAGTAAGAAATAAGATGAGATATAGAAGGAAGAAGGTAGCAGGAAGGGGTGCACTCCCTCCCCTAGGTGTCATCAATGTGGGAGGAGAAAAAAAAAAAAGGGGGGGGGGGGTGTGACGGCAAATGTGTTTTTAAAAGTACACATATATTTAATGTGTGGGAGGGGGGAATGGTGGACATGAAATGTTCTGCACTAGGCAACACATAACCTTCTACACCAACTGAAGGTATGGAGAAAGAAAGAGAGAGAGGGAGAGTGGCAAATACAAAGAGAAAGAGAGAGAGGAAAGCAGTGACACAGACAGGCAGAGAGTGAGGAACAGGTAGGACAAAATGTGAGGGGGCGGGAAGGGAAATGGACAGAGATTAAGGCCGCTAGGAAAACAAACACATCAAAAGAAAATATCCACCATGTTCACACAGAATGCCCCCCCCCCCCCCCCCCCCAATACAACTTCCTGTGTACTTGAGTTGTTAGGAAGAGTTATGGAGCCGCACATTTACTAAACATTTAGACAAGAAATAAAATAGGAAAAAGGGGGAGGGGGACAGGAAATGAAAGAGTAAAAGGTAAGATAGAGAGAAAGAGAAGATGATGAAGATCAGAAGGGAGGGTTAGAGACAATGCAGGAGACGGGAAGGAAGGAGCAATAGGTAGAAGAGTGAAAGAGGGAGGGAAGAGAGAGAGAGAGGTGAGACAACAGAAGAGGGAATCTCGGGGAATTACAATACTGATCACCAAACACACTGTAAAGATAAATCCAGGCCAAAAATAGAACTGGGAAATCCAGCTGCAGTCACTTTGCTTAGCCCCAATGCCATCTCTAATTAATAGAGAAGGCCGTGCTTAGCCCCCACCACGGCGACTCTATAAATACAACTGAACCGAATCCACCATCTCCCAATGTAATCCTTTCTAGAAACCACGGCCATAAACGATTTTTACTGTTCATTCTGCCGGACTTGCTAGAAACAAAGGCACACACACACATGCGCGAGACGGAATCTGCTACTTCCCGCCCCATGCCACACCGCTGCTGTCTGCATGTATTCATGATCTGCAACACAGCCCGCCCTCCCCTGGCCTTTAACAAGCCATTTCGACTGAAAATAGCCAATAATCAGCTGCCCTCACACCTGAAACGACCATACAACGAAAGTAGCCAAAAACTAGCCAAATGGCCAAAAAAAGCCAAATGGCTCCCCCAAAATTGCCTGTGCTGAGAAACACAGGATTTCTGACGATTTCATTGCCGCTGTCAAAATTCACGGCTTTTCAAGGTCGGAATGTCTTTTATAAGCTAAAATTCACGGTTCAAGGTCAACGAAAAAAATCCCGGTAATTTCCCGATCCACTACGAACCCTGTAAACCATAAGTGCTCTGCCACCAGATAAAAATTGTCCGCCTGTGTCACCGTTCGCACGTAACTGTAGCTACAGCGACATTCCTCCATTTACCCCCAGAGTGTCAACTCTGGTACCCATATTCCAAGAGGCGCTGAGCTTCGAACACCGACCGCGGGTTGCAGCTCGATTTGAAAGCACCTTATCGACTTAGCTTATCATATGCTGTATATTAATCATGTCAAAAATCTTATGGCAGTCATTTTAAGTGCTACACAGTAAAAGGTAACCATTGTGTTAACAGTATGCATGCGAGAGACGGCAGCAGTCAAATAGTGGAAACAAATGCTGTGAATTTAACAGAACAATGAAACTGCTGAGTTTTAGCAGTGCACTGGATTCAGCACAACATAATGTCCAGCTTATCACCCACATGCAGTTTTTCAGACCTGATAAATCCAAAGCATTCTTTTTTATGTTGTGTGTGCAGCTCTTTTTACGAAACTATCACTTATCAACTTACTATGCTTAGCTTGTTACAGAAACACACCCAAAAAAGATTTAATTTACAAATGATTATAATCTACCTGCATGGTGAAGATTTAATCATTTATAAATTTTTATCATCAGTGATCTCTTAGTATAGAATGTAGCATTCATGTTACGAAAGCTCATTTGGTGCAAAGCATGAGAAAAAGTGTAACATTAAAATGTTTGTAAATATGGTACTGAACATTTTAATAGAAAATAAGAGACAATAGAAAAAAAAAAGATCTAATTTTTTTTTTAAAATTATCGGCTCACTACTGTCCAAAACTTTGCGTCACACATTATTTCAAGTGATGATCAGTGTTTACTTCAACTTCTTCTATAAACCCTTCAGGGCCAAAACAGGTCATGTACATATGTTTCAAGGATATACAATTATAGCAACAACAACAAAAAACTAACCACATTATAATCAGATATATTTCAGTATGTTTGCCCATTTGTAATCAGTATTTCAACCTGCAGCTATTAGACAAGTCTCCTAACATAGGTTACATTTCTGGCTGTTATTTTAATTTTTTGTTGGTCACAATTTGATTCCCATATTTTACAAGCCAGCAGTCTCCCACTCCACAAATGATACAAGAATAAAATGACTTAACAGTACAACAAACAAGATGTTATAGATCAGTGAGAAAACAGGTTTATTGATTTCACATTTATCTCTTTCCTCCAACACGTGGTGCTTTAGCCATCGGCTGCTTGGCTGTCTTGGGCTGTTTAGCTTGTTTGACAGGGGCAGGCTAAAAAAAAAAGCAAAATGACCAGTCATTGTAAAGTATAACAACCTGCGGATAAAACCTTACAGACACAGGAAAACCCTTGTAATTCTGATGTCTGAACCGTGTTATGTTGTACAGAAGTAAATTTATTGCTGTGATTTAAAATTTAGTGATATCAAGACTAACTTGAAAGAAACTGACTACCCACATCAGAAAGAGACACTCTTCATACTTTGGTCATGTGCTGAGGAGAACGTCACAGTAGGAAAGTTGGAGGGAAAGACATGCAGAGGAAGACTCAAGTTTAAAGATACATGGCATAGTATGTATCAAACCTGACAGGGAACGGGACAAGGTTGTGGATAGTAACGACTACCAATGCCACACAGCTTGGAAAGAATCAATCACAGGTAGACAATGTAGATAGCTGTGCCACACCAATTATCCAGATTTCTACACCAGCAATGCTCATTATCTATATGCCCTGAACTAAAATAAAATACTTCAAGCAGAAGTGTCCTCAGAAAACTTGGTGTGGTGTCTGTTTCTCACCATACAATGTCTGAGTGGTGCATGACAGAATTTCATCACTGGACAAACCAATATGTAAAAGTATAATGTACAAGTCAGTTACTGTACCTATACAAAATTAAGAAAAAAAATTTAGAAGGGTCAACACTAACAGATTTAACAATTTGTTACTGCAAAAAGGTTATGGAAAAAAGAATCAATCACACGTATACAATGCAGACATTTGTGTCACACCAATTATCCCGATTTCTACACTATTTTCTACACCAGCAATGCTCATAATCTATATGCCCTGAACTAAAAATAAAAATACTTCAAGCAGAAGTGTCCTCAGAAAACTTGGTGTGGTGTCTGTTTCTCACCATACAATGTCTGAGTGGTGCATGACAGAATTTCATCACTGGACAAACAAATGTGTTAGTACAATGTAAATCACCTGTGGGTACTGGTACCGAATTCAGATATTAGGGTAAAGATCCCACAAGACAAAATTGGATGACTGTTAAATGCATGACACTGAGCAAACAAAATAGCAATAACATGAATGCACAAAAATACAATATACAGACAAGTGTTTTATCTGATGTCATGTGACAGGGCAATATTTAAAACGTAAGTTCTTTACTATTACAGGACATTTCAAAATGAACCATAGAATTTTGGGGCTGTTTTTTTTAAAGGCAAAGTTAACATTCAGTAGTTTGCCACTGCTTTTTGAACAGGCAGCTTTCGGTACCACTGACGAAACCAACCAACGCAAAACAAATTGTCCATTTGGAATCTAATCCAGCACCCCGGGATTACAAAGTGCGTTCACACAATGCCACAAGCTAGACATTATTGAGCCTAAATAGAAAAAAACAGGCTGTGTTGCTGCCAAAAGCCTACTAGTAGATTAAATCAAAATGATAACTGAGGCCATCCACAGGTGTACTAAAACTATATACAGTGCAGGCCGCTTGAGATCTCAAATGTGAGAACATTTTTTTTATATTCTTTGATGATTTTTCTAGCTTGAACATTTATCTGGATAAGAGAAATTTCTAATAAAAACTATTTCTTTGGTCCCTACTGATAATCAGGTCTGCACTGTATTTTTAAAATCTCTTAAGATACAAAGATTAAATTCAAGCATAAATGTCCTCAGAATAAAATGGTGTGGTGTCTGTTTCTCACCATACAGCAAGTCTGAGTGGTGCATGACAGAATTTCATCACTGGACGAGAAAACGTACTGGAGTCAGGTTACTGTATATATCTTATCTGTAATCAATTTTTCTGTATTCAAACACACAAGTTTTCCAGACAAGATGAATTGGAGGCAACATCACATGTTCGTAATAGCCAGCAATGATAAATGTGAAAACTATTATATGGGAACACATCAAATGAGGCACAGCACACGGATATCTGTGGCCGAGGTTACAAAAGTGTGACTCCATACATCTCTTGTCACAAGTTCATACACACACACAGGTACTTAACCACTGAATCCTCTGTATGTTATCAATGAAGCAAAGATGCAAGTCTTACCTCTTTTATCACAGGATTTCAAAAACAAAAAATTACTTCCCTCACAATAAGATGCTGTTAAAGTGTAAGCAAGACTTAATTGTCAAAGTGAAACCATCTCTAAAAGAAAACATTTGGGCACTTTCTGGTGAGACTATTCTTGAAAACCATAGTTCAAATTACATTTTTTTTTGTTCATGTGCGGCATTTAATTAGCCACGGTATCAATATACCATCATTAACCCTCCCCCCCCCCAATTTAGTGGCAGAGTTCACAGCAAGAGGCAAAGTGCCACTTAACAAGTATTATTTAGGCCCTGGTTAATGTATTGCATTTAATGTTTCACCCGTTTTATTAATATATAAAATTATAATCTGTAATTTGTGACTGGGTCTTTTTAAAGGATATTTTCTGTTCATGCCCCCCCCCCCCCCCCCTTTTTTTTTTGCATTAACGTGGCAAGTGATTTAAAAAAAATTTAAAACATACCTTGGTTGCCTTTTTCTGTGCTTCCTTGACTTTAACCTTTTCTTTGTAAGCTCTGAGGATAGAGAGAAAAAGGATATCAAAATAATATCAAAGGGCACCTGAAACGATAAGCTAGAAAAAAAAAAAATTGGTATGTATACTGACTTGTAATCATCACCTAGGACTGACTGACTACGCATGTGGTCCTTTACACATTTATTAGTTCACACACATGATAGGCACAAGACTGTCAAGCATATTCTTTATCTTCTCTTTCATAGATCTTTCCAGTGGTCACAACATGTTTTAGTTTCACTCTTCTTTTCGAACAGTCATGGATACATGTTTACACAGATGGATCAGCAACCAGTGCGGTTAAAAATGGTGGTGCTGGAGTCTTTATTACATACCCAGGCAACCACCGCCACACAAAGTGGATACCCACTGGTAAATTCTGTTCCAACTACACAGCAGAGATTGTAGCACTAGAGCAGGCTGCCGAAATGTTACACAACACCAGTTCTGACTGCCACCAAGTGGTTATATTCACAGATGCGTTTTCAGTGCTTCAAGCCCTCAAGAGTGGCAAACTCCCTCACTTGAGATCTGAACTTGGCAAGGTGGCTGACCAAAAGTGTACTGTACTCCAGTGGGTGCCATCCCACTGTGGTATACCAGGAAATGAAACCGCAGATAAACTTGCTAAAGGGGCAGAATGTGACCAGGAAGAGAATGCAGTAACATACTATGAGAAGAAAAGGGCCATCCAGGCTATTAGAAGTGAACAGAGTCTGGCCAAAGATGACTACCACTTACTTGACCGACGTGGGCAGGTCATTGTCCTACGTCTCAGGACAGGACATAAACTTAACCAGCATATGCACAGGCTTCGTCTAAGTAGTTCACCTTTTTGCCCTTGTGGGCTATGTGTGCAAGACTGTCCCTTGTTCAGCCCATTAAGAAAGGAATACTGGCCCAGTGAGTCATCACTGTACACTAAGTTGTATGGGACTAAAAAGGAACTCATAAAAACAGTCAAGTTTATCACAAGAACCTGTCTGTCGGTGTAAATCAGAAAGCGAACACAAGAAGAAGACTTCTTTTACCGAAAAATGACTTGTCTATGATGTCTGTGATAAGTTGTCTTCAGACTCCCACCTCTTTCAAAACCTCTTTGCTCTTTTTGGCTGTCCAGGGTATTTTAGTCATTTTTCTGTAAAACCACATCTCTGAAGCCTCCAGAAATTGGCTTGCCTCCCAATGGCTTTTTATATAGTCAGGGCAAAGCAATCAAACTATTGAGTCATATGCTATGTGTAGGCCACATATATCTAAAGAGATAAAAACTGACAAATGTTAAGTGGCACACACAGAAGAGGGGGAAAAGCTGAAATGTTGACTTCTGTGGTTATCAAAACCACCAGGGGAAAAAAAACATATATAATTTATAGAACAGTTGAGTAGGCAAACACTGAAAGAAGAAAAAAAAAGACAAAGATGATTAAAAGTGGTGTCTGCTTTTGATCAGATACTTGAGGGAGAGACTGACAAAAAAGGCACATGAGGAAAGAGGACGCAAACAAGACAGTAAGTAAGAAAAAAGGCAAACAAAGGGAAAGTTAAGGCAGAAGAACACTATATAACAATACAAAAGGAGAGAGAAAGCAAGAGAAAAAGGAAGTTACAGAGGTACACACACACAAAACCTGCGTTAACTAAAATTAAAGAAAACAAAGGCTGGCTTCCTATCAAAACAATTCCCCATCCCAGGTGCACGCTCAGCTCAACTTCTTGTGTACTGTCTTTTACTTTTGGTCACAAGAATGTGCAATATGGTTGGGAAAGGCGTGCAGTTGCTTTGTTCTTTGATGTAGTGATAATGACAGTGTCTAACAAATGTCATTACTTCTGATTTGTTTCATATACCATTACTGGAGCTCTTTGACATTTCAAGGCCTTTCAAGACTAGAAATAGACAAGCTGCTATGAGCTTCACAAGTTGCACACTGACAGACCACACAGACAGCTGCTGCAGTTGATGTCAAGATAAGCTGGTAAAGTAAAAAGAAAAAGTACCTGATAGCCTGCTCACGCTGGGCTTTGCGAACCTCCGGTTTCTGGTTTCTCTTGGCCAGAATATCATTGAGGGTGGCTCCAGTAATGGCCCTCTGGAACTTCTGAGTGCGGCGTGTCTTCTTTTTAGTCACCTCCTCAGTTTGGCCCTTTTTGTGCTTCCTTCTGTAAAGCACAGTCCAGTTGATGTTTCTGGGGTTGCGCTTCATCATGTGGGAGCGCTCACATTTGTGGCTTAAAAAGTTGAAAGTCTAAAAGACAAAACATACAAACTAAACTTTGTATGGATACATGCACTTGTTTGTATAATTAAAGACGTGCATTTCAGTACACTAAATTAGAGACTAGGAAGCAAAAATTCTTTAATATACAATTGTTAAAATTTACTGTACTGCAACTTTAATTGCCTAAAATTAATAATACTCGCCATAAGCAAGGTACCATGTTCAATTTTATTGTTCATTATCCACTGGCTCTACAACTGCAATAAAACAATTCCAACATCAATGGTTGAGCATTTCTTTGGCACACCTCTAAAGCAGTGAAAGATGGTGACTTGTAATAGAAGAAATTAGCTCACATGCTGTGCTTGGCTTTAGGTAACAAAAACTTGGCACAGAAAAATGTTTCTTTGATATTGAAGTTTTTCAAGGCTTGGATAAGAACTGCTGGGATACAGTGAAGGCTTGTAGCAGGGCATCCTCCACAGTATATGATACATTTATCTTGTGAATGACGAACTAGGAATTGACATCATGGCACTTAGGATATTCAGAAAAAAGTTATGTCCCTATTTTTAGCTACAAGTGGGGAGATTTCGAAACAGGACCGTATATCTCACACTTGACTTGAATGCTGAGTGCCAGCGGCACGCAAGGAAGTGCTTAGGTGCTTAGCACTGCAGAAAGCAGTGAAAGGTTGGCTAGCTGTTTTCAGTAGTATGCTTAAGATTCGTAGAACCAACCCTACTTCCTTCTACACGCCTAAATACTGAAGCAATGAAGTTTAGGCAAACGGGTCAATGACTCACCTGGAAGAAGACAGGCACCAATTAAGTCAGATATTTTTTTTCTGCCCTGCCATGTGATAGGTCTGGCAAGCCAGTGTAAATGATTGCAACTCCAAAAAAAAAATGAATACATTTAATAGGAGACTTGTACGGACATCAGACAGGGAACAAAGAAGAGACAGGGTTATAAATACCAGAGAAAGTTGTAATAAGACCATGTCTAGATTACACTGGCAGAAAGAATGAAACAGTTTAGCCATCTAGTGAGAATGCAGCCAGACCAAACTACATATGAGACCTTTCACAGCAGAACATATATTAGGGTGTTTAGTCAAAATTTATTTTTTGGGCCTTTTGCTTTTAAACCATGATAGCTGCTTAGAGGTTAAAAAACAGAGTTCAACGGTACCTCAATGAAGTCTGTATGTCAGTTCTAAGCGGAGATATTCACATTTTAGTGACGGAAAGTGCTCCCAAAAATTATAATGGAAAAAACAGAAACAAGATGGCGGCCTGTTCCCAAGTGAAAACTGGACTTAAAGTGACAAAATTTGTATGTTTTATGTCTACTCGTCTTATGTTTTTTGCTGAACCCCTTAGCAACCATATATCATTGCATTCAGGGCAGCAAGCTCTAACTAAAGTTGTTGGTTTTTAAAAAATATAATGTAATGCAAATCTAATTAACAAAGAAAAATGGGTCAAATTATCAGTATTATTAATTAAATACCTTATGAATTAATGATTATTATCTGTTGAGTGAGTCTTGCAAGACGTATACTGTAATATGCATACTTTTGTAACGATTCTCTGTGTTATGATGTATCTCTTCCTATTTGTTGAAAAATGCTTTTTCTCGTACTGTCACTTTTGTGTGTGTGTGTGTGTGTGTGTGTGCACATCTGACCGAAATTGGCTTTGCTTATTTATTATTCCACTGTTAAAAAATGTTCAATAGTGAGTGGATTGACGTCATTGCATCGTTACTGGTTTCATATGGATTGGTCTTTCTCCACATAACCGTGAATAGCTAGCCGCATGCCAAGAGCTTAGCACGAAGACTGAATACCGTAGCTCCAGCAACAGTCCTCAGAGATCCCCGTTAACCCAAAAAATTCATTTTTGAGTTGAACAACGCAGCTGTAAAATTAACGCACCGCAACCTTCCAAGTGCGAGGTTAACGGCTTGACCACTTTGCTACGGAGACCCACATATTGTTTGATAACGAAGTGAAAACATGCACTCTTCTTACTGATTTAACATAATCCCTTTTTCAGTCTTCGCAAGTTATTCTTTCATTTTATTGATAATGAGTGCATTTCACCAGAGAGTCCCCTTCTTCTTAACCAGTCACTGCTCAATATTTTATTTGTTCAAAATATTCTAAAGTATTCACTCATACCTAATTTGTGATTCAGTGCTATGTTTTCATGGAGTAAAATTATTAAATAAGTTCCTTTGTGATTCACTTTGGATTTATGTTGTGTTTTCACGGAGCAGTGTTTCATAAGGTAAGAGTCAATAGTACATTCTACTTTATAAATTAACGTATCTATGAGTCACTATGACTCATGTGATCTGTTTGCTGGCTAGTATATATTATCTGACATTACAGTTTCTTTTTAAATGCTCAAGATATGTGTCTGTGGGGAAAGAAATTAATTTTCTGAGCATGGAATGGATCCCTCAGGCAAAGCAAAAATGTTTTAGGAATTCACTCAGTATTACTAACACAAACATTTTTTTTTAAATTCATTTATGGCAGATTTGTGTATAGCCTATACTATAGAAAAAAATCAATAAATAATAGTTAGTATAATTTATACTAACTAATAATTTATTGATTTTATTTTACTGCTTTAATAATTTTTTTATTTTTTTTTTCCTCATAAAAAAATGATTTTAATAAATTAACTAATAATATATTACTGTTTTATTCTAATTTCCTTTATTTGATAAATTATTAAATAGAAAATAATAGTATTAGTAAGCTTATTATTTAAGAAATATCAAGAAGTCCACACATGTGGCGGCCATCGCCCCACCATCGGTGAAATTCTGAGTGTGTGGGGTCAACAGGTAAAAATAATCTCAAACAAAGAATTTGTCAAATAAAATTATAATTTATGCCTTAATAAACACTAAAGTGGCTACAGATTTGAAAAAATATAACATTAGCACTGTAACATTCACTGATTTGCATCAATTTGTTTTATTAATGCATCATCTGTGTTCAGCCTCAAAGCAAAACTGAGAAAATTAATCAGCCATTAGGTGTGTCATAAAACTAGTCATTATAATATTTTGAGCTATTTAAATTTATCAGAGGCAATAAAACCACAAAGATAAATTACTATTTCAACTTTAAATTGTATTATTTGAACATTAATTTGCCCTGATAATAAGCATTATCAATATAAAACAGACATGATTTTTTTAGCATGCCGTCCGCCATTTTGTTTCAACCTTATTAATTCAACTAATTCTAAAAGACTTGATCGCGAAAAAAATTTATATCTGAAAACATTGACGTCAATTCTAACTCAAACTTCACAACTGTATGTAAAAATGGACGCAGAATTCATTTATACCACAATAGAGATTGTACAATGCCTAAAAAAAGAGTTATTAAAGAACCTTACTTCCCGTAATTCAAATAATAAGATATCTTTCACTGAGCTAGTATTTTTTCTAAAACATGTGCTGTTTGGCAGTCTGACCTCTGCTAAAGGTATCGCACGTGTTCGCGTTCGTTTCTAAACAGCTAGTATCGAGTGACTCGGGTTTTAATAGTGACTAGTAAAGGAACGCTTAAAATTCGGGGACAGGAAGTCCTTCACGTAACTAGGCAGTCCCAGCATTCTGTAAAAAGGGGCGTGTCCCCGACAACGAATAGCCTACATATATGGGAGAAAGGTGAGAGGAAAAAGAAAAATGGATAAATAGTGTAGTTAAAACCATCAAAAAGAAGAAGAAATTCACCAACCAAGCCACCTAAGAAGCTCAAGACCAATACCAAAAACAACAGAACTGGTCTACACAAACAGGTAAACCTGTAGTTTTTGCTTAATAAAAACGAGGAACAAAGCTGAGCATCGGCCAGATACTGATCCTTGCAGTGCAATTCTAAGGTAGTAATAATTTTGACGCCACAGTTTACTCTTCCTAAGAATATTTACAACATCTAGCCTGTGCTTCAATTCACTAACAAGTGCTGCAAAACTAATGTAGCTCAATTTACAACAACATGACCTGAGAAAATATCTAGAGGGTGCTAACTTTCTAGGACCTCTAAAGCGATGCTTGCCACTCTGCATGCAGCATACTTGTTCACATGTTCTGTGAATCAGTCACCATCACCATAACTATAACATGAGCACATGATTTTCAAGCAAGTGAAAGGCAGCAGTTACTGTCTCCGCTTTCATTTTTAACCTATCATTTGCCAGGCTTTTTTGCATTTACTTTGGCTATGAGCTCCATGCACTTTGCCTCTCAACACAACTTTCTACCTTGTAAAGTAGTGCAAGCAAGTGGGATGTGAGTTTTCTGACAAAAGCAATAAAAATGATACATTGGAACAAGAGCAATAATAAAAAGGACAGTAACTAGAAGACAGCTTGTGAAAAAAAAAAAAAATGCAAAAGCAACAAAAGCCCTGAATACTGTGCACTTGTTCTAAATTTCTGGTTGATGTAAACTGCTAGTTTCTCACATGAGGCTGATTTTCCTGCATCTCAATGACAAATTTAACACAATTATGGGGGGGGGGGGGGGGGGGGGGGAGGGAGAGAGAGAGAGAGAGAGAGAGAGAGAGAGAGAGAGAGAGAGAGAGAGAGAGAGAGAGAGAGAGAGAGAGAGAGAGAGAGATTTGAAATAGTGTTTTACTTCCATTTTACAAGACAGCAATGTAATTTACATCTGTGAATTATGCAAAAACGGGTTAAGTAAACCACGTTTCCACTGAAAAAGAGGGAAAGGGGATGTCACACTTTACTTCAAAGTTAACTCTTTGAGTCCCATGGGGTTTAGCATCACAGGATCAGGGGGTAGTAAAGAAAACAAAATCATGCGTTCATTGGGCTTCTAGGTAGGAACCTATGAATATAATGCGTTTCTTCGGACTCAGGAGTTAATACATCAGCGTAAAACGGACTTCAATAAAGTCTAAAGTGAACGATCAAACTTTGCAGCTGAGTTCATAGCCGGTACACATAAAGAATTATATCAGCAGTGTTTATGGGACACGGAGTATAACAGTTAGTATGTTAGAGTACCTTGTGTTATACTGGAATAAGGCTTTTAATTTTTGCCATGTGAAATTAAAACGTTTTGTCACCTACAACCATTAAATTTCATGTACACCATGGCAGGTAAAGTAACAGTGTAAGTAGAATAGGCTCTCCTGTAAACTACGGCCGGTTAGTCAGAGTTCTGTCCCTTGGCTACAGTGCAATTACGGAGTGGAAAAGGCACGAATCACAACACAAAGTGATGTCGACATGGCTGCTAGACCTAGACCACGTTACATGTGTTACCCTAACCCAAACCGTATGACTATAGCAGGGCAGTGCAAGCTGTCTATCGCCAACACACAGTAATTGTGTCAATTGTGTTGTTCCCTCCTTTTACACTCCGTGATTGCACTGTAGCCAAGGGACAGAACTAGACTAACCGGCCGTAGTTGACAGGAGCTGTAGAATGTGATCAAGGGCAATACCAGAAATGTGAACACAACCAGCAGAGCTAGGACAAACAGGTGGACACCTATTTTGTGATCGAGGACTGGTTTACTTTTCAATGGGATTATTCTTCTTTCGTTGGCTTGAAATAGATTATCTATATCTGCAATGTCTCTAGTGTGAACTTTACTGTCTTTTGTCATTCGCTCAGCGACCCGTATAAAGTTTGACTTGCACTGATGTTTCTCTTGGCCAAACTTTTTGCCTTGATGTATTTGGGACTGTCTTGGAGGATATGATGTGTTGTCTCAGGTGCCAGTCCACATGGCTGATTCGTCGATTTTATGTTTTGTACATGTGGCTGTTCTAAGGCGTAGAATAATAACTTGCTCTGGTGTATCCATAAAATGGTTATTGTCTTGTGCAGGTTTTGGTGGCTTTCTAATTGATTTAATTATTCTCTTCTTTTGTTGATTAGAGACTGGTATGTCAGGTTGTTCTTCATTTGCACCTTCCCTAGCTAGTTTACCAGCTCTGTTCTTTCCAGGAACTCCAAGCAGTGGGATGGTATCCGTTACACCGGCTGCCTAATTTGCAATTTTTCTCTCACTTTACAGACAACTGTATTTGAATCCTTAATCTAACTAAACAAATCAATACTCACCCTGCCATCAGCCTTGACCAGGCGCCTGCCATGGCCTGGGTAGATTTTGTACCCACTGTATGAACAGAGTTCGATTCTGAAAACAAAAGTTTACCTGACTATCATATGGGCAAGAAAATACATAAATAAAACGACACTTTAACAATTTCGTGTAGAAGAAGCATTAAATATAGTTTTTAAACTGTATGATTTCAACTTAAAACTATTTGTTTAATTATAATAACCATTGAATAACCAGATGAAATCGGATTATTTGTCGGAACCAGCACGATTCTTTACCTCATCTTGACGATCAGATTCACCAAAAGAACTTCCGTTAGCAGGACCGCGGTAAATTGCCAAATAAGCTGTTGCCAGCGATATTCCAACTGTGGCCAAATCAACGCTAATTGAAGCTAAAATTTGCCGGTTATTTATTTTAAGTTAGAAAGTTAAAATCTGTTACCACGGTACAATAAATATATACATAAAAATACAAGTCAAATCATCAGAATTTGATTTAGTTTGTACGTGTCTTTCATTTCGTGTGGATTTCTGCTGGGAACCCCGGTTTATACCAAACAAATGTAAAAATATATATTTGTTTATATTTATATATATGCATATGCATATATATATATATATATATATATATATATATATATATATATATATATCATCGTGTGCCCTGCCAACTGGCGTAGGCACCCATGCGTCTCCACATATCACTATCCCTGGTTTGCCTGGAACAGCTCTCTTGTGGATATCCCTTCATGCCATCGTTTCAGCCCATCCAGCATCATCTCTCTTGGTCTGCCTCAACCCCATTTTCCACTGATCTTTCAAGTTGTCACGATGTTCAATGTATCTCTTCTCATTATGTGGCCTAAGAACAGTGTTTGTCTCTTTCTTATTGTTGTATGTAGAGATCTACTTTCCTTAGCTCCTTTCAACCTATCGTTGTAAGTTACTCTGGCCGTCCAAGGTATTCATAGCATTGGTCCTTTCTTAGCACTCTCCATCCCCACAATATCCATCAGTTGTTGTAAATCAGTTGCATTTTCAGCTATCAAAACTGTATCGTCTGCATAATGCAAATTGTTTATATTGTATACTCCAACTCTTACTCCTGCATTCTCTCGAATTTCCCATAAAATTATTTCACTATATAGAGAGAAAGGGTCTGGGGATAAGACACATGCCTGTCTTACTCCTTGCTTTATGTTTTTAAAAGAACAAAATCTGTTTCCCATTTCAATTGCTTCTACTTGGTTCCAGTAAATGCTTTTAATTATTCTGAGATCTTTCCCGTCTACATTGATGTCTTCCAACATTTGTATCATCTCCTCATGTTTAACTTTGTCAAAAGCTTTGGTATAATCTATAAAGCACAAATATAAGTCCTTTTGTATGTCCATTGATCTTTCTATCAGTGTATGTAATATGTATATTGCATTGCTTGTCCCTTAACCTTTCATAAATCCATACTGCTCTTCACTCATTTCCATTCTTATTTTTCATTTTGTTCTTATCATTATAATTCTCAGTAGTAATTTGGTGACATGATTTATTAAGTTGATTGTACGAAATTCTTCACACTCAATTGCTCCTGGTCTTTTGGGTAAAGCAATAAATACAGATTTCATCATATTACTTAGAATGTAACCAGTGTCATAAATGTCATTCGTCAGTTTATTTAATATTTCTACCCCAAATTCCCTTGTACTTCTAATTCTCCTACTGAAATTTTATCTGGCCCAGTTGACTTCATATGTTTAATAGTATCGCTAACTTCTTCTTTAGTTTAGACGGACCTTCTAAATTTCTTTCTTCTGGTAATTCTGCTCTCTTTCCATCAAATAATTCTCTTATGCATTCATCCCATCTAGTTATTATATCATCTTCCTCCATTAAGATCTCTCCTGCCTTTGATTTCAGTCATCCTGTGTTTACTAGTATCTTTCTTCCAGTTCGATCGTTAATTTCTTTCTGCAAACTTTTTGCATTGTTAACGGGACTGTGTTCAATTTTATTACATTGTTCATTTAGCCACTCTTCTTTTGCCTTCATACACCTATGCCTTATTTCTTCATTTATCATGTCATATCCTTCTTTGTTATTCGTACACTGCTTTCTGTCACTCATTAACTTTATAAGTTCTTCAGTCATCCATTTCTGTTTAGCTATTTGTCTTCCCTCTGGTAAAATCTGTTTGCTTGTTTGATAGATAGACTCCTTCAGCATTTCCCACAATTCGTTTATCGTTTATATTTTGGGTATTGCGTTTTACCTGTTTCTCACAATCACTCTATATCGCCCCTAATGTCTTTATCCTCTCTTAGAATATCTTTGTTTAGTCTACAGTTTTTGATTTCTTTCTTTCCCCTCTTCAGTCGTACATTTAATTTTCCACATAATATGACGTGGTCTCTGTTACAGTCAGCACTAGGTCTTGTCTTCACATTTGTCAGTGCATTTCTGAACCTTTTGGTAATTAGTATATAATCTATTTGATTGAGTGTTTTCTTAACTGGGCTTTCCCACGTAATTAATTGTCTCTTATGTTGTTTAAACCAGGTGTTTCCAATCATCATATCATTTATTTTCGCCCATTCTACCAGAGTTTCACATCTTTCATTTTTTTTAATCCTAAACCATATTCCCCAACTACATCTTCCGTTCTCTCTTTCCCAACTTTTGCAATAAAATCTCCTAAGATTATTTCAATTTCTTGTGGTTCTGTTTTGGCAATAGTCAGATTTAAATCTTCCTAAAATTTTGCTATTTTCTCTTCACTGCTAAATGATGTTGGGGCATACACTTGCATTAAGTTTACATCTCTTGGTTTTCCTTTGATTTTAATCATATTAACCGTATCTGATATACTCCAGTAACCCACAATTGCTTTTGCTGTTTCTTTATCAAAAAGAATCCCCACCCCTTTTCCTGTTTGCCGCTTCCCGAGTCGATTATTGTGTACTTATCTTTTCTGATCGTCCCAGCACCCTTCTATCTCGTTTCACTCATTCCTAGGTTGTTTATCTTCATACATTACATTACTTTTATAACATTTGATGTCTTTCCCAATTCTGCAAGTGTCCTCACATTCCACGTTGCTAGTGTACCACTTGTAATTGTCATGACTTTTTAAAGATTGCCATCAGTAACCTGATGAGGATCTGGTGTCATCTGTGACTCGTGACAGTCCCTACCGGACGAGGTTGTCCTTAGACTTCCATTTGTTGCATATTGTCACATCTCCCTTTGCACCTTTGATAGTGACTGTGGTAAACTCAGTATCACCACGCTGAGACATCTGAGTTTCCCAAGCTGTGATTGTGTTCTAGACAGCAGTCAAGACTCCTCCTTTTGGACGATCTAACCTGTCGTGACAGAAGATTTGGTATTTTCTGATAGAGAATCTGTGTGCATCTTTACTGTCATCCTCACTGGAACAAGAGGAAGACACAGCGTAAACCTTTTCAGATGTAAAATCTTTAAGCATTTTCTCAGATGTGATGAAATCTTTGCAACTCATATATAATGATGGCCTATTTCTTGTTCCGAAAATTATCAATTAGGTCACCCTGCATTATTACTAAGGGAAATAACCTGCTAAACTACTGGTAATATTTACCTGGCACAGGTAATTAACGTTTACGTCATTTTTAGGATGAAATTTGTTGTTATTTGAAGCCCCACCCTGGCTTTTGCCAGGGGCCGCAATATAGGCAGGCCATAAATATGGCCAATTGTCTGAACGCGGTGATCCTCATCCACATGGTGGCACTTTGTGTCACTGGGTGTTTATCGCTTGTGTGATGTCCTAGTGGGGTAGAAAGTCAGTACGTCCTTTTAATTCAATCATTACGTCCTATTTAGGACGTAATTTTTTGTTATTTGAAGCCCCACTCTGGCTTTTACCAGGGGCCGCAATATAGGCAGGCCATAAATATGGCCAATTGTCTGAACGCGGTTTCTGGGACCTCTCCACGGTGATTCTCATCCGCATGGTGGCACTTTGTGTCATCGGGTGTTTATCGCTTGTGTGATGTCCTGGTGGGGTAGAAATTCAGTCAGTCAGTCAGTACGTCCTTCAATTATTATTTCCAATTTCGTCCTTTTCAGGACGAAATTTTTTGTCATTTGAAGCCCTACTCTGGCTTTTTTCCAGGGGCCGCAATATAGGCAGGCCATACATATGGCCAAATGTCTGAACGCGGTTTCTGGGACCTCTCCACGGTGATCCTCATCCGCATGGTGGCATTTTGTGTCATCGGGTGTTTATCGCTTGTGTGATGTCCTAGTGGGGTAGAAAGCCAATCCAATCCAGTACGTCCTTTCCAGAGCATAATTTTTTGTTATTTGAAGCCCCACTCTGGCTTTTGCCAGGGGCCGCAATATAGGCAGGCCATAAATATGGCCAATTGTCTGAACGCGGTTTCTGGGACCTCTCCACGGCGATCCTCATCCACATGGTGGCACTTTGTGTCATCGGGTGTTTATCCCTTGTGTGATGTCCTGGAGGGGTAGAAACTGCTAAACTGTGAATACTTTAGTCTATGGAGTTGTCAGCCTGCTTTTCAATTTAAATGTCAGATGCTTTTTGGTAATCAGTCGAACACAAACATTAGTAACAGGATAGGGGTTTGTTGAAACAAATAAATTAAAACAGCAGAAATACTTGACATCTTTCCATAATGTATTGTACAAAAGATTCAGCATAATTTCCGCTACAAATGAGCAGATTTAGTCGTTACCAAATAGTTACAACACTCGGTGGGCAAACAATTTATCGAGGGGAGGTTGTAGTAGCTTTGGCCGGCTGCTACACCTCTTAATGTTCTAAATATATAAAAGGTTAGCGGATTTCCTAGAAACGCTAGTTTATAAATACTTCTTCCAAAAGTCCATGCTGTGGCATTTTTGTGTTGTTTGACAAAGGCTGCCCAGCCGAAACGTTACGTAATTTGTGTTGTTTTGTGCACGTTTTTCTGCTTCCCCATTTTGTTGAGCTTTTAGTCAAATTTCTCTGGAATTCTTGGTAGCATAGGAAGTCACGTCTACCCACAACTTTCTGTCTCGTGTACTTTCAATCAATTATGGCACTGATGATGTTCCATGCCATTTTTTTAACTGTCCAAAATCTTCTCCACTAACTTACCCACTGTCACGATGCACTCCAGTTTTCTTCTTATGACATGACCGAAGAGTGTAGATTGTCTCCTTCTGATGTGGGCAATCAGTTTGTCATCATGAATCAGTTTCTTTAAGACGTCTGCTTTAAGTGCAGGCGATATAATATTTTTTTTTAATTAGTCATGAACATTTAGTTATATGCAACTGTTTGTGCTCCAGTGTACTCCTTGACCATGCGCTCTTATGATTTTACTTAGATTATCAATTGTGTGTTTTGAACAATGGCAGGTTATGCCTACAGCAAGTTGTAACTCTGCTGCCTTTAACTTTATCATTACTTTGCCTAGGATAGGAGACATTGTTGTAATAAGCTGTGACTGGCTTTTTGACATAGTTTTCATCCTGTGTTTTTCTGATTTTTCATGATTTGATATGCTACTAATTCTTGGTGCAACATTGCACTGACACAGTTTACAAAATGCTGCCTCTAATCCGTCTGAAGATCTTTTGAACCGTGGGTATGTTTTCTTCCAGTTACTATTATATTTGCGATGTCATTAGATGCTTTCCATTATTTTGGATGACGTGGCCATTGGTAAAAGTAATAAAATCGATCACTGATAGAACGAGGTCTATATCATCCATATTTTCTGTCCTCGAGTAGTTTCTGAACAGTCTGAATCACTTGGTATCAGTGGTGGGTTTTGGTTTTATATCCCGTATTTATTCTAGTAGGTTAACATAAATTATAGAGGGCCTTTGTTTAGCGAAGTCACGATCCGTTTAGAAAGACAACAAATACAATAAGAAATGGCGCGAATCTCAGTCAGTCCGTACCAGGAAATAACAACAAAGTCCAACTGAAATAAAGATGTTAACTGTAGATTTAAATTGCTTTTAGCAAATCTGCGTGTTTCTAACGGAGGAACCATGAAGCAAATGTGAGCACATCTTGATAAGAAAAGCCGGGAAAAACCCAAATATGCCAGTTCATTATCTCATGCCATTTCAATTTCAAATATGCCAAATTTGTGGAATCTGGCATAAAAAAATTCCAATAAGGCAACCCTGCTTGAGAACAGTATATTCCGAGATGTAATTGTAACAGACTCACAGAGCTTGCTTCAGGAAGTTGAAACTGGTGTCCTGAGCGCAGAATGGCTTGTGTCACTTGATAATACCCAGATCAAGAGCATATCACAGATTTTCTGTCCAGGATATGCAGGTGTATGAGTTAACGAGTAGGCTGATAGATTAGCTGCTGCCGCTCCTGTGGGAGGTGAGCTACTATATGATAAAGCGGATGGAGTGAAGACTCTCTGGGATCAAATGGGCAGTGCAAGAGAACAGATAGAAAATACATGCACGGAAAGACTAATAATTTTAAGTAGAGATTCTAAAAGATATTCAGCATTTAGGGAGAACACAGACGCGGAATTAGAATCAGGTTGCTGCTGGTACTATTAGCTTCTTCTTCTTCTTCTTCTTCTTCTTCTTCTTCTTCTTCTTCTTCTTCTTCTTCTTCTTCTTCTTCTTCTTCTTCTTCTTCTTTGTTCACCGGCTGTGAATTCCGGCGAAAGGTCCCGGTTAATCGTTCGTTTGAACTTTCGGCTTTTACCTGGACCTGAGTTTTGCGTGTACAACCGTTTTACTTGCTTTTGCCGTTTCCTGCCTCACGGGCAGATGTACTCCGACTTCGAGGGAAGACGTCAGGCCTATTTCTAGGATGACTGTGGCCATTGTTTTGTGTGGGTCGAGACGTTACCTTATATGTGTGGTGACCTCTTTGTCGCTTTCTCCACAAGTGTTGCCCCCGGAGTACCCCCTTTTGGGCAGCCCAGTGTGGGACGGTTAGCCCTCAAGGGAAGGCAGGGGAAGATCATGGGCATTCCCCGCCATTTTTTAAGGAGGCTTCCATAAAAGCAGAGCCGATATATAACGCTCTGGTTCTAGGCTCACCCAAGGAATCGTCACGTCCTGCACATAACTGCTTAACCTCACAACCGTATTAGGCTTTCCGCTCGACATGGGCTGCGCCCTCCGGAGATCAGCGGGCAGCAGCCCGTGGGTTCTGGACTTAGTGACCACACAAATAGGTACATTCTTCTTCATTGCACGTTAGATACCTTTAACGTTGTTTCAACCGTGCCCTTAGCCCGACAGTATGGGGAAGCATGCCTCAGGCGCGGCTTCACCTGTTTGGTCCCAACACTCGGGCGAGTTGGACCAGAGTATACGGACATTTGGGCTTTTATCTAATCGGTACGATTTATGATATTCGGACTTTGAGCTTGCTTGTGTGCTGTAGGATCTGACTTTATCAGACATTATTACCTAGCCAGCGGATAAAAAGTTACTATCGTTGTGTACCTCAGCGCGATGACGACGGCGCTGAGGATTGACAGGAGTTTTACGTAGGTAGGATCTGACTGTGAGAAATCAGCCACAATAGATGTTACTCGTCTTGGCTGCGGGTATATCTCAAGGGTTGAGTCTCAGTAGCACAGTTTTCCATTCGATCCAGACTTTTAACAGAGAGTTGTCATTGGATGGTACATTTGCCAAGCAGTCTTTACTCATATTCCGAATGAGTTTTGATAGACTTGTCACCCACTCGTTTGGGGGCAGGCTGATGAGGACCAGAAAGGACACTACACCTCTGGGAGCCGCCAGCTCCGATATCCCCTGCCAACTCTGTTAATGCTCGTTTGAGACATTATCCGTGGCGCACGACGGGGACGTGCAGCAGGAGTTTTGCATGAGGTTCCATAAAACCAGAACAGTGAAGGACTGGCGCCCTAGTGAGGTACGGAGTATCTCCTTGTACACATCACATCAGACTTAACTTTCCCTCACGCCTGTGACCTAAATCACAGCGCGTTTTCCCGCGCACACGGGGACCGGGGAGTACATGGCTCACAGCGCGTTCTCCCGGAGACGGTGATACATGCGACACAACTGGACGCCTGCCAACCAGCCATGCCGGCAGGACTGACCGAAAAAGCTATGCCAGCTTACTGAACGCTGGCCTGCAACTCGTCGAGATAGAGCGGGCCTTTAGCGAGACCTTCGTCGGAACCACCGTAACAGACACTTTCGTTCACTCACACCGCGACCGTGGCAGCGAACTGGCGGACACACACAGTATCTTGGCACTTTGCCACCCTCTACATCGGAATCCGACTGGGAGGTGCCCGCTAACGGGATGCACCACGCGCAGCCTTAAGGGACAGCGAACGCTGGAACCGGGGTACTATTAGCAAATCAACTCTTGGTTGGTTAATGTAGGAGGAGACGGACCACGTATGTGAATGTCATGAGTGCAGTAATGTCTATTCTTGATTCCTTTATTCTCCCCGTGTGGGTTCCAGGGCCCAGTTGTAGGAAAACCAAGAATATAAACCCAAGAATATACAAACTGCCTGCCCAAAAGCGTTGTAAGAGTCGACTAATTGGAAGCTTCATTCGAAGACGGAGTACCTCTGCCTGACAGGCAAGGAACCAAGAAACGGACGTACACGCAACACTCAGATTCTGGAACAGGACTAGAGTCCAGAAGTGGGTGAACAACCATAATTTTCCGCCGGAGCTTACAGCCGGTGAACGCGAAGAAGAAAAGAATTTATTCATTCATTATGGGTGTTTTCTTATTTGAAAAGTAGCCTGGTTGTTCGGTCTGTTCTTTCTAATGCCAAGCCACCGAAAGATTTGCAGCGTTTATAACATCCGCACTGCACATCTCCTCGCCCATCCCATTTTCGACCTTGTCCAGGAATCAAGAAAGCAAGTTCGAAAATTTGAAATAAATAACTGGAGTTTTAAGAGAAATAGTAAAAATTCACAGAGTAGAGCACTTACTTGGCCTACCAATCGAAAAGGTTGCTGAAGGCTGAGGACGTAGTCTAAAGCCATGTGGATGTGGAAAGCAACGGGAAACTACCACATTACTATCCCAAGAAACTCATTATTGAAGCCAGCAAAGAAGATGAAAAATACTGACATCTTGAAAGATCTGAACATCAAGGAAGATTTGATAATAAACAGCATCCTGTCTGGGAAGCTGAAATATTTTGGTCATATCAAGCGCCACGGCGGATTGGAAAAAAATATAGCAGAAGGCATGGTACCAGGAAGGAGGGGTAGGAGCCGACCGACATAAAGATGGGCACAGGATATAAGTGACTCCTTGAGTATGAAAGTACATGAGGCGAGAGAACTGGCGAGAGACCGAGGCAGACCGTGATAAGAGCGACGTTCTACAAATGGACCTGCTACATGAGGAGGTGGTATATTGATGCACAGCAAGCTAGATGTTGTAAACGCCCTCCCTTTGGGAACAAATGAACAGTGCGGAGGCAGAATGTTGTTGCGAATTCTTCTTCACAGCCGTTCACCGGCTGTGAATTCCGGCGGAAGGTCCCGGTTAATCGTTTGTTTGAACTTTTGGCTTTTACCTGGACCTGAGTTTTGCGTGTACAACCGTTTTACTGGCTTTTGCCGTTCCCTGCCTCACGGGCAGATGTACTCCGACTTCGAGGGAAGACGTCAGTCCTATTTCTAGGATGACTGTGGCCATGTTGCGAGAAGTGACCCGGCCGACGCTCAACACTCCGGGGGAAATGCCAGATGGACATACAATCAAGCTGCTACTGGCACCGTCAGAGGTGGAACAGTTTTGGCTGCTGAAGATGAGGATATAGCGCTCATGTGATTGTCCCCGAGTGCTCTGACGTCCAATCTTTTCAGCTTATTTCAACTGAACACGGAGGATGCAAACGAAGCTATAAACTGAGTTAAATAGCTTTCAGTAATTAGATTATCTAAGGTGTCCGGTAATATCTACTTTAGTTCTTTCCTCACCAACAGTTGTTGATCAATGCGAATTTGAACCGTATTTAGCCAGTGTCTGAAGATATGCGCATCTCTCTCTCTCTCTCTCTCTCTCTCTCTCTCTCTCTCTCTCTCTGGGTTCCGAGGTCCCACTGTGGGGAAAACAAGAGCAGACCCATTTCCTACCCACGAGCATGTCGTAAGAGTCGACTAACTGGGAGCTTCTTTCGAAGTTGGACTGCTTCTGCTGAGAGGCAAGGAACCAACAGTCAGCATAGCCTACACCAGTCACATTCGTAGATGTGCACACAACACTCAGGTTTTGCAACAGGACTAGAATCCAGAAGTGGACGAACAACCAGGTTTCCACCGGAGTTTACAGAAAGGGAGTGCGAAGAAGAAGAAACAGTTAATATTTCTAAAGTCACCCATACAAATACAAAGAAATGTGACTAAAGGGTTAGGGTGAAGTGATGGCTGAAAAGATTTTTGAAAAGGGACCAATCTAGCTGACGCATATATAAGAGTTAAACATGTTTAGATTAAAACGGAGACACCTGTTTAGTATAGTTCTTTTCTGCCTTTAATATTATCCTTAGAGAAACGTGAATATTTTGTTGATCTGAATCAAGACTTCACACACACAAAAAGTTATTCCCACTGCAGGAAGTCAGTCACTGCGGGAATAATCCAAGATGGCTGATCGCGAAGGTAAACAATGTGTGAATCTGAGTTGCATGTAATTTTACTATTATATGATATGTTGCAACTTAAGTTTTGTTATTGCAATTTTTCTGTCTACATGTTACACAATTCTGTAGATGTTTTTAGTAAGAAATGATTGTATTCCTCAAACTACAGCTTAACACTGAGGAGGAGATCCTAACACTGCCGTGAGTTGTTTGACAGTGCAGTGAGAATGATCTGTAGGCTAAGGCTAACGCCGGATGTTAGATGTTTATGGATTGTATGGTCAGCATCACATCGGCAACCTGTGCCTCCCAGGACTTTAGCTGGTATTCAGTTTAGACTGGGCCAACCTTGGAGCCAAGGTTAATTTTGAAATAAATCAGATTAATTGCAGATTCAAACCAAAGACCTTCAGGCTGGTAGGTTGGCGTCTAACACTGGGATGGGTCATCTTAACCCGCAAGCCAAACACAGCCTTCTAAGCAATTTTACTGGCCCTCCAGACTGGTGTAAAATTACTATATAATTTGGTTTCTTTCAGTAATATGGTTTCTGCCAATAACCAGCTTGAACAGACACTAGACACATTTAAGGAACATACAACAAGAGCTTCGCTAAATGAGTGTGTCTGGTCAGAGGCATAGCCCAGCATTATAATCTTAGATTATCCCATACAAATCACATGTTATGGGTGTTATGTACATAAAGTATTTTTTTCTATATGGTTCACAACCAGGTTGGTAAATTCTAAATTTCTGAAGAAAAGTGTACTAATAGCACTACACCACTGCAGGTCACCATTCTATGAAAAACAGTGCTGACTTCACTCAAGTAGAAGGAATACCATTTTGAATAACAACCCATACAGATCGTGGCCAGAAATTTAATTTTATCATGGCATGGAAAGCTTTTACAGAAAATGTGCAAGTATCATTAGCAAGTTTTATAACAACTGGAAAAGTTGGTTTATAAATTCATTGGCTATCCTCCGAATAACGGTCCCTAATTATTGAGGCTGAAAATAAACCCTAACAGGGCCTCAGTCAGATGTAAATTGCTGACCTCTTCCAGTGACTACACAGCACACCGCCGAGAGTATCTCCCGGAGCTAAACTAGATGGCTGGGACTCACGAGCAAATAAAAAGGAGGAAGCTGCATGAGATGAGGTAGCTGCTGCTTGTGAGTCCTAGCTATCTAGTTTAGCCCTGCGCGTAGCTGCACGAGAGATACTCTCGGCAGTGACTTAACTCGGCGGAAGCTTTTTCACTGTATTCTGTGTAGTCGCTGTGAGGCACTGTAAGGGTATATTTTTCAGCCTACATAATTTGGGACCGTTATTCGGAGAATAGCCAATTTATTTTATGAAAAATTGTTTTAAGAATATTCTGTGATGTAGTTTAGTCTATTAGGGAGATAATGGCAACATTTGCTTAAAATATTTGGAATAGAAAGAGCCAAAGGGCTTTTTCTTTAACAAAACTATTGAATGTTATAAACTTTCATTGTTTCACAGGGGCTTTAGAAGAAGAAGGCAACTGTGCTGACGAAGAGTCTGAGATTTTAGACTTGGAGGGACAAGGATTGACCAGTATACACTTGCCAGGGAATGTTCAGCCCAAGACCTTGATACTGGACAACAATGATCTAACAAAACTTGATGGATTGAATGTCTGTCCTGATTTATGCCAGGTAAGTGGTGCCAGATTGAGCAGTAACGCTGCTTTATATTGTATGTTGTTTATGTCAGGTAAGTGGTGCCAGATTTAGCAGTAATGCTGCTTTATATTGCATGTTGTTTATGGCAGGTAAGTGGTGCCAGATTTAGCAGTAACGCTGCTTTATATTGCATGTTGTTTATGTCAGGTAAGTGGTGCCAGATTTGGGCAGTAGCGCTGCTTTATATTGCATGTTGTTTATGGCAGGTAAGTGGTGCCAGATTGAGCAGTAACGCTGCTTTATATTGCATGTTGTTTATGGCAGGTAAGTGGTGCCAGATTTAGCAGTAACGCTGCTTTATATTGCATGTTGTTTATGTCAGGTAAGTGGTGCCAGATTGGGCAGTAGCGCTGCTTTATATTGCATGTTGTTTATGGCAGGTAAGTGGTGCCAGATTGGGCAGTAGCGCTGCTTTATATTGCATGTTGTTTATGTCAGGTAAGTGGTGCCAGATTGGGCAGTAGCGCTGCTTTATATTGCATGTTGTTTATGGCAGGTAAGTGGTGCCAGATTGGGCAGTAGCGCTGCTTTATATTGCATGTTGTTTATGGCAGGTAAGTGGTGCCAGATTGAGCAGTGACACTGCTTTATATTGCATGTTGTTTATGGCAGGTAAGTGGTGCCAGATTGGGCAGTAGCGCTGCTTTATATTGCATGTTGTTTATGGCAGGTAAGTGGTGCCAGATTGGGCAGTAGCGCTGCTTTATATTGTATTTTGTTTATGGCAGGTAAGTGGTGCCAGATTGGGCAGTAGCGCTGCTTTATATTGCATGTTGTTTATGGCAGGTAAGTGGTGCCAGATTGGGCAGTAGCACTGCTTTATATTGCATGTTGTTTATGTCAGGTAAGTGGTGCCAGATTGAGCAGTGACACAAGGTAAGTGGTGCCAGATTGAGCAGTGACACTGCTTTATATTGCATGTTGTTTATGGCAGGTAAGTGGTGCCAGATTGGGCAGTAGCGCTGCTTTATATTACATGTTGTTTATGGCAGGTATGTGGTGCCATATTGGGCAGTGTCGCTGCTTTATATTGCATGTTGTTTATGTCATGTTAGTGGTGCCAGATTAAGCAGTGATGCTGCTTTATATTGCATGTTGTTTATGTCATGTTAGTGGTGCCAGATTGGGCAGTAGTGCTGCTTTATATTGCATGTTGTTTATGGCAGGTAAGTGGTGCCAGATTGGGCAGTAGCGCTGCTTTATATTGTATGTTGTTTATGGCAGGTAAGTGGTGCCAGATTGGGCAGTAGCGCTGCTTTATATTGCATGTTGTTTATGGCAGGTAAGTGGTGCCAGATTGGGCAGTAGCACTGCTTTATATTGCATGTTGTTTATGTCAGGTAAGTGGTGCCAGATTGAGCAGTGACACTGCTTTATATTGCATGTTGTTTATGGCAGGTAAGTGGTGCCAGATTGGGCAGTAGCGCTGCTTTATATTGCATGTTGTTTATGGCAGGTAAGTGGTGCCAGATCGGGCAGTAGCGCTGCTTTATATTGCATGTTGTTTATGGCAGGTAAGTGGTGCCAGATTGGGCAGTAGCGCTGCTTTATATTGCATGTTGTTTATGGCAGGTAAGTGGTGCCAGATCGGGCAGTAGCGCTGCTTTATATTGCATGTTGTTTATGGCAGGTAAGTGGTGCCAGATTGGGCAGTAGCGCTGCTTTATATTGCATGTTGTTTATGGCAGGTAAGTGGTGCCAGATTGGGCAGTAGCGCTGCTTTATATTGCATGTTGTTTATGGCAGGTAAGTGGTGCCAGATTGGGCAGTAGCGCTGCTTTATATTGCATGTTGTTTATGGCAGGTATGTGGTGCCATATTGGGCAGTGTCGCTGCTTTATATTGCATGTTGTTTATGTCAGGTAAGTGGTGCCAGATTAAGCAGTGATGCTGCTTTATATTGCATGTTGTTTATGTCATGTTAGTGGTGCCAGATTGGGCAGTAGTGCTGCTTTATATTGCATGTTGTTTATGGCAGGTAAGTGGTGCCAGATTGGGCAGTAGCGCTGCTTTATATTGTATGTTGTTTATGGCAGGTAAGTGGTGCCAGATTGGGCAGTAGCGCTGCTTTATATTGCATATTGCATGTTGTTTATGGCAGGTAAGTGGTGCCAGATTGGGCTTTATATTGCAGTAGCGCTGCTTTATATTGCATGTTGTTTATGGCAGTGGTGCCAGTAGCAGTGGTGCCAGATTTGTTTATGTCAGGCAGTGCCAGATTGGGCAGTAGCGCTGCTTTATATTACATGTTGTTTATGGCAGGTAAGTGGTGCCAGATTGGGCAGTAGCGCTGCTTTATATTGCATGTTGTTTATGGCAGGTAAGTGGTGCCAGATTGAGCAGTGACGCTGCTTTATATTGCATGTTGTTTATGTCAGGTAAGTGGTGCCAGATTGAGCAGTGATGCTGCTTTATATTGCATGTTGTTTATGTCAGGTAAGTGGTGCCAGATTGGGCAGTAGCGCTGCTTTATATTGCATGTTGTTTATGGCAGGTAAGTGGTGCCAGATTGGGCAGTAGCGCTGCTTTATATTGCATGTTGTTTATGGCAGGTAAGTGGTGCCAGATTGAGCAGTGACGCTGCTTTATATTGCATGTTGTTTATGGCAGGTAAGTGGTGCCAGATTGGGCAGTGACGCTGCTTTATATTGCATGTTGTTTATGGCAGGTAAGTGGTGCCAGATTGGGCAGTGACGCTGCTTTATATTGTATGTTGTTTATGGCAGGTAAGTGGTGCCAGATTGGGAAGTGACACTGCTTTATATTGCATGTTGTTTATGGCAGGTAAGTGGTGCCAGATTGAGCAGTAACGCTGCTTTATATTGCATGTTGTTTATGGCTGTGTAGTGACCCCTTAAACAAAAGAAAGCCTCTAAATGCACTTAAAAAAACAAAACTAAATTAATTCCTGATCCTAAGAAATGAGTATGCAGCCACAAGTGACAACAGTGCTGTTAGTTAGGTGTTGTTGGGAACAGGCCACTTTAGCCATATCAGTTCTTCTTCTTTGCTTTCACTGGCTGTAAATCTCAGTTAAAAGTTCTGGTTAATCTTCGGCTTATTTGCATGCAGACTGTTGGTTCCTTGCCTCTCGGGCATATGCACTCCGACTTTAAACGAAAACGCCAGTTTGTCGACTCTTATGACATGCTTGTTAGGGAGGCAGTGAATCTATTCTTGGTTCCCAAACACTGGGGTCCTGAAACCCAAACGTTAGACCCAACCAGAAGTTTTGGGTTTGTACCTTCTTGGAGAGACAGGTTTAAATAAGGAGCATGGTGGAAACAGAAGTGTTGAAACACTAGTTGCTAACTGTTCGGCATTGGTAACACTCTAACAGCAGACTTTGTTAGGAAGAAGTCCATCAGGTTCTCCGTGTCACTATGACACCTGCAGTACTTCTGCCAAAACTCTCCAATCTTTGGTCATGTTTGATAGCTCAAGCCTCATAAATGTGTCGGATGAATTCTCACATTATTGCTTTTGGCATTAAATCCTATCTTGACTTTAACTTTTCAGTTTCCCAGGGTTTTTCTACTGTGTAGAAAGCTAGATTAACTGAAACCCTGTGATTTCTAACTATGTTTTCATGTTAAAGATCAGTGGGAACTGTCATAGTTCAATGGCTAGTATGTTTAACTGCGGGCTTAAAGGCAATATGGTTAAATCCGCCTTGATGTGAACATTGATTTCATTGACATAGACTCTCAGATCAAGTAAGCATAAAAAAAATGTGAACCCAGAAATTTTCTGGGGAGTAATAGAAATCAGTAAGATATTTGACCACCCAATCAAGCACTTTGTTCTAAAAATATGGGTCTGATATATATCGCCAATGTGTCTCTGAATTTTGAAACATATGGTTTATATACCATTTACTTTACCTAAACAAGAGTGAAGACAAGCATGGGAGACTATATGTTATGTTTATAATTAGTTTTTATCTTGCAGCTGTCTGTTATTTTAATGTTTATAAATAATTATTCTTTTGCAGCTGTCTATATTTTTGAATGTTTATAAATCTAATTCTCTTGTAGCTGTATATTTGTATGTTTATAAATTACTGATTTCTTGCAGTTTTTTGTATATTTGTATGTTTATAAATACTGATTCTCTTGTAGCTGCCTGTATATTTGTATGTTTGTGAACATTGATTCTCTTCAGTTCTCATTATGCCTAGTGGCACATGAGGCTTCAGAGAGGACTTTCCATGCTTTCCTGTCCTGTGCAATCTTCAGTGCAGTTTTCCATGTCAAAGATGCCGCACTCAGGTCACTTTCCATCGCTCGTCTCCATGTTGTTTTTGGGCGCCCCTGTTTTCTCTTTCCCTATGGTGTCCATGTGAGAGCTGTTTTGGCAGGTAAATCAGAAGTCATTCTCATAATGTGGCCAAGCCATTTCCATCTTCTCTTGGCAATCATACTGTCTAAAGTTTCTTGGTTTGTGGCTTGAAGTAGTGTAGTGTTTGAGATTGTATCTGGCCAGAAAATTTTCATAATTCTACGTAGACATATGTGGTGGAAGGTGAACAGCTTGTGTGCATCCTTTTTGGTCATTCTCCAGCATTCCGCTCCATAAAGAAGAACTGGCAAAATGATGCTGTTGTAGAGTTGGAGTTTTGTTCCTCTGCAGTAATTGTTAGATTTCCAGATTTGCCTCATCCTTCCAAAAGCAGCTCTAGCTTTGTTCAGGCGTGACTGTGTCTTCCTCTGTCCCTCCCAGTAGGGACACCACACTGCCAAGATATGTGAAATGTTCCACATTTTCAAGTGATTGGTTACTTATGGTCACTGGTTGTTGGTTTGGACTGTTTGTCATGATCTTAGTTTTCTTTGTATTTATTCTCAGTCCCGCCATTTCTGCTGTGCAGTGTAGTCTGTTACTTTTCTCTTGTATATGTTCATGTTTATGTGATAGGAGTGCTATATAATCTGCAAAATCAAGGTCCTCAAGGATGGTGAATGGAGTCCATCGTATGCCTCTTAATGTCCCGTCTACTGTGTTCTTTAGTATCCAATCAATCACGAGGTTGAAGAGGAGATATGACATAACACATCCCTGTCTTGCACCTATCTTTACTGGGAAAGATGAATTGTAATTTTTTTATACTGCAGGAAAAGTCTTTATAGAAGAGAGCAATTATGTTGACTATTTTTTCTGGAATTCCATAATGTCGTACAATTTTCCACAGACCGTCTCTATGGACGCTGTCAAAAGCTTTCTTAAAGTCCACAAAATTAATATATATACTTCTCTGCCATTCATTGCATTGTTCTAAAATGTTATGTATGGCGAAGATGTGCTCAGTTGTTCCTCTGCCCTTTCTGAATCCTGCTTGTTCCACTCGTAGGCATTTATCTACTCCTTTTTCAAGCAGCATTATGATGATTTTACAAAATATTTTGCTTGGTACTGAGAGTAGAGTAATTCCCCTCCAATTATTGCAGTCTGTTAAGTCTCCTTTTTTGGGGATTTTGACTATTGTTCTTTCAGTCCTGTCATCAGGCAACACTTCTTTTTCCCAAATATCCTTGAACAATGGTTCTAGAATGCTAGCAGTTGTGTTGGGATCTACTTTGAGAAGTTCTGCTGGCAGTTCGTCTATGCCTGGTGCTTTGTTGTTCTTTAAAGTGTGGATAGCTTTAAGGATTTCTTGTTTGCTTGGTGGTTCAGTAATAATGTCAATGTCCTGAGAGGCTGGTTGAATATCTGGGGGATTTTCAGGATCAGGTCTGTTCAAAAGGTCGGAGAAGTGTTTAGTCCACTGCATGTCTTGTTTTTGTTCTATGGTGAGCAGTCTGCCTTGGTTATCTTTGATGGGTATGCTGTGATAATAGTTTATGTTTCTGCAAATTTGCAAGGCGATTTTGTTTAGGGTTTGTAGATCATGTGCTTTAGCAGCATTTTCTGCTGTTTCTGCAAGATTTTCCATAAATCTTCTCTTGTCAGCTCTGGCACTTTTCTTTGTCATTTTATTTAGTTCGCTATATTTTAACATTAGTTTGTCTTTCTGACGTTCTGATTTAGTGTGATTTATGAGGCTCTTTATTCTTTTTTGCTTGGCAATATAGTCCATGGTTTGACTACTTATCCATTCTTTCTGGTGTTGTTTCCTGGTTCCTAATATGTTATTGCTAGTTGATTTGTATGTTTCTTTGATCTGGTTCCATCTGTCTTGAATGCTGATTGTAGTTGGAGTTTCTGGTTCACTTGATAGGGTTTGAAATCTATTCTTGAGTTCTACTATAAATTTAGTGTCAATTTCTTTTTCTCTTGAAAGGTTAATATTGTAACGTGCTGCCTGTGTCTTAACTTGCGTGTAAACTTTTTTGAGTTTAAGTCGTAGTAGAGCGACTACAAGGTATTGATCGCTTCCCACATCTACTTCCCTTTTGACATGCACATCGAGTAGGGACCCACGCCATTTTCTGTTTACCATGAAATGGTCGATCTGGTTTACATCTCTTCTGTTTGGGGATATCCATGTAAGCTTGTGTATATTCTTGTGAGGAAATAGTGTTCCTTCTATAACAAGTCTATTCACTGTGCAGAAGTCGCTTAGTCTTTCCCCGTTGTCATTAATTGTACCACATCCTTGATTTCCCATTGATAATTCTCTATTCAAGTTGTTGTTACCAAATTTTGCATTGAGATCTCCCATAATGCATAGAATATCATGGGCTGGTACTTTATCTACTACCTCTTGCAGTCTCCTATAGAATGTTTCTTTATCTTCATCTTCAGCTTCATTAGTTGGTGCTTAGCATTGGATGATTGTAAGTTTGGCAAGTTTCCCATTGAATCGTGCTGTCATTATTCTTTCATTGATTGGATTCTCTTGCTGATGTCTTTATATCTGTATGACTATAAAGATTGATTCTCTTGCAGCTTTCACATTGATTCTTTTGCAGCTGTCCGTATATTTGTATGTCTGTAAACATTGGTTCTCTTGCGGCTGTCCGTATATCTTTATGTCTATAAACATTGATTTTCTTGCAGCTGTCTAGATATCTCTGTCTATAAACAATGATTCTCTTGCAGCTGTCTGTATATCGCTATGTCTATAAACAATGATTCTCTTGCAGCTATCTGTGTGTCTGTAAACATTGATTCTCTTGCAGCTGTCTGTATATCTCTGTGTCTATAAACATTGATTCTCTTGCAGCTGTCTAGATATCTGTATGTCTATAAACATTGATTCTCTTGCAGCTGTCTGTATATCTGTATGTCTATAAACATTGATTCTCTTGCAGCTGTCTAGATATCTGTATGTCTGTAAACATTGATTCTCTTGCAGCAGTCTGTATATCTCTGTGTCTATAAACATTGATTCTCTTGCAGCATTCTGTATATCTCTGTGTCTATAAACATTGATTCTCTTGCAGCTGTCTTTATATCTGGATGTCTATAAACATTTATTCTCTTGCAGCAGTCTGTATATCTCTATGTCTATAAACATTGATTCTCTTGCAGCTGTCTGTATATCTCTATGTCTATAAACATTGATTCTCTTGCAGCTGTCTGCTGTCAACAACCACATTGTCCACATGACTGGCCTGCATCTGCTGAATTGCCTGACAGTTCTCAGCTTGTCCAACAACAGTATTGGAGTTATAGAGGGCATAGAAGGATTGGCTCAGCTCACTTGGCTAGACTTGTCCTCAAATTCTATTAAGGTAAACTCCATTAGATACTAGATTCCGAAATAAAGTTAGCTCTCTATAAACTAGTAGATTGTAAGTACAGAAGCACCAGCTTGAGAGTAATTGAGGATGGCATTGCAACAGTGAACTATTCAAGAGTTAATAATGATTGAGTCTGAACCTCAATCATACATATTTGCTGTTCTCACTGATAGCTGGATGCAGTCAGAAGAAGAGGAGAGGATTCAGAATGAGATGATCCACAAAATGCCCTCCCTCTGTTAGTTATTTAGTTGACAAATCATCTTCATTGCACATTGACAACACTTATGCTTACCCTGTGTTAAAAACCAGTGTAATTCCCCATATTTAACACCAGTATTATTCCCTATATTTAACACCAATGTTATTCCCCATATTTAACACCAGTTTTATTCCCCATATTTAACACCAGTCTTATTTCCCATATTTAACACCAGTCTTATTTCCCATATTTAACACGTGTTATTCCCCATATTTATCACCAGTGTTATCACCCATTTTCAACACCAGTGTTATTCCCAATATTTAACACCAGTGTTATTCCCTATATTTAACACCAATGTTAATCCCCATTTTTAACCCATGTTTTCCTCACCTGTATCAATAGTTTTTTTTCTCTTGTTTAACAAGTCTTTTTCTACCTCTGTATCACCGGTGTTATTTTAAATGGTAAACACCAGTTTTATTTCTCTTGTTTAACACCAGTATTGTTTCTCATGTTTAACATCAGTATTATTTCTCATGTTTAATACAAGTATTATTTAAAACCAGTATTATTTCTCCTCTTTACTTAAAGTAAAAACTTCTTGCATAGAATGAGTGAAAATAACACTTGTTGGGAACTGAAAGAGGATGTATAAAAACATGAAACAAATCTAATGAGCAATATTGTATAAAATACATGATACTTAACTGAAATCTGGGTCAGAAAGAAATCACTCTGTATAGGCTGACAAGGATTGGAGAGGGAGAAATACATGGCAGTGTGGGTTGAGTACTGTTATTAGGCCGAGGAGAGTGGCTGAAATCCTGTCACTGGCAAAGACATCCATATTTGCTTTCTTGAATATTGGATGGTTGAACTAATAAACCTGCAGTGTAGCTGTAGAGGGTCATTGCTGCCAGTGGTACCAGCAGGGTCTCCTCAGTTGGATGCATCCAGTGGTCCTGGAGCAGATAAAGTAAGATATACAGACTTGCTGCTGGTCCAGTAAATTTGACATAGTCTAATAATAGAGAAGTCAAACTCAGGAGAAATGCCCGTCAAACCTGAAGCCACTTACCTCTCACTGTAAAACTAAAGAGAAGTAGAATCCAAGGAAATGTACTTAGAAGGATTCAATCCTTCTTACACAACAGGAGAACTAGAGTCACTATTGATTGCCTGCAGAGCAGATAAGTGTTTCTTCATCAAGGATTACCACAGGGAGGAGTTATCTCTCCAACTCTCTTTCTTGTTTATATCAATGCCCTGGTTAAAGACCTCCCTATAGGAGTGAAGACTGCCCTGTATGCTGATGATCTGGCACTCTAGTGTACTGATGAATGTGCCACAGTGGCAAATATAAGAATGACCTGGGCAGAAAAGTGGCTTGATGCCATCAACATAGACGAAACTTCCACAACTTTCTCTCTTTCCCCCAGAGACAAAAACTTGTCTGTTGGTGTAAATCAGAAGGCGATCACAAGAACTTGTCTGTCAGTGTAAATCAGAAGGCAATCACAAGAACTTTCTGTCAGTGTAAATCAGAAGGCAATCACAAGAACTTGTCTGTCGGTGTAAATCAGAAAGCGATCACAAGAACTTGTCTGTCGGTGTAAATCAGAAAGCAATCACAAGAACTTGTCTGTCAGTGTAAATCAGAAGGCAATCGCAAGAACTTGTCTGTCAGTGTAAATCAGAAGGCAATCGCAAGAACTTGTCTGTTGGTGTAAATCAGAAGGCAATCACAAGAACTTGTCTGTCAGTGTAAATCAGAAGGCAATCACAAGAACTTGTCTGTCAGTGTAAATCAGAAGGCAATCACAAGAACTTGTCTGTCAGTGTAAATCAAAAGGCAATCGCAAGAACTTGTCTGTCGGTGTAAATCAGAAGGCAATCGCAAGAACTTGTCTGTCAGTGTAAATCAGAAGGCGATCACAAGAAGTCTGTCAGTGTAAATCAGAAGGCAATCACAAGAACTTTCTGTCAGTGTAAATCAGAAGGCAATCACAAGAACTCGTCTGTCAGTGTAAATCAGAAGGCAATCACAAGAACTCGTCTGTCAGTGTAAATCAGAAGGCAATCACAAGAACTCGTCTGTCGGTGTAAATCAGAAGGCAATCACAAGAACTTGTCTGTCAGTGTAAATCAGAAGGCGATTACAAGAACTCGTCTGTCAGTGTAAATCAGAAGGCAATCACAAGAACTCGTCTGTCAGTGTAAATCAGAAGGCAATCACAAGAAAAAGAAGAAGAAGCTAACAACTCAACAAAACAGTGCATTGCAATTCACATTGTGATGAATGTGTATAACATTTACAAAGATTAACATTTGCAACCACCATCATCACTGCCTGTCTTGCTAAATGTTGTTGGTATTCATGTCCCTACACAGATCTCCGTCTTTCTGTTCTGGATCAGTTCTGTTGATCAAAATTTTCCAAACTGCCATTATTCTTCTAGACTATCCAACTCTTTTACAGCTACAATTCCAGTCATCACAACTATCCATACATAAACATAAATATTATATAATCCCAGGTAATGGAAAATCTGCCTAAAGGAGGACAACTGCACTATCTGGACTTGTCTGACAATGACATCACTCATATTTCAGACTTAAGCACGCTGAATAACTTAAAGGTTTGCAAGTATTTTTATGTTGTTATTTGAAGTTTGCATTATTTTATGTGTTTATTATTTAGTTCAGGATTTGTTGTCTTTGTATAAAATGTTTTATTACAATTTTGTGTGTGCTAAATACGTTTTGTCTAAATTAAATTGTTAGTGTGTAACCCTTTGGAGACAACGCGGCTGAAATATCAGCCCGACACAAAGTAGCCAAAAGTACGATAGGGCCGATCGGTCGGCCCTATGTATTACAAGCCTTGAGACGGCTGGCAGGTTTTCATACCAGCCAATCAGATTGCTTCTCGCATTTCTTGCACGTGTGGGCTGTTCAATGACAGCTTTCAAGAAAGTTTGGTGTGTTCTGTAATTTTACATCAATGTGGGGGGGGGGGGGGGTACCCATGCCCAACACTGGCAAAAAGGATTGTTGTGTCATAGCAACTGAAACATATCTGGAGGCAGGAAAATGAGTAGAACCATGTACCAGAAGTGTCTGAAAGGCCTCCAAGGGCCTTACTTCCCAAAACACAAGTGTTAGGACTTATTCAAGCTTCATCCATAAAAAAATTAACCCAAATTTTGTAGGTTAGTCATGTTTGTTCCCAGGTAAAAAAAAATGCTTGCATAAGTTATGCAAATCGAAAAGTTAATTCGAATAAATATTTAGATTTCCGTTTGATTAATAAATATTCTGTTAGCTCATTCAGTTTCCCACACAAATATAAATAGTTTTGTATATGTTAATTAAACGCTTTATTTTTTATAATTTTTTGTGTAAAGACTATGAGAATCCCCTCATGAAAGCTTTGTCTTTTTAGCACACTGAAACTCCAAAAAGGCTCCGTTTCCAGAGGGTTAATCTACCCACACACAGGAATCTTTAGACACCATAAGTTCTACCCACACACAGGAACCCTTAGACACCATAAGTTCTACCCACACACAGGAACCCTTCGACACCATAAGTTCTACCCACACACTGGAACCCTTAGACACCATAAGTTTCTCACCCCGACATTGGACTACAGGTTAATTCATAACTGTACGGGTAAAAAAGTGTTAATTTTTGAACTGGGTTTCTGGGATTACCTCCTATTTGATTCTCATCCCTGACTTTACTTCAAGGAACATTGGGGAAAGGGAGGGGGAAGTAGTCGAAGAAGGAGGGCAACAAAGAACCTGGAATGAAAACATCAAGAAATTGACAAGATTAAGTTATCATACAGTTGTTCATCAAGCAGAAGATAGAGAAAGATGGTGGGTTTTGTGTGTTAGTGCTTCCATCCATACACCTGTGTAACTATAATGAGTCAGGGGTTGTGTTTGTTGTATCATTTGCATTTCATCTGTTGGCACATGGATAATGATCATGTGGTTTTCCAAAATCGTGTCAGATTTATTGATACTCCTGACCTCTTTGCACAGGTCTGATGTTTGTTTCCTTCATAAAATGTCATGATTTTTCTTTTCTTCAGACCCTCCTTCTCCATAGCAACAACATCTCAAGCTTGAAGACAGTGCCAGCTTGCCTTCCTCAGAGTATTGGAGTTCTGTCCCTTGCTGACAACAGCATCTATGATTTGAATGAGGTATTGTTTAGTCACTACAAATTGAACCATAAACAAAGTCCAACAAAAATACGCTCATTGTCAATATTGAAACACCTTTGCAAATTGTACTAGTTACCTCCCTGTGTAGGTTCTGGGGCCCATTTTTGGGGACATTTCTTCTTCTTTTTCTGCGTTCGACATCAGTCATGCTACACATTGAGTCCCGTCTGGGTCAAAAATAGGATTGTGCGTTTAAGGTCGCCACCGGTCCCCCATAGCTTCTCTCGCAATGTGGATCCCCTTTTGGGGACAAAAAGTTTAGATCCACTGTCTCCCTAACAAGCATGTTGTAAGAGTTGCCCAGTTAGGGGTTTTCCAAGAAGCTGGAGTGTATCTGCCTGAGAGGCACACAGATAAGCCAGAACTGTAAAATGGATATGCCTGCAAAACTCAAGTTCTGGAACAAAACTAAAGTCCAGAAGTGGACTGACCACCAGAATTTTCTGTCGGAGTTTACAGCCAGTGAACGTAAAGAAGAAGGAAGAAGAAGTATCAGTTCCCAACATGCACCCTCATGAAACCATCAACCACTCACTCTCAAACATCAGAGAAAAGCCTCTATAATCTTCAGCAGCTAACAACTTATTCTGTGGGTCCTTGGAACAGCAATAACAGGTCTGCTGATTTCTAAAAATCGCTCTAAGTTTAATATTTTTATATAGTTTTTTTCTCCAAAAAAACAAACATGTTTGTCAGGTAATCAAATATATCTCCAGCAATGCTTGACCTGGTAACAGTCTGAAAACAGTGACCCACAGAGAACTGTAGGTTACCTGGTTACAGTCTAACAACAATGACCCACAGAGGACTGTAGGTTACCTGGTAACTTCTTCTTCTTCTTCTTCTTTGCGTTCGGTATCGTATGCTCAGATCAGACCATCAGGTGGGTTGCCTCTATGAACTCACATGTCAGATGCAGGTCCTGCATGGTTCCCCATAGCTTGCTCTACACACTTTGCTCTTGAGGCCAGGTGTCTTTTCCAAGTTGTAGGTAGAGTGGGCAGGTCTGCAGAATGTGCTCAGGTGTTTGTGGTCCTGTTTGACAGGCACACTGGGGGGACTGTACAATCTTTATTTTTTGCATGTGGTAGTTGAGCTTGCAGTGTCCTGTTCGTAGACGGAAAATTGTTGTATGTTGCTTTCTGTTGAGTCTGCTGATGGGGTCTTGTGGATGTTTACTGTTAGTTTGTTCTCTCCACAATCCCTTGTATTTTCCTTTGATAAGTGTTGTGATTTCTGGTAATGACAATGAATAGGCATGTTGTTTCTCCTTTGTTCCATTTTTTGCAAGTCTGTCTGCTAACTCATTTCCTGGTATGCCGCAGTGAGCCGGGATCGTTTGGAGAACAATTTGATTGTTTTCTGTGAGTCTGTTTAGCTGACAGGTCAGTTCTTTTTCCATGTTGTCTCGTGGATCCCTATGAGTCGCCTGGAGGACTGACATGCAGTCATAAAGGAAAACAATTTTGCTGTTGGTAACTGTCTGACAACAAGGACCCACAGAGAACTGTAGGTGACCTGGTAACCATCTGACAACAATGACCCACAGAGGACTGTAGGTGACCTGGTAACCATCTGACAACAATGACCCACAGAGGACTGTAGGTGACCTGGTAACCATCTGACAACAATGACCCACAGAGGACTGTAGGTGACCTGGTAACCATCTGACAACAATGACCCACAGAGGACTGTAGGTTACCTGGTAACCTTTTGACAACAGTGACTCACAGAGGTCTGTAGGTTACCTGGCAACTGTCTGACAACAATGACCCACAGAGGCTTGTAGGTTACGTGGCAACAGACTGACAACAATAACCCACAGAGAACTGTAGGCGACCTGGTAACAGTCTGACAACAATGACCCACAGAGGACTGTAGGTTACCTGGTAACAGTCTGACAACAATGACCCACAGAGAACTGTAGGTTACCTGGTAACAGTCTGACAACAATGACCCACAGAGAACTGTAGGTTACCTGGTAACAGTCTGACAACAATGACCCACAGAGGACTGTAGGTTACCTGACAACAATGACCCACAGAGGACTGTAGGTGACCTGGTAACAGTCTGACAACAATGACCCACAGAGAACTGTAGGTTACCTGGTAACAGTCTGACAACAATGACCCACAGAGAACTGTAGGTTACGTGGTAACAGTCTGACAACAATGACCCACAGAGGACTGTAGGTTACCTGACAACAATGACCCACAGAGGACTGTAGGTGACCTGGTAACCGTCTGACAACAATGACCCACAGAGGACTGTAGGTTACCTGGTAACAGTCTGACAACAGTGACCCACAGAGAACTGTAGGTTACCTGGTAACAGTCTGACAACAATGACCAACAGAGGACTGTAGGCAACCTGGCAACAGTCTGACAACAATAACCCACAGAGAACTGTAGGTGACCTGGTGACCATGGGATGCCCTTACATAACTGTGTTAACCTGCAGTTGACAAGGTTTCTAAGATGTTGGATTCTTACTCAGATAGTGGCTCTGTGAGTCATGGGGGTCATCTTTTTCAATGTATTGCTGGAGGAGAAAGTTACAATAAAATATATATATATATATAAAAAAAAAAGCACAAACAAAGCATGTGCATTTTAAAATGATATCTTCATGCATACATTACAAAAGAACCATCAATAATGTTGTTTGAAAGACGTGTTTGATTTCTTGCAGATTTCATATTTGTCAAGCCTCCCTTCCCTCCAGCAGCTGTCCATATCTGAGAACCCATGTGTACTGGAGCCATCCAACAGCAGATATCCTTTTATGTCTTCTGGATCAAGGGAAGCATGCAGCAGTGTTAATTTTTAGTTCAAATCTAATTTTTTCGTGGCCCTGATTTTATTGTCTTTTTTCTTGTGTATCCATCCAATGTGGTAGTCTTTCCACCTCATAAAATTGCAAGACTGCCATCTTTCCTTATGCCGAGGGATGAACATTCTTTGCTGTGTAGAAGTCTTGGGGGAAATCATTGCAGCAAGACTGCACATCCAGTTTTGAGATATGTGCAAGTGCATCAAGGTTTCCTGTCTTTCAGTAGGTCATAGATTTGATGGCCATTTTTTTTTTTTTTTTTTTTTTTTTTTACGTATCCAGAAACCATGAGTTGTAAACCCTTTGGCTCGGTACTATGGATATCGCAACCCTTCAGCATTGATTCCATTATAGGTACCGTTAATCTGGGAGAATGTGGCTTTTCTGCCTACCCCCGGTGTGAGTATTCAGTAGGTCACAAATGTGATGGCCATTTCAACTGACTGATTATTTAGTAGGTCACAAATGTGATGGCCCTTTCAACTGACTGATTATTCAGTAGGTCACAAATGTGATGGCCCTTTCAACTGACTGATTATTCAGTAGGTCACAAATGTGATGGCCATTTCAACTGACTGATTATTTAGTAGGTCACAAATGTGATGGCCATTTCAACTGACTGATTATTTAGTAGGTCACAAATGTGATGGCCATTTCAACTGACTGATTATTTAGTAGGTCACAAATGTGATGGCCCTTTCAACTGACTGATTATTCAGTAGGTCACAAATGTGATGGCCCTTTCAACTGACTGATTATTTAGTAGGTCACAAATGTGATAGCCATTTCAACTGACTGATTATTTAGTAGGTCACAAATGTGATGGCCATTTCAACTGACTGATTATTTAGTAGGTCACAAATGTGATGGTCATTTCAACTGACTGATTATTTAGTAGGTCACAAATGTGATGGCCATTTCAACCTACTGATTATTTAGTAGGTCACAAATGTGATTGCCATTTCAACTGACTGATTATTTAGTAGGTCAAAAATGTGATGGCCATTTCAACTGACTGATTATTTAGTAGGTCACAAATGTGATGACCCTTTCAACTGACTGATTATTTAGTAGGTCACAAATGTGATGGCCATTTCAACTGACTGATTATTCAGTAGGTCACAAATGTGATGGCCCTTTCAACTGACTGATTATTTAGTAGGTCACAAATGTGATGGCCATTTCAACTGACTGATTTTTTAGTAGGTCACAAATGTGATGGCCATTTCAACTGACTGATTATTTAGTAGGTCACAAATGTGATGGCCATTTCAACTGACTGATTATTCAGTAGGTCACAAATGTGATGGCCATTTCAACTGACTGATTATTTAGTAGGTCACAAATGTGATGGCCATTTCAACTGACTGATTATTTAGTAGGTCACAAATGTGATGGCCATTTCAACTGACTGATTATTTAGTAGGTCACAAATGTGATGGCCCTTTCAACTGACTGATTATTCAGTAGGTCACAAATGTGATGGCCCTTTCAACTGACTGATTATTCAGTAGGTCACAAATGTGATGGCCCTTTCAACTGACTGATTATTTAGTAGGTCACAAATGTGATGGCCATTTCAACTGACTGATTATTTAGTAGGTCACAAATGTGATGGCCATTTCAACTGACTGATTATTTAGTAGGTCACAAATGTGATGGCCATTTCAACTGACTGATTATTCAGTAGGTAACAAATGTGATGGCCATTTCAACTGACTGATAATTTAGTAGGTCACAAATGTGATGGCCCTTTCAACTGACTGATTATTTAGTAGGTCACAAATGTGATGGTCATTTCAACTGACTGATTATTTAGTAGGTCACAAATGTGATGGCCATTTCAATTGACTGATTATTTAGTATGTCACAAATGCGATGGCCATTTCAACTGACTGATTATTCAGTAGGTCACAAATATGATGGCCCTTTCAACTGACTGATTATTCAGTAGGTCACAAATATGATGGCCCTTTCAACCGACTGATTATTTAGTAGGTCACAAATGTGATGGCCATTTCAACTGACTGATTATTTAGTAGGTCACAAATGTGATTGCCATTTCAACTGACTGATTATTTAGTAGGTCACAAATGTGATGGCCCTTTCAACTGACTGATTATTTAGTAGGTCACAAATGTGATGGTCCTTTCAACTGACTGATTATTTGGTAGGTCACAAATGTGATGGCCCTTTCAACTGACTGATTATTTAGTAGGTCACAAATGTGATGGTCCTTTCAACTGACTGATTATTTGGTAGGTCACAAATGTGATGGCCCTTTCAACTGACTGATTATTTAGTAGGTCACAAATTTGATGGTCCTTTCAACTGACTGATTATTTAGTAGGTCACAAATGTGATGGCCATTTCAACTGACTGATTTTTTAGTAGGTCACAAATGTGATGGCCATTTCAACTGACTGATTATTTAGTAGGTCACAAATGTGATGGCCATTTCAACTGACTGATTATTCAGTAGGTCACAAATGTGATGGCCATTTCAACTGACTGATTATTTAGTAGGTCACAAATGTGATGGCCATTTCAACTGACTGATTATTTAGTAGGTCACAAATGTGATGGCCATTTCAACTGACTGATTATTTAGTAGGTCACAAATGTGATGGCCATTTCAACTGACTGATTATTTAGTAGGTCACAAATGTGATGGCCCTTTCAACTGACTGATTATTCAGTAGGTCACAATGTGATGGCCCTTTCAACTGACTGATTATTCAGTAGGTCACAAATGTGATGGCCCTTTCAACTGACTGATTATTTAGTAGGTCACAAATGTGATGGCCATTTCAACTGACTGATTATTTAGTAGGTCACAAATGTGATGGCCATTTCAACTGACTGATTATTTAGTAGGTCACAAATGTGATGGCCATTTCAACTGACTGATAATTTAGTAGGTCACAAATGTGATGGCCCTTTCAACTGACTGATTATTTAGTAGGTCACAAATGTGATGGTCATTTCAACTGACTGATTATTTAGTAGGTCACAAATGTGATGGCCATTTCAATTGACTGATTATTTAGTATGTCACAAATGCGATGGCCATTTCAACTGACTGATTATTCAGTAGGTCACAAATATGATGGCCCTTTCAACTGACTGATTATTCAGTAGGTCACAAATATGATGGCCCTTTCAACCGACTGATTATTTAGTAGGTCACAAATGTGATGGCCATTTCAACTGACTGATTATTTAGTAGGTCACAAATGTGATTGCCATTTCAACTGACTGATTATTTAGTAGGTCACAAATGTGATGGCCCTTTCAACTGACTGATTATTTAGTAGGTCACAAATGTGATGGTCCTTTCAACTGACTGATTATTTGGTAGGTCACAAATGTGATGGCCCTTTCAACTGACTGATTATTTAGTAGGTCACAAATGTGATGGCCCTTTCAACTGACTGATTATTTAGTAGGTCACAAATGTGATGGCCCTTTCAACTGACTGATTATTTAGTAGGTCACAAATTTGATGGTCCTTTCAACTGACTGATTATTTAGTAGGTCACAAATGTGATGGCCCTTTCAACTGACTGATTATTTAGTAGGTCACAAATATGATGGCCCTTTCAACTGACTGATTATTCAGTAGGTCACAAATATGATGGCCCTTTCAACCGACTGATTATTTAGTAGGTCACAAATGTGATGGCCATTTCAACTGACTGATTATTTAGTAGGTCACAAATGTGATTGCCATTTCAACTGACTGATTATTTAGTAGGTCACAAATGTGATGGCCCTTTCAACTGACTGATTATTTAGTAGGTCACAAATGTGATGGTCCTTTCAACTGACTGATTATTTGGTAGGTCACAAATGTGATGGCCCTTTCAACTGACTGATTATTTAGTAGGTCACAAATGTGATGGCCCTTTCAACTGACTGATTATTTAGTAGGTCACAAATGTGATGGCCCTTTCAACTGACTGATTATTTAGTAGGTCACAAATTTGATGGTCCTTTCAACTGACTGATTATTTAGTAGGTCACAAATGTGATGGCCCTTTCAACTGACTGATTATTTGGTAGGATGTTAGCACTGACTCATTTAGTCAGCACACCTTTGGTGAACATTGACCCCTGACTGACCCAGAATTTTAAAGTGGGCTAATAAGTGGCAGACGTTTTTTCATTGGGTTACTGTGTCACTGGGAAGTAACTTGGAAATTCTCCCTCAGTTTGGTGAAAGCCTGTGATTTATTGTATGATGATATGATGAGGATGTGTAGAATATAGTACAGAATGATTTATGTTATCAGTTGGAATAACATTTAATTTAAAATGTATTGCTGTTTCCCAGGCAAACAACTTTGGACTTTACTAAATTGTTTTAGGTCTTCGTTGTTAAATATAGTATAGTACAGTCCATTGTAATGTAATTATTGTGTTATGTCTGATGGATTCAGTTCCTTAACTGGTTGTACAGGGTTCGACTACCGACCTTTTGTGTGGAATTGGTGCTCATCAGTTCAAGTTTTGGATGCTCAAATTGTAACTGAGAAAGAAAGGTACGTTTGTCAGAGATGAAATTGAAAGATAAAAGGGAAGTAACTAACATAATGTAGATGAGGGTGTTCTATGGTCCCTTGAAATATTAAAATTTCTGAACTTTTGTAACCTCATCATCATCATCAGGTGCCTTGCCGACTGGCGTGGGCGATCATGCCTCTCTATAATCCGCGATCTCCTGCACCTATGGAAGTGAAAAAAGGAAGCAACATCAAATATAATACATTTAATCCCTCACATCTGAACCCCTGTGGATTTATGAGGAAAGAATATGAATCTTTGACCCAAGACACTAATGAATAAAAATTCTGAAACATCTTCCCATATATCTGATGCGCCTAAGGTGTGAAAAGGGATCTTGACTTACAAATATATGAAGGGACTAAATGTTATAAATGTATCACTGGAACTACATCGGCCATGCACTCAGAATGAATAGGGTAAGACTTCCTCGTCAAGCCCTCACATGGACGCCGGAAGGGAAAAGAAAACGAGGAAGACCAAGAGAGACTATGTAGAACCATCATCAGGGAAGGCTCAACCATGGGACTAACAAACATCCAAGACCTGAAGCAGGTGGCAACGAACCGCCAGACTGGAGAGCCATGATGTCTGCTCTATGCCCCACCCTCAGCCAAGGAGGAAAGACTAACTAATATGAAGGGAAGTAATAATTGAAACACAAATAGTGCAGCGAATAAATGAATATATTCACTTGGTTAAAATTATAATTTTGACACATTGACATAGCACGGATGAATTCATAAGCGCATATGGCAAATTATGACATTATTAAGACTAAACAAATAGAAATTTAAAAAAAAAATTAAAATCCAGTAAATGCTGTTTAAAGAGTTTAATCTATCTGGCTGGTCGCACAGTTGGATGTATTACCAAAAGGTTCAGCCCAGACTGGCAAGAACCCTAGTAATATTAACAAATCCTTTACTTGGAGATTTTAGTCAACCGGCAAGGCAAAAATATCAGCTTTTTGAGGTGAAGCTGTTGAGTCCGTGAGTCCGTAAACTGTTAAAAATGATAAGTTACCTAGTGCGGCTCATCCGTTTGTTGCCCATAGCTATTTGGAGGGCACATTTAAAGACAGAAATATGACAAGAATACATACTTGCTCTGGACAACCTTGGTGTGTATGTGTGTGAGTTCTGTTTATAGTTTCTTCTTCTTCTTCTCTAGCCCTATTCTGTTTTTCAGCATCAGGTTTTGAAGAGGCATTGGGTGGAAGCCTTGTTGATGTATGTCATTTGTATGGATGGCTTATCTCTTGCCCTCTGAAACAAATGTCCTGCTCAAGTTCCATGTGTGGGTGCCTGCTATATATATATCTCTCTGTGTGTGTGCGTGCATGCACGAGAGAGAGAGATACACAGAATGAGAGAGAGAGAGAGAGAATCTCATTTAAGATTTCTGCCTTTTTTCTTCCTTATTGTTGTTTTCTGTTTGCAGTTTTACAGTTAAGTCAACTGAATTGTATTTTCAACTGGCTGACCTCATACTCCCTCCTGTAGTTCTAAATGTCCCACTCAGACCATACAGCCACTGCCTCCCTTGGCTTAGAAATAACTTTCAACAGTCAGAACCATATAGTAGGGATCCACTCCAAATTAGCTATGAGCAGCTTTGCTAGGAAGTCCATTACGGAAGGAAAGATGTATTCCTTATCCACACCAGAGCTGGATTAAAATTTATTCATTCAAAATTGCAATCAAAAATGGAGGGAGAGGAATAGACATAGAATGCCCAAATGGTTTAAAATATGAACAGTCAGTACCAGTAGATTCATATTCCCCCTAGCTACAGAACAAGCAGATACACTTCTTACAGTATGTTCTTTGTTGACTGATGCTGAATTGATTTTACAAGCAATAGTTAACCCAACAGACACTTTAGTTTTTTACTTGGGGCAACAGCTGATTCACTTAGGCTGTTAGTAGAAAAATCTGTTGTACAGTAGATTCGAGGTCGCTGTAGTTTAGATGGCAATGAAATAGCAAACAGTCTGGCTAGAAACGACAGTGTTATGATGTATTCAAATTGTGACTTAACTCACCAAGAGATGGATCGACCTTGAAGTGGGGTGGGGTGGGGTGGGGGGGGGGGATAAAAGTGGAGTGTAAAATTTCGCCAGTTTTGTTTAGAACTGGATGTTACCATTAAAAGCATTTATGGATGACACGACAGGCAAAGCACATTGTGTAAGTGACACATGCTGTATTCTCAACAGGCTTTCATTCATGACTCATTGGTGCAGAATGAAATTCAAGCCTCAGAAGTCGAGAACTTTGTCAGTCCAGGGTGGTCTTCTGGTACTGACCAGGTTTATGGTGACAATGCAAGTGATTCTGATGGTTCTGGAAGAATCGGTTAAGAACCTTGACCGTGTTTAGAGTTCCATGTTGTCGGACAGGAAAGCAGTCCTGGGAATATGTGCCTCTTTGGCTAGCGGCTTGCTCACTATTGACCAGAGCAGGCTGATCAGAAAGTTCAAGATCTGGTGCCTTCAGTTTATTTTGATTCCTAGGCTGCTCTGGCCACTACTCGTATATGAGGTATGCACAAGCACCATTAGTTGATGGAGCAGAAGATCGACACAGCCATAAGGAAATGGCTCAGAGTGCCATCAGGATTCACTGACGTTATATTGAAGGCAAAGTTGAGGCTGCCCTTCAGGTCTGTAGTGGAGCAGTTCACAGTCGGCAAATTCAGACATGTGATGGTGTTAAGCAAATCTCCAGATCTGCCAGTCGACCTTATTTGTCACTTTCAGATTGTGTCTGTATGTTTTGTATTCCCCCCCCCCCCCCCCTGCTATTTTCAGACCACCACCACCTCTATTGCTGCTTTGCAGTTACAAATAATGGCCATGTTTATTCACCCCATGAAATCATACATTTTGTACGTGTTCACACAGACTGCTTGGAGAGTGGCTTTACAGTCAGGGAAAAGGCCGACAGTTTTACCCTGGAGAACATGTACAACTTGTGACATACTTAGTTAATACGTGTCCCCTGACGACCTCAGCTGAACAGGTAAGGGTTATACATTTCTTACTGTGTTGTGTTTGTCTACCCTGCTCCCTCACCAGAGAAGCACACATATGTTTTATATATGATCACCTGTTACAGGTGTCATTGAAACTCTGGATATTGTCTTTACACTGAAAACTCATCTTCTGTGTGTCCATCCTGCAGTGTTAGAAGGGTTCACTTAACTGTACAAGCTATACTGGCAGGCTGAATTGTGGGATCAGACTCTGAAGATACTTTATGTGGGAGATATGATTTGGTAAGACAAACTTGATACATTGTAGTAAGAATGTGGGAAATAAAAGCTTTAGGAAGGCAAATTTACTACATTGTAGCTAGAATGTGGTAAATGGAAGAGTAGATATGTGACCATTTCTTCTATGTGGAATTGAAATAAGAAGAGGAAATCAACACAGACATATTTTATCACATTGGTTATTCTTTTTGAAAAGGACTGAATTATAAAAACAATTAATACTTGCCAGAAATGAACAACACAAACTCTGACAGAGCAGCTTGAGGAGATGAGATCTGCTGGCCACAATGATCTTCTGTCTCACTAACAATATCAAATTTCAAAAGATAAGTTGAATACACTTGATGGAAGGTTGCAACAATTAGGTCTAAACATCCATAGGCAAAAAAGATAAAAATAATGAGAATAAAAGAAGCTAATGACAACTTCATCTCCCTTGGATACATTTCATTCCAGAACTGGAATTATTACATATCTAGGTAGCAGTGTGAACACAGATGAGAGACACAGTTAGAGATATAATAGTAAGAATACAAAAGACAAATGGAACATAGCATTGTGAAGTTTGTCGAAGCCAACAGAAATTAAACCTAGAATCAGACTTTGAATAAACCTTGTTTTTTTCCCTACAGTGCTCAAAGTCTAATGTATATATATTGATGTGGCAGCTGCTGGCAACTGTTGCAATAATCAATAACTTTTGCCAGGACACAGTTTAAACATTATGAAATGCGTAATTGAAGTTGTACAGTGGACGTAGTGAAACTATCATATTTTATAAAAACTTCAGTGTGACCTTTATTAAGCAGCTGAAGTGGATGTTGAGCAGAACTGCTTGCTGCTTCAAGTTCTGTGTGAGATATTTATTGCAAATCAAAGTCTGCCTTTCTAGCCTCTCTTCTTGGAGCGTACCTTCACTCACTTTCCTGTTATACATTTGATCCGGTTGCTGAACACTGAATATCACTCGCTGGCAAAATATTTTTGATCATTTAGAAAGTTACTGCCATTATGTATTGAGTAAGTAAGGGTCTCTTTTCCATGAACGAGGGTGTTTTAAAAATCATGCTAGCCTCATATATTTTATAGATGGTTGCTTATTTAAGTGATACAGCTACCTTTACTTACGATGACTTTTTTTTTTTCCCCCTATTTTAGACTAAAGTCAGCCTAGTTCAGTCTGGAAAAAAAAATAACCGCTTAAATTCACAGGTATTATCATTTGAAAGAGGGAAAAGTGAATTGGGCTGTGCCTGTAACTTTCAGGATTCCACTTGTCTAATGTGCTCGTGAATGTCTACTTTCTTCAGTAAGCATCACTTGTTAGATGTGAAACTCTTAGTTTTACACGCTGATTCATATCTTTCTGGTTCACATAATTTCCCTGCTGTCTGTTACTGCTGCCACACATAAATGTAGATTTTTGTTTATCCTCCACATTATGTTTACTAGAAAATATGGGGGTGACTGCAGTCAAGCTAATACAAGGAATTCTAGAGAAATTTGACTGAAAAGATCAACAAAATGGGGAAGCAGAAAAAAGTGCACAAAACAACACAAATAACATACCATTTCGGCCGGGCAGCTTTTGTCAGACTACACAAAAATAACAACAAGAAAAGGAGAGGTTTTCTTTCTATGTTTACTTGAAGCAGTGTCATCAGGGAATCTTGGGGACATTTGAAGCTTAACTCTACCAGGTCACTCTTTGTTGAAACCAGAACACAGAGGCGATGAAAATAAGACATGTTTTCAAAGAAGAGCAGAAACATGGCACAATACAGCCAGATGGTATCTATCTATACGAATGACTAATTTGTATGTGTCCATCATTGCAGTTTTTTGTCTTCATTCGTTGTTTTTTTTATTTTTTATTTATACTGACACCGAAGTTAGCTGCACTGTGTCTGTTAAAAGTGAATCTGCAATCTGTATAGCTTTTGACTGATACTTTCCATTTTCGACTGACATCTGTTTCGGAAATTTGCATTCCTTCTTTGATCACTTGGCCAGACTGCTGCTACTTCCTGGCCAGACTGCAGCTACTTCCTGGCCAGACTGCAGCTAATTCCTGGCCAGACTGCAGCGACTTCCTGGCCAGACTGCAGCTACTTCCTAGCAAAAATGCCGCTACTTCCTGGCCAGACTGCAGCTACTTTCTGGCCAGACTGCTTCTATTTCTTGGCCAGACTGCAGCTATTTCCTGACCAGACTGCTTCTATTTCCTGGCCAGACTGCTTCTACTTCCTGGCCAGACTGCTTCCATTACCTGGCCAGACTGCAGCTATTTCCTGACCACACTGCTTCTATTTCCTGACCATACTGCTTCTATTTCTTGGCCAGACTGCAGCTACTTCCTGGCCAGACTACAGCTATTTCCAGGCCAGACTGCAACTATTTCCTAGCCAGACTGCAGCTATTTCCTGGCCAGACTGAAGCTATTTCCTGGCCAGACTACAGCTATTTCCAGGCCAGACTGCAACTATTTCCTAGCCAGACTGCTTCTATTTCCTGGCCAGACTGCAGCTACTTCCTGGCCAGACTGCAGCTACTTCCTGGCCAGACTACAGCTATTTCCAGGCCAGACTGCAACTATTTCCTAGCCAGACTGCAGCTATTTCCTGGCCAGACTGAAGCTATTTCCTGGCCATACTACAGCTATTTCCTGGCCAGACTGCAGCTATTTCCTGGCCAGACTGCAGCTATTTCCTGGTCAGACTGCAGCTACTTCCTGGCCAGACTGCTTCTGTTTCCTGGCCAAACTGCAGCTGTTTCCTTGCCAGACTGCAGCTATTTCCTGGCCAGACAGCAACTATTTCCTGGCCAGACTGCAGCTATTTCCTGGTCAGACTGCAGCTGTTTCCTGGCCAGACTGCAGATGCTTCCTGGCCAGACTACATCTATTTCCAGCAAGTCACCTCTTGCTTGCTAATTCTAATGAAAACTAATAGCAGCTGTCCATCATGCAAACAATGTGTACATACTTTAAAAAATTGTAGAAGCCATGAGAAACTGCTAAGAATGTTCTCTCTATGTCTTCTCTGTCTCTCTATGCATTAATCTTTCCAGTTGTTGCAGCCTGCTCCAGATTTAATCTTCTCATAACCATGTAATGATGGTTGGTTTTTTTAAATGTTTGTAATAAGCTTTCAGTTTTTATTTTACCTTATGAAAGTTGGACGATTTGACAGGTTGTTACAAACATATAAAGCCATATATGCAATAAAGCACATAATGTCTGCGTTTAGTTTGTGTGTTAATTTGAAGTCACCAGATTACTCCTCCCTAATCATGACCACTAGACAGGTTAAATTTTCATTTGCCATTATGGCTACAATTTTCATTTAACAGTCATATTGATGTCAAGGCTTATGTGCTTTTCTTTTAATTAATGCAACAGTCACTAAACGTACGTTTTTGAGTTATATCCTTTTGAATATTTTCTCTTACAATGCTTACATTAACAGAAGAAAATTACATCTTGCTGTTATCTCCTTTGATACTTAGAAAGTCGTATTCGTTATCATCAAGATACAGCAAACATATACGTCTGCTTACATGTAAGCAGACGTATATGTTTGCCGTATCTTGATGATAAATGGATGTGCATGCCAAGTTCTAGATGTCCTTTTCACTTGGTACATAAGAATAATACTTATTGCCTACTTTAGTAAAACTCTGACCAATTGAACCCGCCGCCCCTGACCCGAGTATGTGTTTATGGGCTGAGCTGCTTAAAGGCTTTTCTTGCATCAGCACTACTGTACTGGACCTGCATAAGATCTAGTTCCAGCAGTTTTCTAGGCATGTCTGGAGAACATATTGTCTGCCAGATTTGTAAATACTTGTCTTTGCATTACTGAGGGCGGTTATAGCTTTGGGTGCTCTTAGGGGAAATGACTAAACATATGTCAAAAGTGAAGACAGATGTGGAGTAGAGGGCAGGAGATTAAATACAGGGTATTAGCAAGGCCTTCTCCAGCTGGCAGGCCGTAGTGCTGACATTAGCAGCTTGACATAACGTCACCACCCCTGGCTAACTATACATTCTGTTTTCACACTGACAGTCTCATTTTTTGTGTGTGTTCTTGGCTGTTCCCTGAGTACAGCTCACAAAAAATCTATGAAAAAGCTGGAGAATAGATCAAGTATATAGCTATGTAAACATATACAAACTAAAAAGGGACACTAGAAAACATTTTAATACTAATAAATTAGTATGGCTTATTCAGTTTATAGGCTTATATAATCTCTATAATCTCATTTTCTTATGAACAGTAATAATAATACATTCTATAATTTTTTAGAGGGGTGGGGTAGGTGGGGCGAAGGTGTAAAAAAAAAAGGTGAAGGGGAGCTGACTGGCTTAGGACATCCCATATTCAGCTTAAAATATTGTGGGAAGAAATAGACAGAACAACATAGAAACAGAAAGTACAACAGAAACTGCTTACATTTTAGCTGATAAATGTCCATAATCAACTGAAAATGAGTGAGTTAGCTTAACCAGCATATTCTTCTTGTCCACCCAGTATACTAGCAGTATTCTTCTTGTCCCCCCAGTATACTAGCAGTATTCTTCTTGTCCCCCCAGTATACTAGCAGTATTCTTCTTGTCCCCCAGTATACTAGCAGTATTCTTCTTGTCCCCCCAGTATACTAGCAGTATTCTTCTTGTCCCCCCAGTATATTAGCAGTATTCTTCTTGTCCCCCCAGTATATTAGCAGTATTCTTCTTGTCCCCCTAGTATACTAGCAGTATTCTTCTTGTCCCCCCAGTATATTAGCAATATTCTTCTTGTCCCCCCAATATATTAGCATTATTCTTCTTGTCCACCCAGTATATTAGCAGTATTCTTCTTGTCCACCCAGTATACTAGCAGTATTCTTCTTGTCCACCCAGTATATTAGCAGTATTCCTCATGTCCTCCCAGTATATTAGCAGTATTCCTCATGTCCTCCCAGTATATTAGCAGTATTCCTCATGTCCTCCCAGTATATTAGCAGTATTCTTCTTGTCCCCCCAGTATACTAGCAGTATTCTTCTTGTCCACCCAGTATACTAGCAGTATTCTTCTTGTCCACCCAGTATACTAGCAGTATTCTTCTTGTCCACCCAGTATATTAGCAGTATTCCTCATGTCCTCCCAGTATATTAGCAGTATTCCTCATGTCCTCCCAGTATATTAGCAGTATTCTTCTTGTCCACCCAGTATACTAGCAATATATCTTCTTGTCCACCCAGTATACTAGCAATATATCTTCTTGTCCACCCAGTATACTAGCAATATATCTTCTTGTCCACCCAGTATACTAGCAATATATCTTCTTGTCCACCCAGTATACTAGCAATATATCTTCTTGTCCACCCAGTATACTAGCAATATATCTTCTTGTCCACCCAGTATACTAGCAGTATTCTTCTTGTCCACCCAGTATATTCACACTGTTTTGCAAATGGTATCCAATTTTGAATTTGTAATATTCAAATTATAAAATGTTAACTACAGACATATTATAAGATATACTATACTAGCAAACAAAGAGATCATAGGACATAGAATGTAGAATGTTTCCTTCTCCCCTTTGAGATGCTGCTCCACGGGGGAGGGGGGGGGGGAAACATTGAACATAAATCCCAAGAGAATCAAATGAGGAACTTATTAAATCTATTCCAAGAAAACATTAATTACAAGTAAATCAAAAAGTGAAGGTAAAAATCAATTATTATTGTTTTTCAGTGACGACACAAATAAAATCGAACTCATATGAAACACAGGTGACAGCCATTTTGCGTCTGCCTGAGGTCGGCCATGGAAAAGTAACACACTTTGTTCTCCTAGGGGTCAGCCTAGGGCGCACAGCTGAGCGGGAGAGCCCCATTGCCCAGTTGATGGAGAAGGCCTTAGTATTACCTAGACCTTTTTTAAAATACATATGCTGATAATAAAATGTGCAGTTAGTGACGCGCATGAAGCGTCTAATAAATGACAGTCTGAGGGAATCCTATCCCAGAACTCAGACATGCAGACTTGATTAGACCAGCCTTTCAAACTATGAGCGCTATTATCTGCCAGAGGTTTAGGGGCAATAGAGGGGCGGTCATTTTATCGTTAAAATTTGGTAGCTGCAAATAGTCCACATTGTAACCCCGAATCACGATCGGGAAGAAGTGTGAGGTGGCAGGAGCCTCCTAGACCAGTTCTTCCCGTAGTATCTGCTTACAAATAAACCATATCTGTTATATATATATGTGTGTGTGCACGCAAAATTCGTTCTGGTTCAAGACCAAGTCTAGAGATAGACGAAATACTAGAAAGATGCCCAACTAACAATAATTTACAGGGCGTTGGTTAGATCCTTTTTTTCAACCTACATGCTGAAAATATGTGAAATGCAATTAGCGATGAATCATGTGACAGCTTCTAACCACTTTTAGTTAGAGGCAGACCGATCCCAGGACCCAGATCAGAAGTAGAACAAAGGGAGAAGACGAAGAACATATCCCGGAGCTAGTAAGTGCTGTGAGGAGCGGCTGACCGCAGAAGACCCTGGTTCGAATTCTCGGTAAGGCTGGGGATTTTTTTCTCTCTGTCGGGGGCAAAATAAAATCCTCACATGCACAGTCCGTGGCGACAGCACTAGCCATGCGGCCGTAAATAATACTCAGTCTCAAAGACACCCCCCCCCCTTTCTCCACTGCCTGCACCGCAAAAGTGATACAATAAAGGTAGTTATTACAGTTTGGCAGCCTCTGCTGCGTGACTACCTTAACCGTAACACCGCCAGCCTTTCCTGAACGGTGAACTTAATGACAGTGCTTATTTTGACTAGCATTGATAAAAAACGCGGCAAGCCACGACTTGACGGTCAACACAAACAGCTACCCAGGTATTTAACGTCAAATTGTAGCTAGCCATCGATCGTTCTCCGACGTTCAACAGGAAGAAGGCAGCCAGATAAAGAAAAATGTGGCATTATCTGGGCCTGTTTCTTGGACCAGTGCCCGGTTTCATGATGGCAGGGTGTTGGCACCAAGAGTCAGTCTGAGTGTTGTGTCCTTGAGATCAGGAGATTAATGTCTGCGTTTACTGATGGAGGTTATCAGTTTCCGCTAGGTGGAGCGGGCAGCCGGCATTTAGCTGTTGAGATAAACAAAGTCAGACTACTCAGATACGGGTGTCGGAACCTGGACATTTAGGTCCCTTGAGCCCGGACTACTACCGACGGTCCTGCTCGAGCCCTTCCCCTTCCGTTCTAAGAAAATGTGTAAGGGGGCTGTGGCTCTTTTCCCCGTGTTGCTTTATCTCGGCGCCTCAGCCCACAGATACACTGAATGCAGCCGATAAACACAGAGACAGACAAATCGAATATAAAATCACATGCGGGCGGGAAGACCCATCCCTCCATTCCCCCCCCCCCAAATAATTATTTTTATTTTTGGAGGATTCGGAATTTCCACGATGCCCAGCCAGTTATATCACCCATCTGTGACTTTCACAGGCAGACAGACGACTAGATCGAAGGACACACAAGCCTGACAGACACACAGACAGACTGACAAACAGAGAGACGTTAAGAACAAACTAACGGTATTGGGAGATTATTGGTAGGCCCGTCTGACGGTATATTTGATCACTCTTATTGTAAGACATACTGCCCCCCCCCCCCTCTCTCTCTCTCTCTCTCTCTCTCTCTCTCTCTCTCTCTCACGCCTGTCACCGAAGGCGACTTATTAGTTTTCCTCCCAGGTCAAAGCGCGTCTGCCTGAGAGGCGAGGGACCAACAGTCTGCATACAGATAAGCAGATCCATAAGATGGATGTGCACGCAGAGTTTAAGTTTACAGCCGGTGAACGCTAACGATAAAAATATAAACTGACAAATGGATACAATACATAATGGAAAGAGATATACATAGGGAGAGAAAGGAGAGCGCGGGCGATAACGATATGGACAGATATATAGATAGATAAATAGATAGATAGAAGGAAGGTAGGTAGATAGATAGGTAACGGTAAAAGCGAGTCTCCTATCGGCTGCGCTAACGCGGCCCCAAGATAGATAAGTAAGTAGGCAGATTTTTGTTAGAAGCAGGAACCAGTAATTCACCACTCGTTATTCCTTTCCATCCAGCCTACGGCACACACAATACAAGTTTAACTCCATCCACCCTCACCCCCACCCCTCCCCCTTTAAAAAAAAATAAATAGCGAGAATGAGATTAATCCATGTCATTGTTTCTGCAATGTGTTCTTTTCCTTAAAGTTTTACCTTTTAACCTATTCAGTACCACACTCTAGTACTTTCAAATCAGTGAGATGGTTTCACAATGTTCTTGGAGCAGTCGATCTCTGACTGAATCCTGTATTATTTTGTACACGGTAGGTTAATAAGATGGCAGTAATCTTGTCGAAACAACAACGCTAAGTAATGTTCTCATTGCACTTGGGACATTTCGAAACGTGCCTTCCATTCTTTGGTAACCAACGGAAAGTTAATGTTTGTGGCAATTTGACCCCCCCCCCCCCCACCCACTGAGGTTAGCTAGATCATTCACCCACGCTCCACTGAATCCGTCTCTGTAGGTATGGATGTTCTTTCTGTTCGGCTGTTCTATACCCTTGACTCCACCTCCGTCTTATCATAAAGCAGATCGCCGCCAAGAAGCGTCGTAGCAGCCAGTCTATTAGTCTGCAGGTTTTTTTCTATCTCACAGTTTCTGGGCAGATATTTACAATAGGCTTTTGTCATGGGTCCTGTCAAACGATGCAAGGCACTCATCGCGTGGCCTCTTAGTTTTTGTTTGGAGAAGTATGCATTGGTAATCCGTTAAAAATCTGGTGGACGGTCACTGTCTTCCAGTCATCTTAAAGCTGCCGTTCCATCTACATCTTTTTATGGTTGATGTTATGACGTTATACCACAGTGGCTGATATTTGTTCTTCTACCTTCATCCTTAAAAAAAAAAAAAAAAACAGTTGGCACTGTGTGGTTTACAGCTAGGTTGCGATATCTGTGACTGTCAGCACAATACACTTGGTCTCAGCAATTTATAAATGATTTCCCTGCTGCGACATGTTTTTTTTTTCTTCTCCAAAATATGTCTTCACCCCACACTGTTTTACAGAATAGGTAAAGTCGGCATCAGAAAGCTTTCGACAGAATGATATCGGTATTGGAAAAATACACATTCGTGTTTCATCTACACACATACTTCTAGAGGCATATCACACCCAACGTAGTCCGTGTGTGTGTTTTGTATGCTTGTGTGTGTGTGTGTGTGGGGGGGGGGGGTGGTTCATTTGTGTCCCTCGCGCACTGAAGTCTTGGTTTAATTTCGGACTCTTTCGTGTGTTCTCGAGTGTAGTGGTTTCAGATACCTGCGAGGGTCGTCACTGGAGCTACATAGTTTCGTGCCTTGTGGGACGCTCTCCACGGGCGAATATTATCAGTGCTTCTGTAATCAATGGGTGTTAGCGTGCAAGACTTAAATAAAAACTGCAGCAAAAAGCCTAAAATGCAACGACACTTGAAAAGCAACGACATGTAATATACACACATACGTGGTTTGTTAACACGGCACGTATTGTTTTCTAGATGCCCTATATTTTAACACTTCGATTTGCCTCTCCGTTAAAACGTTCGCTGTATTTCCAAATGGCGTCGTAAATTCGCCCTGCAAACCGCAATCATCACCACCACTCAATCTATTCCGGTACTGTACCGATAGTTAATAATTCAGAGTTGCGTACCCTGAGTAGAATTTCTACCATGGCGGCGGATGGTTGTTTACATGGTAGCTATGGTTGCATCAGATGATGGTTTTTATTTTAATCTGGCGTGTACTGTGTGGAGTCGGGCAATAGTAGTGATTAATCAGGGTCAGGATTTCCGATCTGTTTGACTGGCACAGCCCAGGGGCTGATAAGGAACACCAGAGGGATTGGAAAAAAAGGGAGAAGGAAAACACCAGGGGGAGGACTAAAGCTACTTAGAACCGCGGGGGGTAGGATAGTTTTCCAGCATATTTAGGTGGAGTAAGTTAGTTTTAGCTTTGTTGTTAGCCAGCTCGGTTGTTTGTGTGCACACAGGTTCGTTCATAGTCAGTGTCTGTTTTATTAGTACATTCATACTGTACAGTGAAACAAGAGCACCCTAGCACCTGTAGGTGTACTCAGTCCGTAGACCTTGAACTAAAGAACACACGCGCACACATATTGTGGTCACATACTAGCTTAGAGACACAAGTGTCCGGGTTCCGTTCCAGTTAAGAGGGATTCTCTCTCCTCACGCAACACTAGACTACAACCGACTTTGTAATGTGGGAGCTGGTCACAATATTTAAAAACACAGCAAAGTTTATGTAAGTCTAATCCCTCGGCTTGCCAGCATCTGTATCTGATTATTCATATTTTTATACCGGAACGGCGATAGAGTAAATGAAGACGGCTAACTCATGTCAACGAAACATAAATAAGTTATTTGAACAGTAGCATGTGCCTGTACTGTCACCGTTACATGGGACCTCACCTGCCCAGTTGGGTCTACCAGCTTCAGTATTGGGTACACATTTGAGGTGATCCCAAAGTTGTGCCGTTACATGGGACCTCACCTGCCCAGTTGGGTCTACCAGCTTCAGTATTGGGTACACATTTGATGTGATCCCAAAGTTGTGCCGTTTCAGTCCAGATGAATCTTTGCTGGGATTGTTCACGTGATGCTGCAGGTCAGTCCACATCACCTGGTAAGGAAACATTTGCTGTTAGTTTCATTTCACACATTTCCTTTGGTTTATGGATCGTCTGCGCGTTGTATTATATTATGTATTACAGTAAAAGATGAAACGAGTATTGCAGTTTTTCTATAAAACGTCTAGTAAAATAAATATAATGCTTATTTATATCTATATAATTTTGGAAATTTAACACACAACATACACATACAATATTCAGCACCAGAAATAGATACTAAAGGACACTCACGCTAATGTGGAAGTTGTAGAGCACATACATACATTTCAGAACTCTCTCTCTCTCTCTCTCTCTCTCTCTCTCTCTCTCTCTCTCTCCCTCTCTCTCTCTCTCTCACGAACACATACACATACTGGAACATGCATAGACGTAAAGACGCACATCATTCAGTCAGTCAGGTGCCGTCTTCACAATGAAGGTTGACTGCAATGGATCTGCAACACACTGTCTCTCTTGCCCTGGTTGTACACTCTGTCAGACTGATGTCCATCCATGTCTTGATGTTGTCCTCCCACTTGTATCGTTACCTACGTCTTGCTCTCTTTCCTTCGACCTTTCCCTCTAGTATAGTTTTTAAAAGTATTATTTAGAAAAAATGTATTTGCAAAAAATATTTGCATCCCAGTAGGTACCAAAAGACACACACACACGAAGAGAAAGAGAGAGAGAGAGAGAGAGAGGGAGAGAGAGAGAAAGAGAGAGAGAGAGAGAGGCTGCTGTGCTTATTTTTACTTTAGACCATCTGATATATGGTCGTCAATCAATCAGTCAATCAGCAAGTTCTTTACAGAACGTCGCTGTCTTCACGGCACGCCTAACAGTATCTTTTTCCCCAGCCAGCTCTCCAGCCCCATGTGCTTTCAATGCTAAAGCATCCTCAATGTCTTGTATCCATCTTCGCGATGATCGACCCCTACCTCGCCTTCCACAAACTGCACCTTCCATCACCGTCTTTTCCAAGCCACCATGACGCTTAATGTGGCCAAAATACTTTAACTTTCGGGACAGGATGCTGTTTATGAACCAGTTCACCTTGATGTTTAACTCGTTTAGAATGTCGGTGTTTTACCTCCTCTTGATCCATGGTATTCTAAGAATTTTTCTGTAACATCTCAATTCAAAAGCTCCAATCTTTTTCCTCAGTGACAGAGTGATAGTCTTGGACTCGCAGTCGTAAGTTGCCACAGGAAAAACGCAAGATTTCACGATTTTTACTTTAACCAGTTTACTAGCGCTTTGCCATAGGTTCTTCATGCTGTTTAATCTCTGCATTGCTAATACAAGTCTTCTTCTGACTTCTTTCGAGCAGTCGCCACTGTTGTTCACTAAAGAGACCAATATGGTCGTCCCTGTCCAAAAATAGAGCAGTGCTTCTTAATGCTGTCCAGTCTAATGTTTAATTGTGTGAAGAAGAAGAAAAGGAGGAGGAGGAGGAAGACGAAGATAAAGAAGTGATGCCCTCTGATATTTATTTGTCAGGAGTTTCTTGATTCTATGATAGATACCGTAAATCTGGGATAAATGTGGCTTTTCTGCCTACCCCCCCGGGTGTGAACCCGGACTACAAGGAGTTCGTCACCCGGTCGCCGCGCAGTCAGGTTTAGCCAACTGTACTAGCGAGCCAAGAAAAGAGGTAGGTACATGTGGCCGCTAAACGTCAAAATTTCGCTACAGACTCAAAACATTTCGACAAATCAACACAGAAAGTAAGCGTTCAGTGGTTTAACGCTTGTGAAGCCGTTGAGAGAAAGATGGAAGCACATGATGGTCTGTCCAGGGTATGTGACGACAGTCCTCACTAACAACACAACACAAATCACACGTTTAGTAATTGTAAGCTTGGTTTGTCTGACCCACAGTGCATACTTGATTGATTAGGTTGGCGTATGCTTCTGCATAAATCTGTCTCTTAAATTAAATTCCTCTTCTAAATTATTTCTCTTAAAATTAGTTTTTTTTTTTCGTTTCTCGGCTACAGCTTTCTTAGACTGTTATTTTTCACTAAAGCACGGACATCAGTGTGTGTGTGTGTGTGTGTGTGTGTGTGTGTGTGTGCGCGCGTGTCTTGCGTGCGCGTGCTCGCGTGCGTTCGTGTATGTGGGGGGTGGGTCCCAGTATTGAAGTGGAAAATGGGGGTAGCTCTAGTAGCGCTGATCGAGCACAGACTATGGAAAGGAACCTCAACGGTGTTCTTTGTTAATGCCATTAAATCATGTGCCGGAGATCAAATCACGGGCTGTCCGGGTGAATCGCTTCACGCTAATGAGTAGCGTTCTCAGTCCGGCGGAGACCAAAGTTTAGCATATGTGTTCTGTAATTTTTGGCTTAAAAGAAATATATCTTTCCGTATCTTAGTTCATTTTTTGTTTTGCTAGTATTCTCCTATCTCCATAGTTTTCGCATTTCTGTCCTATAGACACTCCTGGCCGGTCGTTATGGATTTCTCATTTCATTTATCTTCTGCGATGATACAGACTTCGGTAGGAATAATCTGTTTTCTTTTCCTCAGTTGAGATTCTGGTCGTAGTTTGCGATGCGTTAACTTGCTTCTAGTTCCACTATTGTTCATTAGGACAGACATGAATAGACGACAAAGTTAACTTCCCTTCCATTAACCTCAGTTCAGCTGACCTAATTTGCATCGAATTAAGCCAGAAAGCTGTGGTTGTATTTCTTGCACATTTTAATACGACTGATTTTTATGTCTTAGACTGACCTGCTTTCAACAGAGTTTACAGTAATAACTTTTGCAAACAGGTCAGAGCCGACACATAAACAATTCCAGTGATGATTCTTTGGCTGTTTTAAACGCCTCGCTGGTTTAGAAAGAACGGCCTGGGAGGTCTGTTTCTCTTTGGAGTTATATATAAATTAACACAGAGGCAATTTTTTGAAGGGCACTCATAGAAAGAAGTAGAAAGGGGAGTTAGTGCCAAGGTTGACTCAGGTCATTATAGACAGCCTGAGCGTGAAAATACATGAGGCAGAGAAAGTAATAAATGACTGACAGTGCCGCCTGCGAAGGGTGAAATGTGAGCGAGATCAACCACAGGGCCTGCAACAAAATTATGATTGTGCATGGATACTTTTGACCGTGGTATACAGCCAGGAGTGTCGAATTCCTGGCGCCGGGATTCAGCTCATGTAGCTCGGATTCACTCCGCAATTTGGGCTAGATGCCCGCCGAGACATTCACACAAATTCCCGCATTCGTCTGCTTCAGCGACGACTCCCAGCGATCCCCGAAAGACATGCCTGATTATGTCTGTGCTGGTCAGTCGCAGTGTCTTGTGTTCGTGGTGAAATATCTGTGTCTGACAGTCAAAGGTTGGATCTCTGTAGCCAACAACCCGGACAAGTGATTTGGATATTAACTGCTATTTTATTTCTCCAGCCTATCAAATACTGTTTCAGCTGTCCAACTGAACGCTTCTCTTATTTAATGTAGAAAGGACGGCACAAATGCAGTTGCAACAGGAACCATTTTAACGGCTTTGCGTGAATGTTAGGACCAGTAATTAGGTGTCTTCATAAGCGGCGTTTTCTTATATAATATTATACATTATATATACATCGACTCTGTTGTTACTGCTGCGTCTCCTTCTTCTTAAATCCTCTCCTTTTCATCTTTTTATTTCTCATCTGCGTTTCTCCTGTTTTTGTTTTGTTTCCTCTTCTTCTTGACGCTTTACAACTCCCTTCAAGCCGTTCCATCTTTTGCCAGCTCATGCAGCTTATTATAGTCGTGCACTTACAGGCTTTCTTAATATTACCCTATCCAATGCCAGCATCTTTTCCTCACCTCTTGAGTCCCTAGAATTTAGTTATTTTCCTTAGCTACGATGAGTGATTATGTTCGTATTGGACTTTGACTGTCTGTGAAAAAACAACACGTCCACCACGTTCCTCCCGCTTCTCGGATTAACTGTGATTTTAATTGTGGTTGTAGGTTTGTGTAGCTTGTTTTGCCTTGTTCTTTGTGGCAGATTCCATCTGCCTGATGTTGTGATGATGTGTGTGCGCTTAAATATTTATGACAAAGATCTCGAGATCAATAACGAGCACAGTCAGCAGCAAACGGTGGCTGTAGTGTCGACTACAGGAGCAATGTTTTGCAATGTATGAAGATAAGTCAGTCGGGGCTTCGGCAGGTCACCTGACTGGCTTTTCAAACACAGAAAATACACCTTGAGATGTACTAAAGATGTTGAGTGGATATACTGAAGATGTTGAGTGGATATACTGAAGATGTTGAGTGGATATACTGAAGATGTTGAGTGGATATACTGAGGATGTTGCGTATATATACTGAAGATGTTGAGTGGTCATACTGGAGATGTTAAGTGGTTTACAGCGGGTAAGTGTAATGTCAACAGAAGCTTGCTATTATTTTATTCTAGCATTAACCTTGCATAGCTGATACAGGCTTTTTAAACATTTATAAGCCTATACTTGTCGTTTTCTCCCCCCCCTCCCCCCATACAGTAAAGCAGTGATTAGATTCAGGAATCTCTTCAAACATCTTAGTACATTTATGGTGAAAGCTAACACCTTGAACATTTGTTTACATAACCTACTCAACACGTATACAGTTGTGTCCTCTGTCAAACAGCTGTCCTCTATTAACCAGCTGTCCTTTATCAAGCAGCTGTCCTCTGTCAAGCAGCTGTGTCCTCTATCAAGCAGCTGTCCTCTATCAAGCAGCTGTGTCCTCTGTCAAACAGCTGTCCTCTATTAAGCAGCTGTGTTCTCTGTCAAACAGCTGTCCTCTGTCAAGCTATTGTGTCCTCTGTCAGGCAGCTGTGTCCTCTGTCAAGCAGTTGTGTCCTCTGTCAGGCAGCTGTGTCCTTTGTCAAGCTATTGTGTCCTCTGTAAAAAGTTGTGTCCTCTGTCAAGCAGCTGTGTCCTCTGTCAAGCAGCTGTGTCCTCTGTCAAGCAGTTGTGTCCTCTGTAAAAAGTTGTGTCCTCTGTCAAGCAGCTGTGTCCTCTGTCAAGCAGCTGTGTCCTCTGTCAAGCAGTTGTGTCCTCTGTCAGGCAGTTGTGTCCTTTGTCAGGCATTTGTGTTCTCTGTCAGGCAGTTGTGTTATCTGTCAAGCAGCTGTGTCCTCTGTCAAGCAGTTGTGTCCTCTGTCAAGCAGTTGTGTCCTCTGTCAAGTAGTTATGTTGTCTGTCAAGCAGTTGTGTTCTCTGTCAGGCAGTTGTGTCTTCTGTCAGGCAGCTGTGTCCTCTGTCAGGCAGCTGTGTCCTCTGTCAAGCTGTTTGTGTCCTCTGTCAGGCAACTGTGTCCTCTGTCAGGCAGCTGGTCCTCTGTCAAGCAGCTGTGTCCTCTGTCAAGCAGCTGTGTCCTCTGTCAGGTAGCTGTGTCCTCTTTCAAGCAGCTGTGTCCTCTGTCAAGTAGCTGTCTCCACTGTCAAGTAGCTGTGTCGTCTGTCAAGTAAAGGTGTCCTCTGTCATGTAGCTGTGTCCTCTGTCATGTAGCTGTGTCCTCTGTCAAGCAGTTGTGTTCTCTGTCAAGCAGTTGTGTTCTCTGTCAGGCAGCTGTGTCCTCTGTCAGGCAGCTGTGTCCTCTGTCAAGCTGTTTGTGTTCTCTGTCAGGCAGCTGTGTCCTCTGTCAGGCAGCTGTGTCCTCTGTCAGGTAGCTGTGTCCTCTGTCAGGTAGCTGTGTCCTCTGTCAATCAGCTGTGTCCTCTGTCAATCAGCTGTGTCCTCTGTCAAGCAGTTGTGTCCTCTGTCAAGCAGTTGTGTCCTCTGTCAAGCAGTTGTGTTCTCTGTCAGGCAGCTGTGTCCTCTGTCAGGCTATTGTGTCCTCTGTCAGACAGCTGTGTCCTCTGTCAAGCAGTTGTGTCCTCTGTCAGGCAGCTGTGTCCTCTGTCAAGCTATTGTGTCCTCTGTAAAAAGTTGTGTCCTCTGTCAAGCAGCTGTGTCCTCTGTCAAGCAGCTGTGTCCTCTGTCAAGCTGTTTGTGTCCTCTGTCAGGCAACTGTGTCCTCTGTCAGGCAACTGTGTCCTCTGTCAAGCTGTTTGTGTCCTCTGTCAGGCAGCTGTGTCCTCTGTCAGGCAGCTGTGTCCTCTGTCAGGCAGCTGTGTCCTCTGTCAAGCTGTTTGTGTCCTCTGTCAGGCAACTGTGTCCTCTGTCAGGCAGTTTATCCTCTGTCAAGCAGCTGTGTCCTCTGTCAAGCAGCGGTGTCCTCTGTCAGGTAGCTGTGTCCTCTTTCAAGCAGCTGTGTCCTCTGTCAAGTAGCTGTCTCCTCTGTCAAGTAGCGGTGTCGTCTGTCAAGTAAAGGTGTCCTCTGTCATGTAGCTGTGTCCTCTGTCAAGCAGCTGTGTCCTCTGTCAGGCAGCTGTGTCCTCTGTCAGGCAGTTGTGTCCTCTGTCAGGTAGCTGTGTCCTCTGTCAAGCAGTTGTGTTCTCTGTCGAGCAGCTGTGTCCTCTGTCAAGCAGTTGTGTCCTCTGTCAAGTAGTTGTGTTGTCTGTCAAGCTGTTGTGTTCTCTGTCAAGCAGTTGTGTTCTCTGTCAGGCAGCTGTGTCCTCTGTCAGGCAGCTGTGTCCTCTGTCAAGCTGTTTGTGTCCTCTGTCAGGTAGCTGTGTCCTCTGTCAGGTAGCTGTGTCCTCTGTCAATCAGCTGTGTCCTCTGTCAAGCAGTTGTGTCCTCTGTCAAGCAGTTGTGTCCTCTGTCAAGCAGTTGTGTCCCCTGTCAGGCAGTTGTGTCCTCTGTCAAGCAGTTGTGTTCTCTGTCAGGCAGCTGTGTCCTCTGTCAGGCAGCTGTGTCCTCTTTCAGGCAGTTGTGTCCTCTGTCAGGTAGCTGTGTCCTCTGTCAAGCTGTTTGTGTTCTCTGTCAGGCAGCTGTGTCCTCTGTCAAGCTATTGTGTCCTCTGTCAGGCAGCTGTGTCCTCTGTCAAGCAGTTGTATCCTCTGTCAGGCAGCTGTGTCCTCTGTCAAGCTATTGTGTCCTCTGTAAAAAGTTGTGTCCTCTGTCAAGCAGCTGTGTCCTCTGTCAATGTCACAAACCTCTGGTATGACCTTGCCGGTCCGTGGCTCGCTAACTAGGCCTATGACAGACAGACTAACCTACAACACACACTGAACCCGAACGCACACAGAGCACACACGACAATCTTTATTGGAAGTACAGGTAATACATAGACAGTTGACTTCCCACCGTGTGGCCACCTATTGCCTGGACCCTCTGGCTGGACGGGCTTTACAATCGCCCCGTCCCCAGTACGTGCGACAGGCAATACTCTGGTGTACAAACCACAATCCGGCAGGATACGCTCTCTTCTATCGCCACGCTGACCCAATCAAACTGTCACAGTCTCTGTCCTAGTGCAGGGTCAGAGTGTCCAGGTTAGCCACTCTCTCACAGCACATATACCTAAATACTCTACACAAGAACTATCCTATCCTAACACAAAACTGTACATAAACTATCCAGTCACTAACAGAAATATATCCTAACTTTAATACTATAACATAAACTATCCAGTCACTAAACGTCCTCTCTTCCTGACTGACGCACACCGAATGTCCCTTCTTCCTTCTACCTCGTGTCTCTTAACCCCGTTCACCAGCTCAGTCCCAGAAGCAGTCATCGTGTTACTAAAACACAGTTCAAGCTTTCTTGCTTTATCCTGAGCGCTGGTTTCGCCGTGCGATCACAGAACGGACTCGACCAGTGACGGCCCTGACCTCTGTGTCAACCCTGGGTGCACACCTTACGGTGTGGTACACTGACTGTACTTAATAGGGTTGTGACAGTCAAGCAGCTGTGTCCTCTGTCAAGCAGTTGTGTCCTCTGTCAGGCAGTTGTGTCCTTTGTCAGGCAGTTGCGTTCTCTGTCAGGCAGTTGTGTTGTCTGTCAAGCAGTTGTGTTCTCTGTCAAGCAGTTGTGTTCTCTGTCAGGCAGTTGTGTCCTCTGTCAGGCAGCAGTGTCCTCTGTCAGGCAGCTGTGTCCTCTGTCAAGCTGTTTGTGTCCTCTGTCAGGCAACTGTGTCCTCTGTCAGGCAGCTGGTCCTCTGTCAAGCAGCTGTGTCCTCTTTCAAGCAGCTGTGTCCTCTGTCAAGTAGCTGTCTCCTCTGTCAAGTAGCGGTGTCGTCTGTCAAGTAAAGGTGTCCTCTGTCATGTAGCTGTGTCCTCTGTCAAGCAGCTGTGTCCTCTGTCAGGCAGCTGTGTCCTCTGTCAGGCAGTTGTGTCCTCTGTCAGGTAGCTGTGTCTTCTGTCGAGCAGTTGTGTTCTCTGTTAAGCAGTTGTGTCCTCTGTCAAGCAGTTGTGTCCTCTGTCAAGTAGTTGTGTTGTCTGTCAAGCTGTTGTGTTCTCTGTCAAGCAGTTGTGTTCTCTGTCAAGCAGTTGTGTTCTCTGTCAGGCAGCTGTGTCCTCTGTCAGGCAGCTGTGTCCTCTGTCAAGCTGTTTGTCTTCTCTGTCAGGCAGCTGTGTCCTCTGTCAGGTAGCTGTGTCCTCTGTCAATCAGCTGTGTCCTCTGTCAATCAGCTATGTCCTCTGTCAAGCAGTTGTGTCCTCTGTCAAGCAGTTGTGTCCTCTGTCAGGCAGTTGTATCCTCTGTCAAGCAGTTGTGTTCTCTGTCAGGCAGCTGTGTCCTCTGTCAGGCAGTTGTGTCCTCTGTCAGGTAGCTGTGTCCTCTGTCAAGCTGTTTGTGTTCTCTGTCAGGCAGCCGTGTCCTCTGTCAGGTAGCTGTGTCCTCTGTCAAGCTGTTTGTGTTCTCTGTCAGGCAGCTGTGTCCTCTGTCAGGTAGCTGTGTCCTCTGTCAAGCTGTTTGTGTTCTCTGTCAGGCAGTTGTGTCCTCTGTCAAGCTGTTTGTGTTCTCTGTCAGGCAGTTGTGTCCTCTGTCAGGTAGCTGTGTCCTCTGTCAAGCTGTTTGTGTTCTCTGTCAGGCAGCTGTGTCCTCTGTCAGGCAGCTGTGTCCTCTGTCAGGTAGCTGTGTCCTCTGTCAAGCTGTTTGTGTTCTCTGTCAGGCAGCTGTTTCCTCTGTCAGGTAGCTGTGTCCTCTGTCAGGCAGCTGTGTCCTCTGTCAGGCAGCTGTGTCCTCTGTCAGGCAGCTGTGTCCTCTGTCAAGCAGTTGTGTCCTCTGTCAAGCAGCTGTGTCCTCTGTCAGGCAGCTGTGTCCTCTGTCAAGCAGTTGTGTTCTCTGTTAAGCAGCTGTGTCCTCTGTCAAGCAGTTGTGTCCTCTGTCAAGTAGTTGTGTTGTCTGTCAAGCTGTTGTGTTCTCTGTCAAGCAGTTGTGTTCTCTGTCAGGCAGCTGTGTCCTCTGTCAGGCAGCTGTGTCCTCTGTCAAGCAGTTGTGTCCTCTGTCAAGCAGTTGTGTCCTCTGTCAAGCAGCTGTGTTCTCTGTCAAGCAGCTGTGTCCTCTGTCAAGCAGTTGTTTTGTCTGTCAAGCAGTTGTGTTCTCTGTCAAGCAGTTGTGTCCTCTGTCAAGCAGCTGTGTCCTCTGTCAGGCAGCTGTGTCCTCTGTCAAGCTGTTTGTGTTCTCTGTCAGGCAGCTGTGTCCTCTGTCAGGTAGCTGCGTCCTCTGTCAATCAGCTGTGTCCTCTGTCAAGTAGCGGTGTCGTCTGTCAAGTAGAGGTGTCCTCTGTTATGTAGCTGTGTCCTCTGTCAAGCAGCTGTGTCCTCTGTCAGGCAGCTGTGTCATCTGTTAGGCAGCTGTCCTATGTCAAGCAGCTGTGTCCTCTGTCAGGTAGCTGCGTCCTCTGTCAATCAGCTGTGTCCTCTGTCAAGTAGCTGTGTCCTCTGTCAAGTAGCGGTGTCGTCTGTCAAGTAGAGGTGTCCTCTGTTATGAAGCTGTGTCCTCTGTCAAGCAGATGTGTCCTCTGTCAGGCAGCTGTGTCATCTGTTAGGCAGCTGTCCTATGTCAAGCAGCTGTGTCCTCTGTCAGGCAGCTGTGTCCTCTGTCAAGCAGTTGTGTCCTCTGTCAAGTAGTATTTTTAGTCTGTTGTGTCCACTGTCATGCAGTTGTGTCCTCTGTTATGCGGTTGTGTCCTCTTTCAAGTAGTATTTTCACTATGTCAAGTAGTATTTTCACTCTGTCAAGTAGTATTTTCACTCTGTCAAGTAGTATTTTCACTCTGTCAAGTAGTATTTTCACTCTGTCAAGTAGTATTTTCACTCTGTCAAGTAGTATTTTCACTCTGTCAAGTAGTATTTTCACTCTGTCAAGTAGTATTTTCACTCTGTCAAGTAGTATTTTCACTCTGTCAAGTAGTATTTTCACTCTGTCAAGTAGTATTTTCACTCTGTCAAGTAGTATTTTCACTCTGACAAGTAGTCTTTTCAGTCTGGTGTGTCCTCTGTGTAATAAAAAAGATAGTGACTGGACTTCATAGCCTTATCATGTTTTGTTTAGTCTGGGCAGCCGTATACACTTTTTAAGAGGAAATAATCGGGTTATTGACCCCTTGAAGTGGAATTATTGTGCATGGTGGATTTGTCTTCGTGCGCACCAGTGGTTCCAACCAATCCCCGTCTCTGTTGCAGTTATATCATGTGTATTTGCAGTGTTTTCCTTTTTTTTTAAATGTATACTATACTTTACCTATATTGTTTGTTTTTAAAACGACATGATTTCCATGGGTGAATAATTGTTGTGATTTTCAACTGTCCCCTCAATGTTTTCCTTCTTTGTTGTCTTATCGTTTGTACGGATCCCAAAAGATGGACTTGTTTGTTATGGCAATATTTGTAAGCGTATTTTCTTCTTCACGATGCAGTCTTCGTTTCATTGATAGTTTCTGGTTGCACAGTGGTGATATACATCTGCCTTATTCTTCACCACCAGTTTCACATTGCGTCTATTCCCCATGGAGGGGTGGCAGGCGTACCTTTCTGTAGGATCCCCTTCAGTTGGGTAACTTTGGGTGTGGTTCATGCGTCACTGTTGTCTCCTTGTGTCATGATATGATCTGGACTGGTGTGTAACTGATAACTGGTGTGGCACACGGAGAGCGCCATAAAGGAACCAGTCTCTTGCCCTAGATCGGACACGGAGAATCATTTTATTTAATGAGACTATCACTTACTCGGCATTTTCTTCCCGGTTTCTCTGTCAAACATATGATGCGATGGCGTGAACTGAACGACGGTGATATCTTCGCTTCTGGAATAAATGCAACAATCGATCGTGTCGCTGCGTATCTTTGTGTTTAGTGGTAACAGCTTTCTGCGTTTGTATTTGCATTATACCCGCCTCCATCTGAATAGTTTCTTTAAAATATATACCAGACGTAAATATGTAATAGTGGGCTGAAAGATTGTGTTTTATTATTGGGTCGTTGAAACCATCAACCTGACTAAATAGTGGCACACACAAAAAACCTAGGGGAATTCCCTGAGGTCGTTGAAATATTTTGATAAACAGAGAGAAACTGGAACCCACAGATACAGAAAACATCGAGGCAGGAGGGCATACTAGACAACATAACATACAGACAGGAGGGCACACTTGACAACATAACATACATGCAGGAGGGCACACTAGACAACATAACATACAGACAGGAGTGCACACTAGACAACATAAGATAGATGCAGAAGGTCACACTAGACAACTTAACATAGAGACAGGAGGGCACACTAGACAACATAAGATACAGACAGGAGGGCACATTAGACAACATAACATTCGAAAGCTGTACCTACCATACCAGGTTTGAAACCTGTCGACTCCAGGTAACTCCACTGGAACAAAATTACTTCGATGCACGTCCAGCTAGACACTCATAAAAAGATATTATCGGTAGTGAGACCTGTTGTTCAGGCGTATGATTTGTAAGTTGTCTAGTGCTTTCTCTTGTCTGTACTTCTTCCTGCTGTGCACCTGGATTACAATTGATGTAGATCCAACAGTAGTCTAGTTGTGACGTTGCCAGATGGTAACATCAGACTATCCGTGTTCCTGGCACACTTAATAGGACAGCGAGATGGGTAAGTTTGCATGTAATTATGCATTACGGATTCTGTAAGCTTTTGGCTGCCTCGACCATAGACACGCCGTACTGTTGTAGAGTTTGTTAATGTTACATTTCCATATTGTTGTTGGCATACAACATAATTTTTCATCATTTTTTGGCCATGTTATGAGAAGAGGGAAAATATAACATGTTGTGACCACTAGAAAGATCTGTGGAAGGAGGGTTAGAGGAAGACAACGAGAGAAGATGCTTGACAGTCTTGTTGCATGGCATGGAGGTGTGTCGGCACACGAACTGATACATGCTGCAGGAGATCGCAGATTATGGAGAGGCATGATCGCCCACGTCAGTCGGCAAGGCACCTGATGATGATGATGTTGGCATACCCCGGATCCTACACCTCTCTTCTCCTTTGATGTACACCTTATGTTGCACAGCATCATAAGGCATTTTGCCTAAGTCGGTGATCAGTTCTTTGCTGTCAGTTTATACAGTTTAAGATTGTTTTTTGTACCTATTTTTTGGCACCTATTTCCCCCCCCCCCCCCTTTTTCCCCTTTTCGTACCTTTTTTTTTCTTTTGCAATTTCATTATTGATTTTGTCTTTCTGGTCACCCGCAGCCTTTCTATGGTTACACACATTTTCTTTTCTGGTTTGCTGTCAATGAAGATGTCTGGCACTAGTTATTCTGTGTAATTAACCTAAACGGAGACTTATTTCACCAGCATTGACCAAGCGTACGTATACACAGTAGATTTGACTTCACATGCAAGACTTTACTCATGGAAAGAATGCTCTGTCTGGTATTCAGATGCAGTGTGTTCAGCACCACGTCCTCGTGTATGAATGGCCCCACCCATGCTGACAACATTGTCCACACTTTGGTGTTCCTTGCTTGATTGGGGTTAAGGTCAGGTCTAGTTGCTATGACACGGTCAAATCGGTTACTGTACAGATCTATTGTCGATTATAATGAAAGAAAGAAATAGAGAGGAGAAGACAATAACAAATGAGAAGTCGGAGACCTGCGCTATTATCAACACTTGTTTGTTGTGGGTTATAGAACGGGCCTACTGAAATCTGAACATTTGTATAAAACCACCATATATTTGAATGGCGCATGAATCGATTCTCTCTCTCTCTCTCTCTCTCTCTCTCTCTCTCTCTCTCTCTCTCTCTCTCTCTTTCTCTCTCTCTCTCTCCCCTTCTTTGCATATACACATCACAATGACCGCCATGTTTGTGATGGTGACAGAAGGTGGATAATCTATTCAGTACCACGCCTGCTCTCATCTCTCAGTTGTCTTTACTTGTTGTTTTTCGCTGTCGAGGTATATAATTAAATATTACCATTATGTCACACTGACACATTTTATTGTTTACTAACCCCGTTCTTTCGATGTAACCAACCTCCAGTGTTGTAGTACAAAGTAAAGACTGTACAGTCCCCACATTGTGCATATCAGACGGGACGACAAACACTTGAGCACATTATGCAGGCCTGCCCAATATACTTACGATTATGGAGAGAAGCCTGGCCTCAGGAGCAAAGTGCGTAGAGCAAGCCATGGGAAACCATAAGGGACCTGCAACTGACATGCGAGTTCATAGAGGTAACCCACCTGACTGTCTGACCTGAGCATACAAAACCAAACACAACCCACCTGACGGTCTGACCTGAGCATACAAAACCAAACACAACCCACCTGACGGTCTGACCTGAGCATACAAAACCAAACACAACCCACCTGACGGTCTTACCTGAGCATACAAAACCAAACACAACCCACCTGACTGTCTGACCTGAGCATACAAAACCAAACACAACCCACCTGACGGTCTGACCTGAGCATACAAAACCAAACACAACCCACCTGACTGTCTGACCTGAGCATACAAAACCAATCACAACCCACCTGACGGTCTTACCTGAGCATACAAAACCAAACACAACCCACCTGACTGTCTGACCTGAGCATACAAAACCTAACACAACCCACCTGACGGTCTGACCTGAGCATACAAAACCAAACACAACCCACCTGACGGTCTGACCTGAGCATACAAAACCAATCACAAGCCACCTGATGGTCTGACCTGAGCATACAAAACCAAACACAATCCACCTGACGGTCTGACCTGAGCATACAAAACCCAACACAACCCACCTGACGGTCTGACCTGAGCATACAAAACCGAACACAACCCACCCGACGGTCTAACCTGAGCATACAAAACCAAACACAACCCACCTGACTGTCTGACCTGAGCATACAAAACCAAACACAACCCACCTGACTGTCTGACCTGAGCATACAAAACCAAACACAACCCACCTGACTGTCTGACCTGAGCATACAAAACCAAACACAACCCACCTGACGGTCTGACCTGAGCATACAAAACCGAACACAACCCACCTGACGGTCTGACCTGAGCATACAAAACCGAACACAACCCACCCGACGGTCTGACCTGAGCATACAAAACCAAACACAACCCACCTGACGGTCTGACCTGAGCATACAAAACCGAACACAACCCACCTGACGGTCTGACCTGAGCATACAAAACCAAACACAACCCACCCGACGGTCTGACCTGAGCATACAAAACCGAACGCCAAGAAGAAGTAGAGGAAAAAAGTAGTCCTGTGAGGGAACAGCCAACAAGGTGGAAAACTGACAAATTAGCGGCTTGTACGATGAAAGAGCGGGGTGCTTGTCACACCTCATACGTACTTAGGGCACGATAAAGGAGATATCCTAAAAGAGATTGGGAACTAACTGTATATGGTCATACATGTACTCTGAAAGTAGCAACGGAGACGGAATACGCATATACAAATCTTACAGAAGGAACTTGTAGGGAGCACAAAGATAACATCAATGTACTCGTACCTGTGAGGATAACATCAGTGTGTTCGTACATGTGAGGATAACATGAGTGTACTCGTACATGTGAGAATAACATGAGTGTACTCGTACATGTGAGGATAACATGAGTGTACTCGTACATGTGAGGATAACATGAGTGTACTCGTACATGTGAGGATAACATGAGTGTACTCGTACATGTGAGGATAACATGAGTGTACTCGTACAGTGAGGATAACATGAGTGTACTCGTACATGTGAGTATAACATCAGTGTGGTCGTACATGTGAGGATAACATCAGTGTGCTCGTACATGTGAGGATAACATGAGTGTACTCGTACAGTGAGGATAACATCAGTGTTCTCGTACATGTGAGGATAACATGAGTGTACTCGTACATGTGAGGATAACATCAGTGTACTCGTACATGTGAGGATAACATCAGTGTACTCGTACATGTGAGGATAACATGAGTGTACTCTAACATGTGAGGATAACATGAGTGTACTCGTACATGTGAGGATAACATGAGTGTACTCGTACATGTGAGGATAACATGAGTGTACTCTAACATGTGAGGATAACATCAGTGTACTCGTACATGTGAGGATAACATCAGTGTACTCGTACATGTGAGGATAACATCAGTGTGCTTGTACATGTGAGGATAACATGAGTGTACTCGTACATGTGAGGATAACATGAGTGTACTCGTACATGTGAGGATAACATCAAGTGACAGAGGCAGGGAGGACACACACACACATTTTCATACATAATACATATATATACATATACATACATACATACGTACATACATACATACGTACATACATACGTACATACATACATACATGCACACATATACACAAACATACATACACACTTAAAACGCGCACACACACGCGCGCACGCGCATACACACACAGACAGATAAACAGACAGACAGAGGGAGGGAGAGAGAAAGACAGAAAGAGAATATTGGCGATCATTTACAGCCAGTCCTCGTGTAGAGACAGCAGTTGATTGATTGAAACAAATCCTTACGAAACTGACATTGACAGGAATCACGTCAGCAGTCATGAAACCATTTGCTGTAGCCGAACATATTGACTCATCATCATCATCCTGCCACATAGATCTCGCAGTAAATTCTCCAATTCCAGCCTATCGTGTGCATTCACCTAAATATCATTGCTGGAATTCAGTTGAACATCAGCCTCTTTCGTCAGCCATCTTTTTCTGGTCTCGTTTGAGCGTTATCGCTTCCTCAACCGGTTATTTCCCATTTAAGTGTCTGTTTGTTGATTGGCTGCTCGTTTCTTCCCAGAAGTGTCTAGTCTCGTGCCACATTCGTTGTCTTCACACGTGCACGCAACTCTTAGGTACTGTAACAAAACTAAGTCTAGAGGTGGACGTTCAACTAGAATTTCCCAGCGAAGTTGTCATGTTTTTTTCTTTTTCTTCTTCTGCGTTCGACATCAGTCATGCTAAACATTGAGTCCCGTCTGGGTCACAAATAGAATTGTGCGTTTAAGGTCGCCACCGTTCCCCCATAGCTTCTCTTGCAATGTGGCTCCCTTGGGCCAGATGCACAGTCTTTGCTGGAAGAGGTTAGGGCAGTACCGTAGTATGTGCTCAGGGGTTTGTCTTTCTGCTCCACAATCACAGGCAGCAGATTCTTTTATGCCTATCCTGTACAGGTGTGCTCGAAGACCACAGTGTCCAGTCGGAAGTCTAAAAATTGATGTTTGTTCTTTCCTGTTGAGTTTGTTAATGCTGTCACTCTCTGGTCTGCAATCTCCGTTCTGCCTTCTCCACTCCCGCTTGAAAGACTGCTTTAGCGCTGTTTTGGTTTCCTTGTAGCTGTGTGGTGGATGAGGTTGTGGAAGATTACTCCCAGCTTTTGCCAACTCATCTGCTCTCTCATTTCATTGAATACCACTGTGGGCTGGTATCCACTGCAAGACCAGTTCTGCTTCCTTGGAGAGTAAGTCAATGTTGGTCCTTAGATCAGCAATTAGTTTGTCTTGTTTTTTGCTGGATAAGTTGTCATGTGAATGTAAAGAAGAAGAAGAAGAAGAAGAAGAAGAAGAAGAAGAAGAAGAAGAAGAAGAAGACAGAAGACAGAAGAAGAATTTATCAAATTTTATTTTCATCACTTTCCTCAGGCGTGTGTTTTCAAATGCATATAATTTCCGTTCCATGTCTTAATTAATGTCTGTAAGGGTTCAGTGGTTTTCCAACTTTTACTGAAATATGTTAAAACTGAAATAACATCATAATTAAAAATACATATCTTGGTTTTCCACACAATAAAGAGTTCCATATGTTTTCAGGCTTTTAAAAACAGTGACACCTAGCCAGTGCCTGTCATAATTTCATTCATGTTTTTTTTTAACCGTCAGCGTATTTGCTATAAAAAAAAAGGATTTAATGTCATTGTACTGGAGTTTGTGCAGCGCATCCGGTGTTAGTTATTTTACTGTTACGTCACAAACTGCTCAAATGAAAGATGTAAAGTAAAGATCACTTTCACGCCTTGGGCGCATCGGGCATGGGAAAAGCACCCTATATTTTTACGGGTCAGCCGGCACTAGGTATGTAATGTGGTCAGCCGGCCGCCTTTACTTCCCCAGGACATCCATCCTGGTACCCATTTAAGGCTGGGTCGACCTGCCGCGCCACATACCATGATTAAAAATCGCTGTTCGTTTGAATTACGAGTCGGACTCGTAACGCAGAACAAATCAGTTGTCAATGTTGTGTCTTCAGTCACTGGAGTCATGCTAATGTACGTCATCTGTACGTGTCTTGTCTTCGGCTGTTTTTCGTCTTCAGTCACGGTGAGTTGTGTTTCTGTTCGTGTCTTGTCGCAAGCCGTTGTTCGTCTTCAGTCACGTTGAGTTGTGTTTCTGTTCGTGTCTTGTCGCTAGCCGTTTTTCGTCTTCAGTCACGGTGAGTTGTGTTTCTGTTCGTGTCTTGTCGCTAGCCGTTTTTCGTCTTCAGTCACGTTGAGTTGTGTTTCTGTTCGTGTCTTGTCGCTAGCCGTTTTTCGTCTTCAGTCACGTTGAGTTGTGTTTCTGTTCGTGTCTTGTCGCAAGCCGTTGTTCGTCTTCAGTCACATTGAGTTGTGTTTCTGTTCGTGTATTGTCGCCAGCCCTTGTTCGTCTTCAGTCACATTGAGGGTTGTTTCTGTTCCTGTCTTGTCGCCAACTGTTGTTCTTGTCTTGGGTCACGTTCAAATGTGTTTCTGTTCCTGTCTTGTCGCTAACCGTTGTTCTTGTCTTCGGTCACGTTGAGTTGTGATTCTGTTCGTGTCTTGTCGCCATCCGTTTTTCGTCTTCAGTAGCGTTGAGTTGTGTTTCTGTTCCTGTCTTGTCGCAAGCCGTTCGTCTTCAGTCACGTTGAGTTGTGTTTCTGTTCGTGTCTTGTCGCCAACTGTTGTTCTTGTCTTGTGTCACGTTCAAGTGTGTTTCTGTTTTTGTCTTGTCGCTAACCGTTGTTCTTGTCTTCGATCACGGTGAGTTGTGTTTCTGTTCGTGTCTTGTCGCTAGCCGTTTTTCGTCTTCAGTCACGCTGAGTTGTGTTTCTGTTCGTGTCTTGTCGCTAGCCGTTTTTCGTCTTCAGTCACGTTGAGTTGTGTTTCTGTTCGTGTCTTGTCGCCAACTGTTGTTCTTGTCTTGTGTCACGTTCAAGTGTGTTTCTGTTTTTGTCTTGTCGCTAACCGTTGATCTTGTCTTCGATCACGTTGAGTTGTGTTTCTGTATGTGTCTTGTCGCCAGCCGTTTTTCGTCTTCAGTAGCGTTGAGTTGTGTTTCTGTTCGTGTCTTGTCGCTAGCCGTTTTTCATCTTCAGTCACGTTGAGTTGTGTTTCTGTTCTTGTCTTGTCGCATACCGTTTTTTTTTTTTGTCTTGGGTTACGTTGAATTGTGTTTCTGTTCGTGTCTTGTCGCCAGCCGTTGTTCTTGTCTTCAGTCATGCTGAGTTGTGTTTCTGTTCGTGTATTGTCGCTAGCCGTTGTTCTTGTCTTCAGTCACGTTGGGTTATGTTTCTGTTCGTGTCTTGTCGCCAGCCGTTGTTCTTGTCTTCAGTCACGTTGAGTTGTGTTTCTGTTCGTGTCTTGTCGCCAGCCGTTGTTCTTGTCTTCAGTCACGCTGAGTTGTGTTTCTGTTCGTGTCTTGTCGCTAGCCGTTGTTCTTGTCTTCGGTCACGCTGAGTTGTGTTTCTGTTCGTGTCTTGTCAACCCCTTTCTTAACAATTTGATGTTTCTGTGCATACTTGTCCTTCAACCACCCTGTCAAATGTCTGTGTTTTGTTTTCAACCACATTGTCTTCAGCGGCAGTGTCAGATATCAGTGATTTCGCTTCAACCGCAGTGTCACATGCCAGTGTTCTACCTTGTCACGTCGTTTGGTATTTCCATGCATGTCGTATCCTCAACCACATTGTTAGATGTGACAAAGAGGCCAAGGATGATAAGCTGCAGATCGATCCTACAGAACTGTTGCAGACCTGGTTGCTGGTAATTTGTTAAAGGGTAGTCGCAGACCTTTTAGGACTAATAATTACCTCATTTAGAAGATTTCTACAATAATTCCCATTTCTGTATTTTGCCTCAGCTAGAATATAGTATCCTAAAGTTGGCAATGTCGCCTCCTCGCCGGCTGGGTAGGGGTGGCGGTTGGTAAGGAAAGTGACAAAAAAAGGAAGAGGGGGGGGGGGGGGGGGGGGGGGGGTAAATTAAAGACACACAGAAACACACGCAAACACAACACATTTGTAACAAGCGCCACAGCCTGGCTAATGTCCTCTGATGTTTTGTGTTGTGATTTGTTTAGTTGGTGCCATGGTATTACCACAACATGGAACCACCGGACCGATCGACTGCTGGTGACAGGCACCGCCGCGGGGGGCTAATAACGTGGGCTTTATGAGGGCGTTCAATGTTTCCAGGGTAGTCCGGCTGGCACCAGTTGTTTATGTCTTGTAGTCGAAGGTTTATTTGTAAACGTCATTGGCAGGAGGCGGAACATTTGGTAGCATGTCTACTCATCGTCTTAGTCATAACAGTCATCACAGTATTCCTTTCAGACTGGCGCGGGCGATCATGCTTCCCGAATCTTGTGATCTCCAACAGCATGTATCAGTATGTTTGCTGAGACCCTTCTATGCCACCACAAAAGACAAGCAATAATCTTCTGTTTGGACGGCGCGCTTCTGCACGGGTCCCGACTACATGTACTAAAATGTCGGTTCTTAACCCAGCTCAGCAAAAAAAGCAGAGGCGTTAATATGTGACCGCAGTACTCCTAGGCAATTATCTATACAGATGGCTCGTGTTAAGTGGCAGACGAAGTGCATGGGGGTTCATAGCAAAGGTGAATGGACAACAAAGTGAGTGCAACAAAGCCTGGCATAGGACATCACAGCGTCTAGTTTGTGTTGCCTTCCGCTGGTTTGAGAATCAGCTGTACACACTTGCTAGATATAGTGAGGGCCCTCTGGGAGCGAGTGAACAGTGCGGAAGCGCAAATAGATCATTACGGTCTGAGGAGAATGGCGCTGCGAGGAGTTACCAGGGGATCTGGCCACGCTCAACACTCAAGGTAAAGGCGAGACGGATACACAATTAGACAGTTACTGGTGCCATCGGAATTGGAACTCTTTGTTTGCTGCTGAAGAAGGGGACAGAGCGCTTATGGGTGGGTCCCGAGTGCTATGATGTCAATTTTTAATTCAACAACTAGGCAACGGTCAGTCTCATGGAAACCATAGATTGTGCGGCTGGTTTTAGCAACACCATCAGCTGTGACTATATCTATATATATATCTAAACACATACACACGTAAACACACATCAAATGATTGCCGTCTAATGCAAGATCACAGAAACCTAATGGATGATGACCCAATACCAAATATTGAGCTGCCTCTAGGCAATCAGCAAGCAGAAAGATGAAGCCCAGGAGATGGGACCACGTCGCTGCTGACTTCCCGACACTTTGAAGAATAATGATTTAGGTTAGGTTGAGTTGCGAGAGCTAGTACATCACCCCTCCCCCAGTCTTGCCTCCCCATCTCATTTATGTATATTAGTAAGTAACGGACCATTTCCCTTTTTTGGGTAGCAATTTTGAATCTCAGGGAAATACAACGAATGAAATTATGATACGAATTGACAAAGCCACAACAAAAAAATCTTTAAAAGTCTTAACAAAATACGGTGCTCCAAGTTTTACATCTACAAGACCAATCTATGAAGCTTCAATTCTAACGTTATTTCAGCTCTGACACATGCCAGAAACAGTTAGAGAACAACCAAAGATATGGAGCGACAATTAATTAGATGCATTTAAAAATAAATTTCTGAGAAAAATCATCAACATAAGATGGGATGAATTCAAAAAGAGTACGAAGATCATAGAAATATCTGGACAAATACCAGTAGCGACTACAATAAGATAAAGAAGATGCAGATATATTGGGCACAATCTGGCGCGAAATGGGGGGTGGGGAGGGGGCAAGCACTAAAATGTGTGTGGGGGGGGGGGGGGGTCTAAGAAAAAGAGGACGTCCAGGGAAACATTAAGAAGAACATTATTACGACAGGCAAAAATGCTGGGTTGAACTCCTTGTCAGAAATCGAGAAAGTTGCATGCAATATCGCTGAGTGGGGGAATCGAATACCAGTTGTGTTCTTAGTACGCTTGTCTCCATAGAGAGGGGCGCACACCCTCTGGGGGGGGGGGGGGTGACAGGTTCGATTCCCGGCACGGTAACTACAGCTTTTAATTTTTGTGTTGTCTAATGTGTCCTTCTACCTTTCTGCTCCTTTCTGTGAGTGCTGATCAATACATTGTCTCTATGTTAATTATTATATATAATAGTGGCACACAAATGATGACGCTGATTTTATGTGTGTGTATATATATATATATATATATATATATATATATATATATATATATATATATATAAGTGTGTGTGTATGTGTATGTGAGAGAGAGAGAGAGAGAGAGAGAGAGAGAGAGAGAGAGAGAGAGAGAGAGAGAGAGAGAGAGAGAGAGAGAGAGAGAGAGAGAGGCCGGCTCTACAAGGTAAGTAGGTAGAATATTAACTGATGACGTTATCAGCCATCAGGACTTGCTATAAACGTTCCCAACGACCTGAACTGGTGCAGACGAATACAGTCACCCCCGGCGGTCTGTTTTTTTAATCTTTGGGAAGTGTTTGGGATCAAGTCCTGGAATGTAAAGAAAACTCTTGACACAAATCTTTAGAACTCGGTGAAATGGAGCGTGAACAGATAGATCGCTGAAGGAACAAGACAACATGTGTGTGATTGATAGCTGCGGCGATGTTTGAGGCGTAACGACCGCATTGAATGTGTATACACAAAAACAGCACAATCCTGCAGGTCTAGTGTTTGTTGTGGTCGTCTGCTGAATCTAGAAGACCAGGTTTCAATGACGTCAGCGGCCGTGAAGAAACGGTTGTCCCGGTCCATTTGGCAGACGCTGACGCGGAAGAATTGTTGCAGCGTACATAAAGAGAATTATTGCCTGTTTGGGCCGGTCATTAGGAACATTCTCTTCTTGTCCAAGGGTGTCCAATATTGTGCTAGGGGCAGCACTGGCGTATCTGTGCTGATTCATTCAGTCATTTATTGATTGTTCTGTTGTGACATTATGTGTCGCATAGGGCTCACAGTCTATTCCCCTATTCTTATATAACCTGAACAATCTCTTCGTTACCATCGACGGAATTCAGTCTAGCACTTTGGACTCTCACATAAGCGTTCGCCTTAGATTTTCCTTTCGACGTCCTGGTTTCCTATTTCAGTGCCTGTTTGGCGATTCTCTCTTTTGTTCACTCTTTTTGAAATAATTCCATTTATGTAAATTTTCCCCCCAGGACTTTCGTATTTTGTTCAAGCTTTTGAAAGCCGCTGATGCCTTGTTGATGTGTGCTAATTAGTCTTTGTGTTTCCCTGACTGTGAACAAGAACAAGAACAAGAACAAGAAGAAAGAAGAAGAAAGAAGAATGTTACTACCTGAATAATTAAATTGATCTGTTGCTTTAATTTTTGTGTGTGTGTGTGTGCCTCTATGGTTACATCTGCTTAATCTCTTTTTGAAGTCTTCAGTATATTTGGGTTTTCAGAACTTATTTGTAGTACAACTTTTGATGATATTTTTGCTACCTCATTAGTTTTTCTTTGCGGGTCATTGCTGTTCCTATTTAGCAGAACAGTGTATGTATGTATGTATGTATGTATGCAACACCGAGATCTTCCAGTTGTGTGTACTCTACCCAGGCAATGTCGGTGTTTCCAGTACATTGTTGTCATCACCAGGCAGTTCTTCTCATTTCACTTCCTGTTTTCCCCTGTGGGTCCCGGGGCCCCATTATGGGGAAACCAAGAATAGACCCAATGCCTGCCCAAAAGCATGTCGTAAGAGTTGACTAATTGGGATCTTCCTTGGAAGTCGGAGAACTTCTGCCTGAAAGGCAAGGAACTAACAGTCTGCATGCAAATGAGTCAGACCTGTGAAATGGATGTGCAACCAACACTCAGTTTTTGGAACAGGACCAGAGTCCAGAAGTGGACGAACAACCAGAACTTTTCCCTGGAATTTACAGCTAGTGAACGAGAAGAAGAAGAAGAAGAAGACTTCCTCTTTTACCGCTTTGGGTTTCGAGGGAGATACAAGGTTCAGCTTCTGGCTCTCCTGGCAGCATCGATCATAGACATGTCGTATTGTTGAAGAGTTCCTTGAATGTTACCATCTTGTTCCTGGACTATATGGTGCTGTGTCCTTCTGTTCTGTTGTGTGCCTTCTATGGTAAGACGTTGCAAGACATTCTCTCTAAGTGGACAAAGCAGTTGATCTGCTGTCTTTGTATGTAATTAAGAATTGATCAGTAGCGATCTTTTCTTTTATGATCTCATTTCTGATTTGATCTTTTCTGGTGCCTCTTGCAGTCTTTCTCAGACACCCCAGACCCAGTCAATAGCGGTACCAAAGTAACAAGGGAGATCATTTACATCGCTGCTTCACTCCAGTTTAAACTTCAAACAATTAGCCGCCCGTTATCCCTTTTAGCTAGTCTGTCAACATGTGCTCTATGATCTCACCTGGCACAGCTTTTTATATGTATAACTTTCTTTATGTAATACTTTAAAGCACTGATCTGTTGATTTAGCATTCATCTAGCAAGCCTCAGTATTTTTCATTCTCCTGTTATGTGTCATCACGTATGCATACTTCTGTCATAATTCTTTAGTCCTGCAGATTGTTGCCCGCTTCTAACATTGTCATCTGAACACTAGTCATCCCTTTCTGCGATGCAATTTTTCGTTATTTTAAAGCCCCACCCTGTCTATTGCCAGGGGCCGCAATATAGCTCGGCTATAAATATGGCCTAATGGCTGAACGCGGTTTTCGAGACCTCTCCACGTGTGATCCTCATCCACATGGTGGCACTTTGTGTCATCGGGTGTTTATCGCCTGTGCTGTGCCCTGGTAGAGTAAAATGTACTACTACTACTAATTCTAAAATTGTGTTTTTACATCATATACGAAGTCCGGGGGCCCCGAATATAGCCAGGGCATAGATATGGCCTAGACTTAGATATGGCCTAACGGCTGAAAGGGGTTTCTTGGGCCTCTCTATGGGAGATCCTTATCCGCATGGTGGCACTTTGTGTCACCGGGTGTTTATCGCTTGTGTGATGTCCTGGTGGGGTACAACTAGCTACCTGCCTAACTCTTTACATTTTTCTATTTGCCCTGAGTGCTCTGATATCGCTCTGAGCAAGTGCCTCAGATATATTTTTTCCCCAGCGAAGCTGGAGCTATTGTCCTACTTTTTTTTTATTGCGAAGTCTTTAACCTTCAATTCTTTGCTGCTTATATTTTTTTTTAGCAATAGTTTTTAATTTACGCTTTATTTTTGCCACTCATAAGATGTCACTGCCCACGTCTGCTCCCCTGTATTCAATTTAATAAACAACGTATTGATTGGCACTCATAGAAAGAAGTAGAAAGATAGAAGAACACAATAGACAACATACAAACCGAAAGCTGTAGTTACCCTGCCGGGAATATTCATAGAAAGAAGTAGAAACCAAACAGCGGTTTATTTATTTATGTGCTCCTCTGTATGCTCGGACTTCTACCAGAGAGCTTCTATATTGCTTGTTTATAAAGAGGTTATCTGTCTGATTCTTAATAACTAGATTTGCTGAGTGGCAAGTTAATTTATAAATCACTTCATGAACAAAGATAGGGCCTCCAATTACTAGATCTAACTGTTAACATAATTCCGTTCTATATTATCACTCGTGTTAACGCCTTATTTCCCCATGCTGTATCAACACCCACATTACCACTGCCTAAAGGTTAGTTGCGTATCCTTTTACAGGACGTTGCAGAACCAACCCCAGCAGCCCCAGGCTGTTGTGTGGTTTCTCTAGGCAAATTTACATTTAGTATTTTGCCATTGCTTCTGGACGGTTGGCCCCCTGAACCACTGTCGAAACCAAAGCAAGGCGCATGACCTGCAGCTGGGATCGAACCCGACACCCCGACATTACGAAGCGTTCGTATTGACTTAGCCACTTACCACTGCTGACTTTTGTTTTAAAGTCTCCCATTATTGCTGCACGGCCGTGATAAGCAATTTTATTGACTTCATGCTACAGTTGATGCTAAAAAAAATCTTAGTCCTCTTTGTAAATAAGCATTGTTTGTTAATAACTGACCACTGCATGCAATAACATCAGTCACTAAAACCAATGTCTGCAGTCTGTACTGTATCGTCTGCATATCTTATGTTTACCCTTCTAAGTCGATCGGTCTCATTCTTTCAGTTTGTGATAACGGGTTTTCACTATGCACTATTCACACATGAATACCAGACTATCTCCAGATTCACGGTGTTGTCAGTTGTATGGTCCCAGACATATTTCCAGTAGATGTTTTTTACAATGCGACTGACTGTTCCGTTGGTGTGGAAATTGACCATCATGTATGATGACGTTGTCGGAGTGTCTTACTTTGCCTGACACTTCTCTGAAGCAAATTATGTAGGTCAGCACTTGTGTACTGTTTCCTGCTAACGTCCGCATTATACGTGTCTGGATCAGTTCTGCTGTAGTTCAGTCTGTTAACTTAACATTAGTATATAATAAGCCAGCTAAGTTGGAAAGCTGGGCGAGGGGAGGGGGGAGCTAGAGAGATAAAGAGAAATCAAGTAAAGTGATCAGAAAGGCAGTAATGCCCATCGAATTGGTCAGCGAGAGGCAGCATTGTCAGTTGAAGTGATTGATCAGATAGGAAGCATCTTGATCAACCAAAATCACAAGTTATGGCGGCTATATGGTAGATGCAAGGGATTAGTCACATAATATTATCAGTTAAACTGATCGAAGAATCTGTGTGATTTACTAGCGTCACGAGAGAGAGAGAGAGAGAGAGAGAGAGAGAGAGAGAGAGAGAGAGGGAGGGAGGGATAGAGAGAAAGAGAGAGGGGGGTTAGAGAGGAAGTGAGAGGGAGGGATAGAGAGAAAGAGAGAGGGAGATGTCAGAAAGAGAAACAGAGAGAGAGATGGTAGAAAAGTGAAAGAGAGTGATGGGAGACAGATAAAAGAGAGAGAGAGAGAGAGAGAGATGGGAGAAAGGTGAAAAAAGCAGAGAGACAGAGATGGGAAAAAGGTGAGAGAGAGAGAGAGAGATGGGAGAAAGATGAAAGAGAGAGAGAGAGAGAGAGAGAGAGAGAGAGAGAGAGAGAGAGAGAGAGAGAGAGAGAGGGAGAGAGAGAGAGAGAGAGAGAGTATGGGAGAAAAATGAAAGAAAGAAATTATCAACTGAAGTAAACGGAGCGATAGTATTAGAAGTGAACGCGACAAGAATTTTTTTTTGATTAGACAGACTGACAGACAGACAGACAGACAGATAGACAGACAGACAGACAGACAGGGAGGTAGGTAGGTAGGTAGGTAGGTAGGTAGGTAGAATAGAAAAAAACTATGATCGACGCCATTAACCAAACACAGTATAGATTACAATACCCTGGAACAAGGCCGAAGCTGTTGACATTAAACAGAAAGCAAATTTGTCCTTAGTGTGTCTGACGTCTAACAAACCAGCTACTGGCTACTGTCGCATGTCGAGTCAGCCAAATACGATCTCTGTTTGTTGAACAAGTGCCCGTGAAATGGGTCGAATAGCACTGGCGCAACAAGGCCGTATCGACCATATTTATACATTGTGCACAGAATCAACTCTAATCTGCATTTACAAACAGAGAAACATCACAATACCTGGTCAGAAGAAATAATCGCCCCTAGCTACTGTACAGCAACCAAAGATAACATAAGCAGTCTTTGACACGAAGAAACATATGTTACAAAGCGAGAGGATCGACATTTCTGTATTTAGTTTTAGTTCACCCGTCCAGATCCCAACTGCGGACGAATCGTCTTGCTTTGGTTTCGACAGGGGTACCGAGACCTGACCTTCGAGTAAGCAGTGGCAAACTACTAAACGTAAAATTGTCCTAGAAAACCACAACAGCCAAATAATGTTGTGATTGGTTCTACGACGTCCTGTAAAGGATACGCAACTAACTTTTACTCGTCCAGGACACGATCTTGAAGATATGCCAGCCTCCTCACGCAGATGAAACATATACATAGCATTACATTTAGATTGAGCACAGGATACAACATACATTGCAGCCAAATGTTCATAAAATTGAAGACTGGCGATTCCGAACTTTGCCCATGCGGACAGGCGCCACAGAATACTACTGAACATGTTCTGCAGGCCTGCCATCTACATGCAGTCGATAGACACCAGGTTTGGCCGGTTGGCATTTCAAAGAAACCAAGTTGTATCGATCAGTGGAGGAGATGACTTGCACCACGGACTCTATAGAGACCTGTGACCATCGTATCTGAAAAACTCTGGCAAGGAGGGGAAGAAGTTTTATCCCATGGCCTAGTTCCACTCCCTAGAGCGACTGGTCACACAGACACGCAACCCACAGCCCCAGCAAGATCCAAGTCTAAAGGACCTTCTAAATACGTGTATTCAGGTTCCGAAACAAATGAGTTTGAAACCGAACCTTCAGAAGGCAGATACATGGGATATAGGGAGACAACACAAGAAACACGGACACACAAACATGTCATAACACGAGCATCAGTTTATACGTATACATCTACTACTAAACTCTTTTCCTGTGATATCCAAAACTCAGACATTGATTGTATTTTATGTTTGGACACAAGACTGACATCAGAAGACAACCCAAGCAGCTTTTTTTTTTTTCCTGATGATACATTGTGCACGATTTTTATATCTTCCACAAAGGATTATTAATCCAAAATATATATATATTCTGTCCATATTCCATGGTTGTGGATTCTCATTTCTGCGATACATGGCTAATGAAGACACCTTTTCTGTGGGTGCATAGTTTGTCTTGCATCTTAATGCACTTGATTCTGCAGTAGGGTGCTTTTGTCATTCTGATGTATCCAGTTCTGGTAATCTGGTAATCCTAGTTTCAGCTTCATAGCAAACGGGCCACCCCACAGTTGCTCCCCTCCTGTGCCAACGAAAAACAAACGCAGCTCACAGTGTCACACCATGTACTCAACTCAGAAGCTGGGCGACGAAACTACATCCTTCTAGTCTACAAATGGAGCAAAAATGCAACGGCCACCGTCTGGCAGAAAAAAAAACCCATTTGCCAAGGCTTTAAAAAAAAACAACAACAGGTGGCCGCGCTGAGCGTCCATTTTGACCGGAAGAATTATATGAGGGTTAATTAACGGTCACCCCAGCAGTACCCTCATTATTAGCTGGGGAAGGGACTTAGGACATTATATCCACCAGCAGGCGTCGCCCCTACAACGACCTGCCTGCCATCGTTAACGACTGTTCACCCAACAGCCATGCAGTTCTTTGGCACGAAGGAGACACCTTGAACTTGGGTTTTGGACTGCCGACTCCCTACAAGATGTTATTTTATGTTTTGTTATCACAATTAATGTCACTGCACATTGGGCATACCCATGCGTGCTCAGTTCTCCGAAGCAGCAGTCACTCCAAAGTACTTCTACTAATTGTCCCCATAAGAAGCTGGTTATATTGTCTCCTTTCTCGGCCTCGAAGACGGCAAAGACGTGCATCACCATGCTTAACTCCCATGTCACGCAATCGCGTTAGTGTCAGGGATTCCTCATTCTCCACTAGCCCAGTTCGTACAGCGTTGACTATATCTGCTCTGTCCATACTTTTTCCCGCAATCATTAGTGCAGTGCTTGCCAGTTGGTCTGTTCGCTCATTTCCCTTCACGCCCGCATAATCCAGTGTGTAGATTTCCGAATGCTTTCTATCCATTCAGAGCGCATACTGCCTGTTGCTATCTTCTGAAGCATATTCATTGAGTCTGAGACAATTACTACCTGTGTGGAAGTTTGCTCGGATACCCATGCTAAAGCTTTAGAAGCAGCAGCTATTTCCATTGTCATGCTTGTTGTGGTTGTTTGGTAAGCGCCGCTGTCCTCATGTATTGTTTTCCCCTTTCTTTGCGCTGTGTATGCCCATGCTGACCTTGATCCGCGCTTCACGGATCCATCTGTGTAGATGATGGTATCTTCTGGGTCTGAATGCTGATCTACCAGTTCCCTTCTGTGTCTACGGCTGCAGGAATTTGATCCCTGCAGTACCTTCCGAGTGTGATGACAACCTTAGAGATGCCAAGCATGTCTTCTGGTGTATTTGTCCATTCTTTTCCGTGATAGAGAAGGAAAAGTAGACGTTGTTCAATATCAGCTGCTGCTAGCACCTTGAGTGCTGTCAAACCTTTCCTGGCTCTAAGTATGACGTTGTCTACATGGCATTTGTATGACAAGCATCTGTCAAATGTCATGCCCAGGTATTTCATGGTGTCCGTTCTCTCGATGTCCACACCACAGATGCTTACGACTGGCGTTGGTGTACTAACGATGTGGTTATTCAGAGAGAACCATGTTAAGGAGGCTTTGGACGGGTTCACTTGAGCTCTTGATTCCTGGCACCACTCACTAAGTCTGTCTAGTTCGTGTTGTAGTGTGGTTGTAATTTCCTGCCTGTTTTTACCTCGACGGTAAACAAGGATATCATCTGCATACGACATTGTTCTGCCTAGGCCTACGCGTTGTGCACTCGTGACTCCTGCTATGTACACATTGAAAAGCACAGGCGACAATGGTGATCCCTGGGGCAGACCCATTAGGACGCGTTGAGGTTCGGATGCCCATTCACCACATCGAAGCGACACTGTTCTTTGAAATAGCGCTGCTGCGATCCAGTTGACCAAATTTGTTTCTATCTGCATATCCAACAGTAGTCTGATGAGCATGTTGTATGGGACGCTGCTGTAGCATCTTCTAAGTCAATAGCGGCTGCAGCCGTTTCTATTCCCTCCTGGAAACCCTCATATGTGTCGTAAGCAAATACTGCAGCATTGCACCATCTCTTCCTGGTCGGTACCTACCTAGTGTAACGGGGAATAGGCCACCCGACTCCAGTATTTGGGTTAACGTTCTTGCAACGATTTTTTCCATGAGTTTTCCTACAGTGTTCTGGAGTGTGATGATTCTGTAGCCATTTATTCTCCTGTGGTCTTTTCCTGGCTTAGGAACCGGTCTGAGGTAGCTGTTTAGCCAGTCATCAGGGATAATGCCAGTTTTCATGGTGTTGTTAAAAATCGTGGATAGTTTATCAATATCAGTCGCCTGGAGGCTTTTGAAGTCGCTGTATCTAATGCCATCAGGCCCTGGAGCTGTGTCCGGACAGGTCTTCAGTGTTGCTCTGATGCAGTCCGTTAAGATGTTCAATTCCAGTTCAATTCCCGGCATGTCTAGTGTGTCCTTCTATCTTTCTAATTCTTTTTTTTGAATGCGGATCATTACATTGTGTGTTTATTGATCGTATTTAATGTTTTTGGAACCTCAAGGGTCCCTGTCTGTTTATTTCTGTACATTTGTGTTACAGCTGTGTCCCAAGGAGGACAGTAAACTCAGTCAGGTTCTCAGCAAGCAAAGATTTTATCAGCAGCAGCTGCAGCAGCAACATCATCTCAACCAGCAAGCAAGATATATACCAACAACAAGCAGCTCATCAAATCCACAAGAAGGACATTCTATCAGTGCACATCATTCAGGTGCGTATAAGAACAGATAGTAGATTGAGTATATTATAATGCTGAATCATTGACAATGCACTTGAGACAAGACTGTACATGTTCAGTCTCTCCGATCCAAGTAGAAGTGAGATGGTGTAGAATGCTGATTGTCCCTGGGTAGCACATGGAATCTGTCCTCACAGAATAAAGATGGTATGACAGAACCAGCAATGCACAGCTTTGAGAGTTTTAATTTGACAAGAGAGGAGGAAGAAATGTTGGCACTGGAATATGTAAGACATCCCTCACACTGGTATATGTAAGACATCCCTCACACTGGGATATGTAAGTCATATCTCACACTGGGATATGTAAGACATGCCTCACACTGGTATATGTAAGACATGCCTAACACTGGTATATGTAAGACATGCCTCACATTGGGATATGTAAGACATGCCTCACACTGGGATATGTAAGACAATACTCACATTGGTATATGTAAAACATGCCTCACATTGGGATATGTAAGACAATACTCACATTGGTATATGTAAGACATGACTCACATTGGTATATGCAAGACATGCCTCACATTGGTATATGTAAGACATGCCTCACATTGGTATATGTAAGACATGCCTCACATTGGTATATGTAAGACATGACTCACATTGGGATATGTAAGACATGCCTCACATTGGGATATGTAAGACGTGCCTCACATTGGGATATGTAAGACATGCCTCACACTGGGATATGTAAGACATCCCTCACACTGGGATATGTAAGACATGCCTCACATTGGGAAATGTAAGACATGCCTCACACTGGGATAAGTAAGACATGCCTCACACTGGGATATGTAAGACATGCCTCACACTGGTATATGTAAGACATGCCTCACATTGGGATATGTAAGACATGCCTCACACTGGGATAAGTAAGACATGACTCACATTGGGATATGTAAGACATCCCTCACACTGGGATATGTAAGACATGACTCACACTGGTATATGTAAGACATGCCTCACACTGGGATATGTAAGACATGCCTCACATTGGGATATGTAAGACATGCCTCACACTGGGATAAGTAAGACATGACTCACATTGGGATATGTAAGACATGCCTCACACTGGGATATGTAAGACATGCCTCACACTGGTATATGTAAGACATGCCTCACACTGGGATATGTAAGACATGCCTCACACTGGGATATGTAAGACATGCCTAACACTGGGATATGTAAGACATGCCTCACACTGGGATATGTTAGACATGCCTAACACTGGTATATGTAAGACATGACTCACATTGGTATATGTAATACATGCCTCACACTTGGATATGTAAGACATGCCTCACACTGGTATATGTAAGACATGACTCACATTGGTATATGTAAGACATGACTCACATTGGTATATGCAAGACATGCCTCACATTGGTATATGTAAGACATGCCTCACATTGGTATATGTAAGACATGCCTCACATTGGTATATGTAAGACATGACTCACATTGGTATATATAAGACATGCCTCACATTGGTATATGTAAGACATGCCTCACACTGGGATATGTAAGACATCCCTCACATTGGGATATGTAAGACATGACTCACATTGGTATATGTAAGACATCCCTCACATTGGTATATGTAAGACATGCCTCACATTGGTATATGTAAAACATGCCTCACACTGGGATATGTAAGACATGCCTCACATTGGTATATGTAAGACATGCCTCACATTGGGATATGTAAGACATGCCTCACATTGGGATATGTAAGACATGACTCACATTGGTATATGTAAGACATGCCTCACATTGGGATATGTAAGACATGCCTCACATTGGGATATGTAAGACATGCCTCACATTGGGATATGTAAGACATGCCTCACACTGGGATATGTAAGACATCCCTCACACTGGGATATGTAAGACATGCCTCACATTGGGATATGTAAGACATGCCTCACATTGGGAAATGTAAGACATGCCTCACACTGGGATATGTAAGACATGCCTCACATTGGGATATGTAAGACATGCCTCACACTGGGATTTGTAAGACATGCTTCACACTGCTATATGAAAGACATGCCTCACACTGGGATATGTAAGACATGACTCACATTGGGATATGTAAGACATGACTCACATTGGGATATGTAGGACATGCCTCACACTGGGATATGTAGGACACTGAATGGTCAATAATGTCCCAAGTTTAAAGAGAGTATTAAGAGAATAAGAACAAACTACCATGAACAAACTTAATGAGTAGTCTGAATGTTCTAAAATGTTAAACATTGAGTCCGGTAATTTGAGAATAATGATTTGTCTGGCAGAAACCAACAACCTAGATAGAAGCTCAACATCCTGTTCTGCAACGTCAACTTGTGAACCTTCAGAAACTAGATCTGTCTGGGCCAGTAAGTAAAATCCTATCTTCTGCTGCCAGAGATCATATAGCTTCAGTTATGTCATGAGTCGAGTATTTTATCGTGTTGCTGATAACATACCTCCTCCTTGTTCTTCTTTTCCTCTCCTCTTCTTCCCCTCCTTGTTCTATTCTTCTTATTGTGCCTTTTAAAGTCTAGCATAGGCCCTCCGACCATCCAATTCCAGGTCGCCCTAATATTAAAGTTGCAGCCATCTCAGTATAATTTTCTCTCCACTATATTTTTTTATTGCAAGTGTTATGCTTCTTCCTGATCCATGTGTAGTGAATGCGATACATTATCGTCTACAATACAGGAAACACATACAAGGTCGGTGTACAAGACAACACTAAAGATTCATCAGTACATTAAAACCTTCAGTTGTAGCTGCATTTGGCCGTTCTCCTGGAAAAAAATCATGCAAATACTCAGATACACATTAATGATAAATATCTTTTTCCCCCACACTGTGGACATATGGTGCCAGATCCATATTTTGTAGAAACTAGTTCGCACTAAATTGTTAAAGTGGTAAACATCACCAGTGACCACCTTTACTTTCTGGGACATTTTCAGTACCCATTTTAGGCTGGGCTGACTTTAGAGTCCATGTCAGTTTAATGTTCCACCTTGATGTAGATTGAAACCTAAGACCTTGAGGTATGGCAGCTGACCACTGCCCTGCCACAGCTATGTAACCGCTACATGAACTTCTGCACAATAAATAAATGGACAGTCATAAGACTAAATTTATAGTAAAGTATTCAAGATACTGTAACAACTTTAAGATAGAATAACTTGGCTTGACTATTGTCTTCCCAGTATCGCTTTTAACAACTGCAACTCATTTAACATCGTGAAATTTCTGTATATATGTACAACAAACTGTTCTGTGAAAGGAAGTTAAATTGGTTGAAAAATAAATCCAAATCATCATCATCATGTTGTAACAGAGTTAAGTCATTACTTGTTTGTAGGAAGTGCGTTATTACGCAGAGTTATGGTGAACTGAAAATCAACAAGTTTTGGCAGCCTTGACATTCCCTTTTCCAGAATCTTCTTTTCCCGCCAAAGCTAGCTGTTGACATCAAACTGATGTTGTCTGGCCTTGGCCTTCTTTCTAGAAGTTTTGAAATGCATTTTTTCATCATGTGACCCAACCTTGTCGTACTAGTAAATACCTTGTTGTCGTGCCCTATCAAAGCAAACGCAATTGTCCTTGTTTTTTAGAAACTTCTATGACCTCAATTGTCAGTTTACTTACTATATCTGCGTAGAATAGAATGATGAAATCTGATGCAATCGAGATATAATTAGCAAATCCCACGTGACAACCTACCTAGTAAACAAGATGAGGCGTACTAGAATATTCTAGAATCAGACAAAGCGAGAAGAAAACAAATACCTAGCATTCCAGCATCCAAGTATAAATAGCGAGTAACAAAGCACTTTAGCAATTCTTCAGTCCACAAGACTCAAGACAGGAGAGACCAGTCACATTGACTCTCAAGACAGCCTTCAGTGGTAGAGATGTTAGCCCAACACTAGAAGCCTTCAGTCGTTGAGACTCAGAGGACGAGCGACTAGTCTCAATGATCCTCGATGCCAGCTCAACATTGGAAGGAGAGCAGCCGTACATATGGAACCTCGAAGACAGTCACTGGAGAGCAGACATGAAATGAGACATCGAGCTACAGAGACGACACACAAGATACATGGATCCATGGAGAACAGAGACATATTAGGAAACTATAGAGATATTAGAGTCAGCGATCAAGCCGTTAGTACCAAACAGCACTAGAAGCCAGGTTGCAGTTAGAGACACTAGAACCAGTTAACAAAGCAATTACAGATAAAGAACACAACGCGACCTCAAGAGTAAGAATACAACGCGAACCTACGAGTATTTAGCCTTAGAGAGAACACAGCGCTATTCAGAATATCATTGATGTATTTGGGACATTGTTAAAGTATCACAATAAAGACAGTGTAGACGAGAATCAGAGTCACGTGAGAAGCATGCAGCAAGCAATACATCATCATCATCATAACCACTAACGACACGACCATCTTTCTCCTCGTCCATAATCTTCCAATCGACTCCTCGACATATGCAACGGAGAAGAGAGCTGGGCTACAATGTTGTGCTGTTATATGTCTCATAAGGCTCATAGTCTAGTCCTCCATGCCACTCTATCCTGTGCAATCTTGATGATATCACTGAAGGAATCTAGTCCTCCATACCACTCTATCCTGTGCAGTCTTGATGATATCACTGAAGGAATCAAGTCCTCCATACCACTCTATCCTGTGCAATCTTGATGATATCACTGAAGGAATCTAGTCCTCCATACCACTCTATCCTGTGCAATCTTGATGATATCACTGAAGGAATCTAGTCCTCCATACCACTCTATCCTGTGCAATCTTGATGATATCACTGAAGGAATCTAGTCCTCCATACCACTCTATCCTGTGCAATCTTGATGATATCACTGAAGGAATCTAGTCCTCCATACCACTCTATCCTGTGCAATCTTGATGATATCACTGAAGGAATCTAGTCCTCCATACCACTCTATCCTGTGCAATCTTGATAATATCACTGAAGGAATCTAGTCCTCCATACCACTCTATCCTGTGCAATCTTGATGATATCACTGAAGGAATCTAGTCCTCCATACCACTCTATCCTGTGCAATCTTGATGATATCACTGAAGGAATCTAGTCCTCCATACCACTCTATCCTGTGCAATCTTGATGATATCACTGAAGGAATCTAGTCCTCCATACCACTCTATCCTGTGCAATCTTGATGATATCACTGAAGGAATCTAGTCCTCCATACCACTCTATCCTGTGCAATCTTGATGATATCACTGAAGGAATCTAGTCCTCCATACCACTCTATCCTGTGCAATCTTGATGATATCACTGAAGGAATCTAGTCCTCCATACCACTCTATCCTGTGCAGTCTTGATGATATCACTGAAGGAATCTAGTCCTCCATACCACTCTATCCTGTGCAATCTTGATGATATCACTGAAGGAATCTAGTCCAGCACAGTTGGCCTCTCTCAACAACTTTCATCTTAGGATTTCTCTTGGACAACCTGATTTCCTCAGTCCATTTGTTTCCAGTTGTATTGCCTGTTTAGTCATTCTCAGTCCACTTTTTCTCCTGATATGCCCAGTACACTTGATGGAAGCTGTAGAGAGCAGATTCCTGGCATTGTGGAAACTTTAGTCAGAACACTGATTGACAAAAACACAGATGAAGGTGATGCTGTAGTTTACACAGATGGGTCAGTAATTAGGGGCAAGTGAAGTGCATGGGCCTTCACAGTAAGCTCAAGGGGGAAAACCATCAAGGAGATGAATGGCGCCTTTGCTGTTACAACTAGTAGCCTTACAATGGAAACTATGGCTGTAACAAGGGCTTTAGCATGGCTTGGCACTCAAAAGTTCACACACGTATGCTTTTTTAGTGACTCGCTGAATATGCTTAAAAAAATCCAAGCTGGATTTATCAGGCAAGAATGGATTGCAACACTAAGCACCTAACCTTCATTTTTGTACCAGGTCATGCAGGTGTTCAAGGCAAAGAGCGGACAGACTGTCTTTCTGACATTGCAGTTGCTATGGCAGGCACGGTACTGGACAGAAGTGATGTTATCAATGCCATGCGCTGCACTTACCGTACCGAGGAGCACGCCAAAGGACATGACTCCATATCCCTGTCTAGACTGATGGACATGGGGGTGAAATTAACATTTCACTGAGGGGACAAGACGTTTCATTAACCAACACAGAACAGGCGTCATCAGTTGTTTTTACACTGAGGAAGAGATGGGAGCACCTATGGATCTGTCCGGAGTGCCGTGATGATAATCCTTTCTGAACACTAATCACTAAATGCCCAGTACATAGCTATCTTAATTTTCTCATCACTGTTAATATATATTAAACCAAAATGAGTACTTAAATATGTAGGTAATTTACATCAGACTAAGGAATATTTGTGTGTATTCTTCAGAAGCTGCAGATGTTAGCACAGTGTCTCATTCTGGAGCAGGCCTGCATACATATCATGCCAATGATTTAACTCTGCAAGATCTCTCCTATGGTATGATGAGCTGCTATCTGTGGTTACTTGCTATAGTTTATGTGTTCATTGTTGTTAAAGATGTTGAGAAGTCTGAAACAATGGACAATGAGTGGTCTGCTTAGGAAACATGAGTAGAGCAACTAGCAGCCGTCTGTGGAGAACTTGAGAACAGCAGCCTTCTAAGGAGAACCTGAATAGAACGGGTAGCAGCCTTCTTAGATGGGTAGCAGCCTTCTTAGAAAAACATGAATAGAACAGCTGTAACCTTCTAAGAAGAACATGAATAGAACAACAGGTAGCCTTCAGAGGAGAACATGAATAGAACAACTAGCAGCCTTCTAAGCAGAACATGAATAGCTCCTTCATTTGTTTCTGCTACCTCCGGTGATCCATCAGTGTATACTTGTGTCCATTCGGGTTTTAGATAAGATGTACTAGGTCACATTCTTCAGTTTTTTTGTCTATGCCTGAAATTGCTGTTATGACTATATTGTTAGGCTGTAGATCTAAGTTGTATGCCTGGATCATTTCCCATGTTGAAGGATCTTTAGAAAGGATGTCACTGTTTTTAGTGTAGTACAGTTTTGATAGATGGTGAAAGCTTTGACTTTTCAGTCAGTTTTTAGTTAAGTTGTTTGCTATTCAGTGCATGGGGTTGTCTTTCATGGGTAAAAATGTTTCTGTTAGGGGAAGCAACTTTCTTCCCTTCGAAGACTCAAGCTCTGGAGGCCAGAAGTTGCATCCAACTCATGGATTGGTGTGCTTCTCATACCTCTAGTGATGATTCTGAGACCAGCTTTCTGTATTTTGTCCAGTTTTTGTAGGTTTGATTTGGCTGCAGTGGAGTATGCTCCAATGAGTTTTGGTTATATGTATCCTGTGTATACTTGTCGTACAGTGTTGGCGTCTGCGCCCCAGCTTGTTCCAGTAAGTTTCTTCATAGGCCTGAACCGCAGTTCTTATCAGTTCTGCACTATACTACTATTGCAAAATGTTAAAGAACATTGTTTTATCAGTTTTGTTCATTGCTTTTGCTGATTTGAAAAAAGAGCTTTTGCCCCAGAGTAAATATAAGGTCATCATTGTCATTTTATTAGTATATTTGTGTTTGTTTGAAGTGTATTTTTGTTCTACAAAGTTTGTATATGTTTGCAGATTATGATGCACGAAGCAGTGTCAGCTTGCTGGAGTCAGAATCTGTCTACCTTGCCTTTGATATTCCTGCCAGTCCTGTTATCTTGCGCCGACCTTTCACGGCTCCAGAAAAGCAATCTTATTCCTCTCGCGTAGCCACAGTAGATGAGGCAGCAAAATCCTTTGATCATCTGCCATGGCGGCTTCTGCTCTAGCCAGGGCTCGTATGTTGAAGAATAGTTCTGCACTAATTCCTGGCGCAAAATCTAATGATTTGTCTAGTGACACAGCAAAACTAAACAGAGAGGAAACGTCTGATGACATGTCTAGTGACATGGTCACACTGAACAAATCAGAATCTGTTGCAGCTGGTACCAGTAAACTGATCAAAGGAAAACTCAATCAGGAGAAAGTGGAACAAGCAAATATTGCTGGCTCTGTCAGAGGTGAGTCAGACTTGAGTTTTTCTCATGTCTCATTCTCTACAGGACTTTTTTTTTTTTTTTTTAACAGAACTGCTTCTTCAGCCTTTTATACTCCAGTGGAGCATAGGCCTTGATCAAGACAGGATAATCCCTTCTATCTGCTCATTCATTGTTGACACCTTTCCATCTTTCCAGATAATAGTGTTATATTGTGCTATAAGAAGGCACTGGACTCATGGCATATGGCAATGGTAAGTGTGACTAGCAAGACCTGACTGCGTTAAGGACAGTTTTCCACAATCCAAGCATGGCAATGGTAAGTGTTACTAGCAAGACCCGCCTGTGTTAATTAAAGTTTTCCACAATCCAAGCATGGCAATGGTAAGTGTTACTAGCAAGACCCGCCTGTGTTAATTAAAGTTTTCCACAATCCAAGCATGGCAATGGTAAGTGTTACTAGCAAGACCTGACTGCGTTAAGGACAGTTTTCCATAATCTAAGCATGGCGTTTCAGGATCGTTTCCATCATATATATTTAGTGTGCGCTTCTCAGATGCTCAGCTCTCTTGCTTTTTGCAATCATTTCTTCCTTTATTCTCATTCCCTTCCTGATTTGTCCCCTCCATGCAACATGGTCCATGGCATTGGGTTCTCATAAATCTACCTCGATACTTGTATCATATATATCCTGCTTGCAAACATCTTTATATCATAGTAGAGGTCAATATCTTCTACCCATCTGTAATTATCTGTATTGAATGTTCTCCTCTCCATAGCACAAAGCCTGAGCAGTATTGTAGAGACCATAAGTTGCCCATGCATATCTGCCTTGTTAACACCATTGGAAAGGTAAAACCAGTAAATTTAGAACAAAGCATGCTGGAGAAGCTGCTGGATCACAAGTGCAGTGCTCTATCTGTTCCCTGTCGGAGCTTCCCTCCTAAACTAGCTGCCACCTACGGCTAAGGGTCTGGTCTACCACTACTATAATATAAGGTTTTCTGGTTGCATTTCCACTTTTTAGGATAAGGCTAGTATCCTTCCCAAGGTGCTCCTCCACCCAAAACTGTTGGCAAAATGTGGGATGTCAGAGCATAAAACAGGCTACTGTTATATGGTAGCTCAGTCATTTCTGACCAAGACTTGACCACATTATTTAAATGCCTCTTAATAGGTTCTACGTGTGTATTTAGTTCTTAATTTTTGTGTTCCTCTTTGCATTTCTGTGAAACTGTTTCTGGGTTACAATATACATGCCCCCCCCCCTTCTTATTGTCCTTTATAGCTCCCCCCCTTCTTATTGTCCTTTATAGCCCCCCCCCCCCTTCTTATTGTCCTTTATAGCCCCCACCCCTTCTTATTGTCCTTTGTAGCCCCCCCCCCCTTTCTTATTGTCCTTTATAGCCCCCCCTTCTTATTGTCCCTTAAAGCCCCCCCCCCCCCTTCTTATTGTCTTTTAAAGCCCCCCCCCCCCCCCCTTCTTATTGCCCTTTACAGCCCCCCCCTTCTTATTGTCCTTTATAAGGTGTTAAATAAATGGTGATTCTGACTTTCTACATGACAGCTGACATTCTACATTGTAGACCATGGTGACATGTCTGACAGCTGACATTCTACATTGTAGACCATGGTGACATGTCTGGCAGCTGACATTCTACATTGTAGACCATGGTGACATGTCCGGCAGCTGACATTCTACATTGTAGACTATGGTGTCATGTCTGACAGCTGACATTCTACATTGTAGACTGTGGTGACATGTCTGGCAGCTGACATTCTACATTGTAGACCATGGTAACATGTCTGACAGCTGACATTCTACATTGTAGACCATGTTGACATGTCTGGCAGCTGGCATTCTACATTGTAGACCATGTTGACATGTCTGGCAGCTGGCATTCTACATTGTAGACCATGGTGACATGTCGGACAGCTGACATTCTACATTGTAGACCATGGTGTCATGTCTGACAGCTGAAATTCTACATTGTAGACCATGGTGACGTGTCCAGCAGCTGACATTCTACATTGTAGACTATGGTGACATGTCTGGCAGCTGACATTCTACATTGTAGACCTTGGTGACATGTCTGGCAGCTGACATTCTACATTGTAGACCTTGGTGACATGTCGGACAGCTGACATTCTACATTGTAGACCTTGGTGACATGTCTGGCAGCTGACATTCTACATTGTAGACCATGGTGACATGTCTGACAGCTGACATTCTACATTGTAGACCTTGGTGACATGTCTGGCAGCTGACATTCTACATTGTAGACCATGGTGACTTGTCTGACAGCTGACATTCTACATTGTAGACCATGGTGACATGACTGGCAGCTGGCATTCTACATTGTAGACCATGTTGACATGTCTGGCAGCTGACATTCTACATTGTAGACCATGGTGACATGTCTGACAGCTGACATTCTACATTGTAGACCTTGGTGACATGTTCGACAGATGACATTCTACATTGTAGACCATGGTGACATGTCCGACAGCTGACATTCTACATTGTAGACCATGGTGACTTGTCCGACAGCTGACATTCTACATTGTAGACCATGGTGACATGTCTGACAGCTGGCTTTCTACATTGTAGACCTTGGTGACATGTCTGACAGCTGACATTCTACATTGTAGACCATGGTGACATGTCTGGCAGCTGACATTCTACATTGTAGACCATGGTGACATGTCGGACAGCTGACATTCTACATTGTAGACCTTGGTGACATGTCTGGCAGCTGACATTCTTCATTGTAGACTATGGTGTCATGTCTGACAGCTGAAATTCTACATTGTAGACCATGGTGACATGTCTGACAGCTGACATTCTACATTGTAGACCATGGTGACATGTCCAGCAGCTGACATTCTACATTGTAGACCATGGTGACATGTCTGACAGCTGACATTCTACATTGTAGACCATGGTGACATGTCCGGCAGCTGACATTCTACATTGTAGACCATGTTGACATGTCCGGCAGCTGACATTCTACATTGTAGACCATGGTGACATGTCTGGCAGCTGACATTCTACATTGTAGACCATGGTGACATGTCTGACAGCTGACATTCTACATTGTAGACCATGGTGACATGTCTGGCAGCTGACATTCTACATTGTAGACCATGGTGACATGTCTGGCAGCTGACATTCTACATTGTAGACCATGGTGACATGTCTGGCAGCTGACATTCTACATTGTAGACCATGGTGACATGTCTGACAGCTGACATTCTACATTGTAGACCATGGTGACATGTCTGACAGCTGACATTCTACATTGTAGACTATGGTGTCATGTCTGACAGCTGAAATTCTACATTGTAGACCATGGTGACATGTCCAGCAGCTGGCATTCTACATTGTAGACATTGGTGACATGTCTGACAGCTGACATTCTACATTGTAGACCATGGTGATATGTCTGGCAGCTGACATTCTACATTGTAGACCATGGTGACATGTCCAGCAGCTGACATTCTACATTGTAGACCATGGTGACATGTCTGACATCTGACATTCTACATTGTAGACCATGGTGACATGTCTGACAGCTGACATTCTACATTGTAGACCATGGTGACATGTCTGACAGCTGACATTCTACATTTTACACCATGGTGACATGTCTGACAGCTGACATTCTACATTGTAGACCATGGTGACATGTCTGACAGCTGACATTCTACATTGTAGACCATGGTGACATGTCTGGCAGCTGACATTCTACATTGTAGACCATGTTGACATGTCCGGCAGCTGACATTCTACATTGTAGACCGTCGTGACACTTTCTGGCAGCTGACATTCTACATTGTAGACTGTGGTGACATGTCTGGCAGCTGACATTCTACATTGTAGACCATGGTAACATGTCTGACAGCTGACATTCTACATTGTAGACCATGTTGACATGTCTGGCAGCTGGCATTCTACATTGTAGACCATGTTGACATGTCTGGCAGCTGGCATTCTACATTGTAGACCATGGTGACATGTCGGACAGCTGACATTCTACATTGTAGACCATGGTGTCATGTCTGACAGCTGAAATTCTACATTGTAGACCATGGTGACGTGTCCAGCAGCTGACATTCTACATTGTAGACTATGGTGACATGTCTGGCAGCTGACATTCTACATTGTAGACCTTGGTGACATGTCTGGCAGCTGACATTCTACATTGTAGACCTTGGTGACATGTCGGACAGCTGACATTCTACATTGTAGACCTTGGTGACATGTCTGGCAGCTGACATTCTACATTGTAGACCATGGTGACATGTCTGACAGCTGACATTCTACATTGTAGACCTTGGTGACATGTCTGGCAGCTGACATTCTACATTGTAGACCATGGTGACATGTCTGACAGCTGACATTCTACATTGTAGACCATGGTGACATGACTGGCAGCTGGCATTCTACATTGTAGACCATGTTGACATGTCTGGCAGCTGACATTCTACATTGTAGACCATGGTGACATGTCTGACAGCTGACATTCTACATTGTAGACCTTGGTGACATGTCTGACAGCTGACATTCTACATTGTAGACCTTGGTGACATGTCCGACAGCTGACATTCTACATTGTAGACCATGGTGACATGTCCGACAGCTGACATTCTACATTGTAGACCATGGTGACATGTCTGGCAGCTGACATTCTACATTGTAGACCATGGTGACATGTCGGACAGCTGACATTCTACATTGTAGACCTTGGTGACATGTCTGGCAGCTGACATTCTACATTGTAGACTATGGTGTCATGTCTGACAGCTGAAATTCTACATTGTAGACCATGGTGACATGTCTGACAGCTGACATTCTACATTGTAGACCATGGTGACATGTCCAGCAGCTGACATTCTACATTGTAGACCATGGTGACATGTCTGACAGCTGACATTCTACATTGTAGACCATGGTGACATGACTGGCAGCTGGCATTCTACATTGTAAACCATGTTGACATGTCTGGCAGCTGACATTCTACATTGTAGACCATGGTGACATGTCTGACAGCTGACATTCTACATTGTAGACCTTGGTGACATGTCTGACAGCTGACATTCTACATTGTAGACCTTGGTGACATGTCCGACAGCTGACATTCTACATTGTAGACCATGGTGACATGTCCGACAGCTGACATTCTACATTGTAGACCATGGTGACATGTCTGGCAGCTGACATTCTACATTGTAGACCATGGTGACATGTCGGACAGCTGACATTCTACATTGTAGACCTTGGTGACATGTCTGGCAGCTGACATTCTACATTGTAGACTATGGTCTCATGTCTGACAGCTGAAATTCTACATTGTAGACCATGGTGACATGTCTGACAGCTGACATTCTACATTGTAGACCATGGTGACATGTCCAGCAGCTGACATTCTACATTGTAGACCATGGTGACATGTCCGGCAGCTGACATTCTACATTGTAGACCATGTTGACATGTCCGGCAGCTGACATTCTACATTGTAGACCATGGTGACATGTCTGGCAGCTGACATTCTACATTGTAGACCATGGTGACATGTCTGACAGTTGACATTCTACATTGTAGACCATGGTGACATGTCTGGCAGCTGACATTCTACATTGTAGACCATGGTGACATGTCTGGCAGCTGACATTCTACATTGTAGACCATGGTGACATGTCTGGCAGCTGACATTCTACATTGTAGACCATGGTGACATGTCTGACAGCTGACATTCTACATTGTAGACCATGGTGACATGTCTGACAGCTGACATTCTACATTGTAGACTATGGTGTCATGTCTGACAGCTGAAATTCTACATTGTAGACCATGGTGACATGTCCAGCAGCTGGCATTCTACATTGTAGACATTGGTGACATGTCTGACAGCTGACATTCTACATTGTAGACCATGGTGATATGTCTGGCAGCTGACATTCTACATTGTAGACCATGGTGACATGTCTGGCAGCTGACATTCTACATTGTAGACCATGGTGACATGTCTGACAGCTGACATTCTATATTGTAGACCATGGTGACATGTCTGACAGCTGACATTCTACATTGTAGACCATGGTGACATGTCTGACAGCTGACATTCTACATTGCAGACCTTGGTGACATGTCTGGCAGCTGACATTCTACATTGTAGACCATGGTGACATGTCTGACAGCTGACATTCTACATTGTAGACCATGGTGACATGTCTTACAGCTGGCTTTCTACATTGTAGACCTTGGTGACATGTCTGACAGCTGACATTCTACATTGTAGACCATGGTGACATGTCTGGCAGCTGACATTCTACATTGTAGACCATGGTGACATGACTGGCAGCTGGCATTCTACATTGTAGACCATGTTGACATGTCTGGCAGCTGACATTCTACATTGTAGACCATGGTGACATGTCTGACAGCTGACATTCTACATTGTAGACCTTGGTGACATGTTCGACAGCTGACATTCTACATTGTAGACCTTGGTGACATGTCCGACAGCTGACATTCTACATTGTAGACCATGGTGACATGTCCGACAGCTGACATTCTACATTGTAGACCATGGTGACATGTCTGGCAGCTGACATTCTACATTGTAGACCATGGTGACATGTCGGACAGCTGACATTCTACATTGTAGACCTTGGTGACATGTCTGGCAGCTGACATTCTACATTGTAGACTATGGTGTCATGTCTGACAGCTGAAATTCTACATTGTAGACCATGGTGACATGTCTGACAGCTGACATTCTACATTGTAGACCATGGTGACATGTCCAGCAGCTGACATTCTACATTGTAGACCATGGTGACATGTCCGGCAGCTGACATTCTACATTGTAGACCATGTTGACATGTCCGGCAGCTGACATTCTACATTGTAGACCATGGTGACATGTCTGGCAGCTGACATTCTACATTGTAGACCATGGTGACATGTCTGACAGTTGACATTCTACATTGTAGACCATGGTGACATGTCTGGCAGCTGACATTCTACATTGTAGACCATGGTGACATGTCTGGCAGCTGACATTCTACATTGTAGACCATAGTGACATGTCTGGCAGCTGACATTCTACATTGTAGACCATGGTGACATGTCTGACAGCTGACATTCTACATTGTAGACCATGGTGACATGTCTGACAGCTGACATTCTACATTGTAGACTATGGTGTCATGTCTGACAGCTGAAATTCTACATTGTAGACCATGGTGACATGTCCAGCAGCTGGCATTCTACATTGTAGACATTGGTGACATGTCTGACAGCTGACATTCTACATTGTAGACCATGGTGATATGTCTGGCAGCTGACATTCTACATTGTAGACCATGGTGACATGTCTGGCAGCTGACATTCTACATTGTAGACCATGGTGACATGTCTGACAGCTGACATTCTATATTGTAGACCATGGTGACATGTCTGACAGCTGACATTCTACATTGTAGACCATGGTGACATGTCTGACAGCTGACATTCTACATTGCAGACCTTGGTGACATGTCTGGCAGCTGACATTCTACATTGTAGACCATGGTGACATGTCTGACAGCTGACATTCTACATTGTAGACCATGGTGACATGTCTTACAGCTGGCTTTCTACATTGTAGACCTTGGTGACATAGAGGGCTCTGATGTTGTCTAATAATTGACCCTGCACTCCGTAATCGTCAAGAATTCTCCACAGCACATCTCTGTCTACACGGTCGAATGCCTTCTCTTGATCTACAAAGACCACGTTCAGCTCTTTATCGTATTCGAGTGTCTTTTCACAGACTTGTCTTAGTGCAAATATGGCATCAGTGCAACCTCGCCCTTTCCTGAAACCGAATTGTGCTTTACTCAGTAGAGGTTCAACCTTTGCTCTTATCCTACCTTCTAAGATCTTTGCATACATTTTCCCCACATGACTTAGTAAAGATATTCCTCTATAAGTTCCACATTCTCTCTTGTTTCCTTTTTTCTTCCAGATAGGTACTACAACTGATCTTTGCCAATCCACTGGTACCTTTCTCTCTGCCCATGCTCTATTGAAAATTCTCTCCAGCCAGGTGATCATAGTGTCCCCTCCAGCCTGGATGACTTCTGTTGTTATTCCGTCGATACCAGCTGCTTTGTGTCTTTTACTTGTTTTGATAACTTTCTCTACTTCATCCCGCAGGATATGTGGTTCTAGATGATCTGGAGCCCTTGAATGGAATTCTGCTGTTTCATGTACTCCCGACGGGTTCAAAAGTTCTTTAAAATATTCCTCCCATCTTTTTTTAATTTCTTTTTGGCTGAATAATGGTTTTCCATTTTTATCGTTTATGACTGATGTTGGATTGAAGCTTTCTTCTCTTAATCGCATCGCTTTCACACTCTTATAAAAGTCTCTTGGTGATTCTGTACATAACAGAATAACATAACTTCTTAGCACTGGAACAAAAATCACAAGCGGGGAGGGGGGGGGGGGATTTTAAAAGGACCCCGAACAAATAGCATTACATTGTTTGGGATATTGAAGTCGTCAAATCTGTTGTGTAAATCATTCTGAAGTTTTTCAAGATATTTATATTCTATCGGTTAAGGTTGCCGAGTCAAGTGTTTAAGAAATAAAATAGCAAGCATACTGGTTTCGAACTTGGCAGAGTTTGTGATAAAAATAAATATTTCAGTATCCAGTCACTGCTGAATGCACGATTTTCACATTCCCACTTACTAGTGCTAGCCATGGCATCAAGTATTAAACTAAATTATTAAAAGTAGATAATTCAAAACACTGTTGTTACTGATTCAGTTTATTAATGTACAATCGCGTCCGACACTCTACGTCTGACTGTGACTGTGAATGTGACAAGATCACTAGCAGGTATTCTGCTGTGTCTAGTGTCTGATGTTCTGCTGCATCCAGTGTCATTAGTTTGTGGCACCCATTAAGGAGAGATTCTCTGTAATCTAAGCTCTAACTGTCAGGACTGGCTGGTATTTCCGTACGCCTCCTGTCCAATAAATATCTCACCTTCAGTGAATGTCCAGTGCAGCGGTGGCCTTCCCGCTTGTTACTTGATTCTTTCCAGCCTATCTTATTACCTTTGGCTTCAAACAGGCCAGTTTTGCTATTTGAGCAAACTGGGAATGACATTTTACCCGGATCTAATTACTTTTTCGGTTCCTATGCCGGTTCCCTTGTATTTCCAGATGCCTTAGTATTTCCAGATTCCTGACAAACACTTCCAACTGACACATTTGACACGACTGGTTTTTGAAGAATATACAGAAACATTGATTTATTTAATTGGTGTTCTTTTCAATAACTACATTTTGCTATTTTGGCAACGATCGGCGGACCACTTACTAGGCCTCGGCGGGCCAGATTTGGCCCGCGGGCCGCCAGTTGAATAGCCCTGTTCTACATTGTAGACCTTGGTGACCTGTCTGACAGCTGGCATTCTACATTGTAGACCATGGTGACATGTCTGACAGCTGACATTCTACATTGTAGACCATGGTGACATGTCCAGCAGCTGGCATTAACATTGTGGACCTTGGTGACATGTCCAGCAGCTGACATTCTACATTGTAGACCATGGTGACATGTCTGACAGCTGACATTCTACATTGTAGACCATGGTGACATGTCCAGCAGCTGGCATTCTACATTGTAGACATTGGTAACATGTCCCGCAGCTGACATTCTACATTGTAGACCATAATGTCATGTCTGACAGCTGAAATTCTACATTGTAGACCATGGTGTCATGTCGGACAGCTGACATTCTACATTGTAGACCATGGTGACATGTCTGACAGCTGACATTCTACATTGTAGACCATGGTGACATGTCTGACAGCTGACATTCTACATTGTAGACCTTGGTGACATGTCTGGCAGCTGACATTCTACATTGTAGACCATGGTGACGTGTCTGACAGCTGACATTCTACATTGTAGACCATGGTGACATGTCTGACAGCTGACATTCTACATTGTAGACCATGGTGACATGTCTAGCAGCTGGCATTCTACATTGTAGACATTGGTGACATGTCTGACAGCTGACATTCTACATTGTAGACCATGGTGACATGTCTGGCAGCTGACATTCTACATTGTAGACCATGGTAGCATGTCCGGCAGCTGACATTCTACATTGTAGACCATGGTGACATGTCTGACAGCTGACATTCTACATTGTAGACCATGGTGACTTGTCTGGCAGCTGACATTCTACATTGTAGACCATGGTGACATGTCTGACAGCTGACATTCTACATTGTAGACCATGGTAACATGTCCGGCAGCTGACATTCTACATCAGGGCTATTCAACTAGGTTTGCACGCGGGCCAAAATGTTGAACATGGAGACCGTCGCGGGCCAGTGGCCCGAGCCCACACTAAAATTGACAACATTTTAAATCTGTAGATTGAATAGACTCGAAAATTATAGGCCTAGGACGTAGCCTTAATAAATGTAGCAGTGTTGTAAACCAATATAATGTAAAGTGTACTACAATCTTCTGTAATGACTAATACTCATTTTTAATTCTTCTTCTTCGTATTCATCAGCTGTAAACTGCAGCGGAAAGTTGTGGTTGTGCGTCTACTTCTGGACTCTAGTCCCGTTCCAGAAACTGAGTGTTGCGTACAGATCCGTTTAACACGTCTTACTCATTTGCATGCAGACTAGGTTCCTTGGCTCTCAGGCAGATATACTCCGACTTCGAAGAAAGCTCTTAATTAGTTGACTCTTGCGACATTTTTTTGGGTAGCCAGTGGGTCTGGTCTCGTTTCCCCACAATAGGGCCCCTGAACCCACAAGAGTATCACTTTTAATTGTAATAAGCCTATTTCCAACTTGTCGTTGGGATCATAAATAAACGTTACCATTGTCACAATAATAATAATAACTGTCCACAGTTGGTTTCATGTTCTGCAGAAAAAACCGAAGGGTATAACTATAACGATGCAAAATGTAATTAATGGGAAATGCCGCATTTTCGTTTTTGAGCTAATTTTGCCAAATTTAGCTGGTGAGAAGTTAGATCAATTCTTATGCAGTCCTGCAGCCTATCGTTGCTCAGTGAGCTTCGACTGTTTGTCTTGATGACATTCATGTGTGAGAAGCTTGATTTACAAGTGCAAGTTGAGCCAAACATGGTGAGTATGAATACAGCATGTTTTCTAGCATTAGGGAACTGCTTCTGTTGAATCCTCTCGTTCCAAAACTTGGACTGTAGCATTTTCTTGAAAATCTTCATTCACTGTGCTGGAACTTTGGATATCCACAAGTTCTAACTACAGAGAACCTTCATCAACAGAGGGTATCAACTTCTTAGCACTGGAACAAAAATCACAAGCGGGGGGGGGGGGGGGGGGGGGGGGGGATTTTAAAAGGACCCCGAACAAATAGCATTACATTGTTTGGGATATTGAAGTCGTCAAATCTGTTGTGTAAATCATTCTGAAGTTTTTCAAGATATTTATATTCTATCGGTTAAGGTTGCCGAGTCAAGTGTTTAAGAAATAAAATAGCAAGCATACTGGTTTCGAACTTGGCAGAGTTTGTGATAAAAATAAATATTTCAGTATCCAGTCACTGCTGAATGCACGATTTTCACATTCCCACTTACTAGTGCTAGCCATGGCATCAAGTATTAAACTAAATTATTAAAAGTAGATAATTCAAAACACTGTTGTTACTGATTCAGTTTATTAATGTACAATCGCGTCCGACACTCTACGTCTGACTGTGACTGTGAATGTGACAAGATCACTAGCAGGTATTCTGCTGTGTCTAGTGTCGGATGTTCTGCTGCATCCAATAGCATTAGTTTGTGGCACCCATCAAGGAGAGATTCTCTCTGACATTCTACATTGTAGACCATGGTAACATGTCTGACAGCTGATATTCTATATTGTAGACCATGGTGACATGTCCGGCAGCTACCCATGAATTTGACAACACTAAGGATCTCATGCCTCCACTCTCACTCTGTCAGTATTTTATTACTATTGATGAGCATTCATGCTACATTAACGCCAGGCTTAGAATTTTGCCAGTGCTTCTTTATGGAGCAGAATGCTTAAGAATGACCAAAAAGGAGGCACACAAGCTGTCCACCTTCCACCACACATGTCTACGTAGAATTATCAAAATTTTTCTGACCAGATACAATCTCAAACACTAAACTACTTCAAGTCACAAACCAAGAAACTTTAGACAGTATGATAACCAAGAGAAGATGGAAATGGCTTGGCCACGTTATGAGAATGAATCCTGATATACCTGCCAAAACAGCTCTCACATGGACACCAGAGGGAAAGAGAAAACAGGGGCGCCCAAAAACAACATGGAAACGAACGATGGAAAGTGACCTGAGTGCAGCATCTTTGACATGGAAAACTGCACTGAAGATTGCATAGGACAGGAAAGCATGGAAAGTCCTCTCTGAAGCCTCATGTGCCACTAGGCATAACGAGAACTGAGTAACCCATAGCTTCATTAACTCCTTACATACCAAAGTGATTCAGCATACAACAGCTGGGTGACCTGTAAGGGAAAGTCAGTTACATTATTTAAAAGAAATCTAGCTTTATTCAACTATTAATCATCGTCATCAGTATCGTCACATATCTTGCTCGCTTTGATATGTTTCACCACATCTTGACATCTCCCACAGCATGTATCAGTTCATGCATTGACATCTTTTCTTGTCAGGTCAAAAAGCTGTTAAGAATAATTTCTCAATGCCTTCTTTTCAATACATTTGTCCAGTTGTCCACTGTATATTACATTTTTCTCTTCTCATTATGTGATGAATAATAGTGACTGCCTCTGTCTGTTGTAACTTGTTTTATATCAGCTTCACTGAAAACACTTAGATTATCCATTTTTATTGCCAGGAAATGTAGGCATTCTTCTGTAAAACAAACACCTGTACGCAAAATAACTGTAATGTTTAAACACACTGGAACCAATACTCCATGTCCCAGATACATGTCCCTGATTCATGTCCCTGATACATGTCCCCGATACATGTCCCTGATACATGTACGTGATCATGTCCCTGATACACATCCCTGATACATGTCCCCAATACACATCCCTGATTCATGTCCCTGATACATGGCCCTGATACATGTCCCTGATACATGTCCCTGATACACGTCCCTGATACACATCCCGATGCATGTCCCCGATACTTGTCCCCGATACATGTCCCCGATACATGTCCGTGATACATGTCCCCGATACATGTCCCTGATACATGTCTCCAATACATGTCTCCGATACATGTCCCCGATACATGTCCCAGATACATGTCCTTGTGTGAGTTATGCTGCTTCATTTTGTGGAAGATTCACATGTTTCCTAACAAGCATGTCATACAAGGCGAATAAATCGGGTTTTTTCTTCCAATGAGAGTGCATCTGCCTGAAAGGTGAATAAACACCAGTGTGCATACATATAAGCCAGATTTGTGAAACGGATGTGCACACAAAACTTAAGTACTGGAACAAGACCAAGGCCTAGAAGTGGATGGACAACCAGAAGAACTTTCCAGGAGTTTACAGCTGCTGAATGTCAAGAAGAAGGAGAAGAGATTAGTGTCATGACCCACATGAGAACAGATCTTCAATCTGCAGAGACAGCTGGGGCACATTGTATCCGTAGTAGCTATTGACAGATACATGAAGCCTGCATCTGCTATTGTTTGTTGACAGTTCACAAGGCAGCAGCCATCATTCAGGCATACTGGCGAGGCTACCGGACTCGGCACTTCAATGCCCAAGTGGTCTCCATACGCAAAGAGATCAGAGCTCGGCGAGCAGAAGACCACATCTTGTTGCTGAGGCAGGATTTAGAGAGGTTGGTTTTGAAATTATGTCTCTGAATATAATTTTTTGGTGTATTGTCAGGTCTTGGTCAGATATGACTGAACTACCCTATAACAGTAGCCGGTACCACCTGTCTTCTGTTACACCGAATGCTGGGTGGTGTATACCAAACCTAATATCCCTTATTGTGCCAACGGCTTCGGGCAGAGTAGCGCATTGGGAAGGATACTAGCCTTATCCTAGGAAGAGGAAATGCAACCTGAAAACTTTATATTATGGCAGGGCAGACCAGGCCCTTTGCCTTGGCTGGCAGCTGGTCTAGGAAGGAAGCCCTGACAAGCAGACTGATAGAGCACTGCTCTTCTGATCCGGCAGCTTCTGCAACCTGCCTCGTTTCAAACATACTGGTTTTACCTTTCCTTTGGAGTAAACAAGGCAGGTCAAGGGAGGGATCATTATGCATGGGCAACATATGGTCTCTACATTATGCCGAGGCTTTGTGCTATGGAGAGGAGGAACATTTTCAACAGTTGTAGAAGTTGGTAATGCTGTTGATGAATTGGCTTCAGGAAAAGCCCCAGGCAGAGATGGAATTCCTATTGAAATCATCAGCAGTGGGAAAGACATCCTAACCCCACACATCCAACAGCTAATAACACCCTGCTGGCAAGAGGGACAGGTTCTGCAAGATTTCAAAGATGCAAACATCATAACTATGTACAAGAACAAGGGTGATCGGAGTGACTGCAATAACTACAGGGGAATATCACTGCTGTGTACTGTTGGAAAAGTGCTTGAAAGAATTGTTCTACTAAGACTCCAGATCTTGGGGGAACCACGTTTACACAGAGTCCCAATGTGGCTTTCGTGGGAACCGATCTACCACCGATATGATATTTTCATTACGACAGTTGCGGAAGAAATGCCGTGAACAAAATTAACCACTGTATGTTGCTTTTGTTAATCTTACCAAGGCATTTGATTTTGTATACGAAAAGGTCTGCACTGAAGAAGATTGGGTGTCCACCTACTCTACTGAGCATTATTGAGTCGTTCCACACAGGTATGAAAGGTACAATCAACTTTGATGGTGAAACATCGGAGGAGTTTTTAATCAAAAATGGAGTGAAGCAGGGGTGTGTACTTGCTCCTACCCTCTTTGGAATATACTTGTCATTTCTTTTGACACATGCCTTTTGAGATCAGGAGGGTGGTATTTTCATTCACTCTCTATCTGATGGCAGCCTTTACAATGCTCGCAGGCTGAAGGCCAAAACCAGGATGAGAAAAGTACTTATCAGAGAGCTGCTGTTTGCAGATGATGCCGCAATAACCACCCACTCAGAGGAGGAGCTGCAATGTTTACTATCTGCCTTTGCTGATGCGTGCTGTGAATTTGGACTAACAATCAGCAAAAAGAAGACAAAGGTTATGGTGCAAGGTGTTAATGACAGACCTACAGTCTACATTGACAGAGAAGAGCTTGAGACAGTAGACCATTTTACTTATCTGGGTTCCATAGTGAATAGTAAACTATCGCTGAACCAAGAAATCAACATCAGGATAGGTAAGGCAGCAACAGCAATGAGCAGATTGACAAAGAGAGTTTGGGAGAACAGAAAGCTCACAATTAAAACAAAAACCCTTGTCTATCAGGCTTGTGTTTTCAGCACTCTGCTTTATGGCAGTGAAACTTGGTCAACCTATTTGCACCAGGAGAGATGTCTTAATAGCTTTTACATGCGATGCCTAAGAAGAATACTTGGCATTAAGGACAAAATCACAAACACTGAGGTACTGGAAAGAGCAGATACTACAACAGTCTTTTCCATGCTCAGTCTACGAAGGCTCAGGGGCTGGGTCACACCTGGAGAATGGAGGATGGCAGAGTCCCTCGGACATCCTTTACGGTGAATTAAAGACAGGAAGTAAATGTTGAGGCCGACGCCCCCGTGTTGTGTGGAAAGGGCATATCAGGAAGGGAATGAGAATGAAGGAAGAAATGATTGCAGAAAGGATGAGAGCTGAGCGTCTGAAAAGAAACGGATTAAACACAAATGTTAACAATGGTCCTGAAATCCCATGCTATGATTGTGGAAGACTTTTCTTGACACGGGCGGGTCTTGCTAGTCACACTCGCCATCGCCATGGACTGTGAGTCTCATGCCTCCTCATAGCGCAATATAAAACTCTCGTCTGGAAATATGGAAAGGTGCCAATCATTGAAATTAGGTCTCAGAATATAATTCATTGGTGTATAGAAATGGACCAGTTCTTAGTTATTAGCGAGTGTGTTGCTTCTATGCACATATTGCTGGTAGTTAAACTTGTCCATGTGGTTATAAATTTTTAGTTAACTAAGTTCTCACTGATATGCTGAGAGATCAGCAAAGACATTTGTTGTAGCAATCAATTATTCATCATCATCATCAAGTTTCATGCTAGCTTGCTTAGATGGTCAATGTTTTATATCTTCCAAATTTCCGCCGAATTGATCAAGTTGTATGCCAGTCGGCAAGGCACCTGATGATGATGATGTTGTATGATCGCCCACGCCAGTCGGCAAGGCACCTGATGATGATGATGATGTTGTATGATCGCCCACGCCAGTCGGCAAGGCACCTGATGATGATGATGTTGTATGATCGCCCACGCCAGTCAGCAAGGCACCTGATGATGATGATGATGTTGTATGATCGCCCACGCCAGTCGGCAAGGCACCTGATGATGATAATGATGATGTTGTATGATCGCCCACGCCAGTCGGCAAGGCACCTGATGATGATGATGTTATACGATCGCCCACGCCAGTCGGCAAGGCACCTGATGATGATGATGATGTTGTATGATCGCCCACGCCAGTCGGCAAGGCACCTGATGATGATGATGATGTTGTATGATCGCCCACGCCAGTTGGCAAGGCACCTGATGATGATGATGATGTTGTATGATGTCTTATCGTACCATAATGAACAGCTGTCAAGAATGTAATTTTGCTACATTCCTGATCTTTCTTGATCATGAATCTGAAAAGCTCTCACAATATGATCCAGTTTGTTTGTCAGTGTGACTATAACAGTCTTCATATTTGAAGAGTAAGTAATATCAAGAAAATCTGAAACATAATAATAGCTTCAAAAATCAATTTATTGAACAGCAATGTTTGCTTTTGTAATCATGCAAATGTTAGAAGTATAAAACAGGGAAAAGCTGGACATGGTGGCATTGTGTGTTTTTTTTTAAACAGAATATTGAGGATACAAGTATACAGGCATCGTGTAGATGCTCATTAGAACTATAAGACAGACCACAACTATTAAAAAAAAAAGACAAATGAAATTAACAAAGCACATTAACAGAATAATGGAGAAATTTCATTGTGTAGGGACATGCTGTGTAAGAGTGTTTAAAAATATAAAACTGTACATGAAAAGTGTAAACAGTTTGGTAACAAATAGTAATGTAGGCAACACCAGTTATAAAAATGTCCATTCATACAGAGGATTGGGAGGTCATGATTAACATGATTACTGAAGTGTACTGCAGACCAGGGGTCTGAAGAAAAAGAGATTTTTTACCCAAAAATATGGTTACTTTCTTTTGTTTCTCATGTCAGTCACTACTAGATCACTAAATTTTAGGAGGGAAATTTCACACACATACATATTTTGCTGAACTTTCATCTTCCTCTCTTATGCAGGAATCGCAAACTTTATGAAGAGGAGAAACAGCTACGAATTCTTCAAATGGAAGCCATAAGACTTCTGTACCGAGAGGTAAATGCATTTCTTTTATTTCAGACAACCATACATCAGACCATTTACCACCATCACACAGAAAGTTGGCTTCAGTTGTCTCCATCATGCTTTAGCCATATATATGTATATTGTTTAATTTTTTATGTGTCTTCTGATTTAAACTGATCTGTTCCTTTTTAAATGTTTGCAGTTGCTTTACTCTCTAGTCTGGTTTTCTGCACAATATTATTCCTCTGTTTTTGTGTATATGTGGTTTTTTTGGTTTGTTAATTTAACCAACAACAGAAAATAAATGCATGAAATGCGCTGTCTCCGCAAGGTCATTAACAAGACAAGAAGAGACCGGGTTAAGAATACCGCAATTAGAGAGAAAGTTGGAATAAGACAATGTCTGGATTATTTTGACAGACAAAGAATGAAAGGGTTCGGCCATCTAATGAGAATGCAGCCAGGCCAAACTGCATTGAGACTTTTTACAGCAGAATATTGGGAGGAAGGTGAGAGGAAGACCAAGAAAGAGATGGATAAATGGTGAGGCCGAAACCTGCAAAAAGATGAACAAATCCATCATCTAAGCCACCTGAGAAGCGGGACAAATACAGAAAACCACGACACTGAGCTACAGCCTGGTATCAGTAGGACAACTAAAGAAGACCAAAATATTTTATTTATGATAATTTGTTGGTGTTGTGTAGTAGTCTTTTTTTTAAAAAGTTTTATTATCTTCTTTTTCTTTTTGTTTGCCCGATATTTGAACCTTTCGGCCAACACATCCCACTTCATTGAGCATTTGTTGACTGGGTTAACTTCCCGGACAGTTTTGTGGGACAAGGACATGTGGTGGCCTTATTTTTGTGGTGTTCTCTTTGTCCCCTTATCCACAGGTCTTGCCTCTGGAGACCCTGTCCAGGGCATCCTGGAATTCAGGAAGTTAAACGTCGAATAGCTCAAGCAGAGGCAGCATTTACAAAAAAATGAACATTTTATGCAATCTTTCTTTGTCATTTGAGACGAGAGAGAGAATTCTTAAAAGCTATATAAATCCTATATTGATATATGGGTTTGAATCGTGGACAGTTTGTAAATTAGTGAAAACCTATTTGGAAGCTCCAGTCTGGTGGTTTACATCTGGTGGAGTACATCGTGACGGTAGGAAAGTTGGAGGGGAGGTGAGGCAGAGGGAGACTGAGAAAACAGATGCTGGTCAGTTTGACATCATGGCATGGAAGATCATCTGTGTCAGAGTTGATTGAAAGTACATGAGACAGAAGGTTGTGGATTGAAATGACTACCAACGCCACACAACATGGACTTTAAGAAGAAGAAGCATCCTGGAATAGAAAATAATGCCAGTAGAGGCAGTCTGGATTGTAGGTGTGCCCAAATGCCACATTGCGTTGTTCTCATTCATATTTATCACTACTCACAGATATCCTGGAATGTTTCAGCATTCTTCTAGGACAGAGTATGGTACTGATTATTGGACAGTACATGCTTCTAATGGGATCAATATTTCATATATCTTATCCCTATCTCATTAATCACTATTGATCACCTCTTGGCTGAATCTAAGTTAAATCCTAACAGTGATTTTATAATTAGATTCACAACAATCTTCCATAACCATCTAATAAAGTTTAGTCATAGTGAATTTATGATTGTTTCCTTCACTGTTGACGTATCTCCATTTAGGGAAACGTGCTGATGAGAGTTCATCATTTTACTTTGAGTATCAGTAGAAGTGTCATAATTAATTACAAACACTTATTCATGCATGAAGTGTAAAAGGTAATTGCATCAAACAAGTAGATACAGACTTTTAAGGCAACAGGGACGGATACATCAGTTGTCTGAAGCCAGTGGCCAGACATGTAAGATCATAAATAAGCAGTTTGCAAAATCAAGGCCATGCAGAATGAATATGGAAAACTGCTAGATAACAATAATGGTTAAGGACATGTTGCCAAGTCTGGAGAGTACAAAACTGGCCCCAGTCACTATTGACAGTTACAGGCCATCAGAGACAATATCAGACAATATAGGAACATATTACACATAGGGTGCATCTGATGCATTCAAGGCAAGCAAAAAACAGTCACTGTGGCAGTAGATCTCTAAGTGACAGTAATTGTGTGTAGACTTCACACATCTTGTGCATTAGTTGATGAACTGTAGCATTAATTTTGTGGTGGTAACTTGATGAGAGCTGTAGTGAAGAGAAGAGCAGTGACAGTGTGTTGGGAACATGGGCATCAGAACCTCTGCACACATGTCCTGACCTGCCTTTTGACCCTCCATCATTGCTGGTATTATCCAGCAGTCCACACAGCCACACTGATCAGGTGGACCCAAACAAATCTTTCTGTTTGCAGAAATCTGATTGACTTGGGTGCTAGTTAGTTAGTTAGTTAGTTGGGTTATCATCATTGCACTGCAGACATGTCCATAGGTGCTCAGATCCTCCCCTCAGTATGAACCCCAACGTCCGATGGCTAATAGTACCAGTTCTATGTTGATTAACAAGTCTTCTGACGTGTCCGGTGTGCGTCTCGATTTTTGCTGTGCCGATCTTAATTCCCAAGTCTGCCATTCTGGCGAGTGATGTGGATTCACTGCCACCAAAGTCCTCTATCCTTTCCATTTCTCTGAGGGCATTGATAATATCAGCATGATCCATAGGCCGACCGTCAGTAGTGATAGCGGATCCAGCCAACCTGTCAGCTCTTTCATTTCCATCGACGCCTGCGTGTCCCGGAACAAAAATAAAGGTGACTCCACGCACAGTGGACTTCTGAATTGATTCAAGCCATTGTCTTCGCACTGAACCTGCCTGAACCCTCCGGATCATACTCATTGAATCACTGAGTATACATATGCGGGTGTATTTTTGTGTTTCAAGCCAGGCAAACGCTTGCGTCACTGCCATCACCTCCATCGTCATGCTGCTGGTTGTCATGGAGAAGGCGCCATTGGCTTCTTTGACTGTTCTGCCCGCTGAGCGTGCTGTAAATGCCCATGCGCTTCTTCTTTGGCGTATAACGGATCCGTCTATATAGATTAGTGCATCTGCTTCGTCTGAATTTTCACCGATGAGAGCGTTGACCTCTGCATTAACAGCAACAGGATTCTCTTCTCTACATTGCCTGTTGAGTGTGACAATACAGGAAAATGTACAAATAAACGCCTGAGGCACAGGTATCCATTCTGCACCAGGTATGATGTCGGTTAGGCTGCATATTTGCCTAATAACATCTTCTGCCCGACCTAGCCACGATTTTCCCCTCTTCAGTCTTGGGTGCATTCTGTGACATGGAGGTTAGCAAACACATTTCACAATTCTTGAGCACTTGGGTTTGATTTCTGTGGTGAGCAGATTAAAAAAAAGAGAATGGGCATGGCTGTTGGATAGAGATACAAGAGTCACACCATGACAGAGATCGGCACAAACACAACAGTAAAGACACACATCCCCTGCACCCAGTCTCTGTCATGGAGACAGTCAACAGTTGTTCTTGTCATCTGATATCAGTCAGAAACATGCATTTTCTGAAGATGACTATGTGAGGTGAATAGATAAATATGCCAGACTGGTATATATGCCAGATAATGTGAGTGATAAAAACCATTAAGCAGCAGTATTTGCTGCCAACCTGGCATCTACCTAACACATCTGTGACATGTGTTGTTGCTGTGTTCAACAAGCACTTGACTTGACATCAATGAAATATTTACTTGTACTTACTCAATTATTATATTATCACTATTACAGGAGTGCTGGAACCTGAAGGCTTAGCCACCCCCCGCCCCCACCCCACCAAACCTTGTAAAGAGGTTCTCTTTTGAAGTTTGAAAAAAAAAATGCATATAACCTTATTTCAAATATATTATTATATTTATGTGCTATTCAGCAAATTATTGTTAAGCCCCCCTGACTGACTGACTGACTGACTGACTGACTGACTGACTGACTGACTGACTTTCTACCCCACCAGGACATCACACAAGCAATAAATACCCGATGACAAAATGTGCCACCACGTGGATGAGGATCACCGTGGAGAGGTCCCAGAAACCGTGTTCAGCCAGTTGGCCATATTTATGGCCTGGCTGTATTGCGGCCCCTTGCAAGAGCCAAGCTAGGGTGGGGCTTCAAATAACGAAAAATTTTATCCTAAAAAGGACAGGGAAAAAATCAGTGCCGCTGCCTCAGTTTCACACAATAGAGTTAGCCCTAGTATATGGAGTAGTGCAGTTTGTGATGCAAGCACACAGGTAATATTTGTTTCTTCTGTGCTCATGATTTTCAGGTTCAAGATTTAAAGTCAAGAAGTCTGAACAGCACAGACATGAGCAGCAACTCTGTCAACACAACTGTCAGGTTTAGCTCTGGTGTTGCCTCCCCTGCCACAACTGGCTACAGTGAATTGAACAGGACTCAGGAGCTAGAGAGAACATGTGTTGGTTTACAAAGCCAGGTACAAATCTCTCTGTTCTCTTTTTATTCCTAATTTACATTTCTTAAATTACTGTTGCCATCATAAACTTGCCAAATGAACATAACATTCAAATGAGAAGTAATGCTGCATGTCATTTTTGTGAGGCAGATTGAATTTGTCATGTCCTAGTGAGCAACAGAGGCAGTCTCAACACCCCGCCCCCCTCTTCCCCACACACACACACACACAACTCATAGCAGTCGTCCCTATGTGGAAAGCCATTTTTCGTTATTTGAACCCCCACCCTGGCTCTGGCCGGGGGCCCCAAATATAGCCGGGCCATAAATATGCCCTAACTGCTGAACAGGGTTTCAGTGACCTCTCCACTGGTGATCCTCATCCACATGTGGCACTTTTTGTCACCGGGTGTTTATCGCTTTGTATGATGTCGTGGTGAGGTACAACTTATATACATACAACACCCTCTCCCCCCTCTTTAGGATTGCACACAGGGACATCTCTCTACAGTAGCAAATCCCAGAGACCCTGTTCATCCGTATAGCACGGTCATATTAGGACACTCAATGTTTATGAAGAAACCTGTAGTTTAGTTTGGGTAGGTTGTATTTTAGAATGAAACCAGCAGTCATCACCTGAATATCTGCAGAGAGACACTGAGCACTAATGGAAATTTCCTGAGTTCAGTACTGTTGTTTCTATTAAAGTGTAACCAGTATGTAACAAGCATGGAGTGCTAGCTGATGTAGACTATCTTTACTTTGTGGTTAGGCTGACTTTGTACATGAAGCATCACTAGATCTGGTCTGCCACTTGGGAAATTAGAAATAACCCTGACTGAGGTGTTTGTAAATCAGCTGTGACATTCTCTTTCACAGCCAATGTGAGACAGGCTTCACAGAACAGCTGTCAAGTCTTGTTCTTGCAGCATGACAATGATAATGTGACCCTTTCATGTGATCACACTGAATTCTGTAACTGACCTCACATGTAACTACTTTGCCAACTTATCAAAAACTTATCTGTCTGCAATTTTCCCTTTTTAACATCCTGTTTCCCCAGTTGTCAAAATGTTCCCAAACCCAACATTTCTCGTCTTTTTCTTGTTCAGCATTTCGAGCCCTTGAAGTTCATTGCTGCAGATATCATCCACCTCCATTCATCTCTCTGATTAGCCTTCTCTTTCCAACTGGTGACACCAATTGTTTGCAGATCTGTCTGGACATTATCTCTCCATCTTCTTCTTGGTCTGCCTGATGGTCTGCCTGATGGTCTACGACCATTCATCTCCCTGGTGTATACAGTTTTTACTTCTCTGTCATCTGACCTTCTTTCAATATGCCCCAACCCTTTCAGTCTATTAGCTCTCATGATGCCAGTGATCAGTGTTTATTTCTCAGGTGTTCCAAATTATTTTTTCAAATGTAAGTTTTTACACAGCCAATAAAATTCTGTAAACATTATTTCCATACTAAGAATAATAAAGTTTCACAAATACATGAAGCATTGAGACTTTGTGGCATTTTGTCTTTGATCAGAGACCTTAGAAAAATAAATAATTAGTAACAGGAATTTTTAAAAAGTACAGAACATGGTTATTTTTGTTGACTTGGTATCCATTGCAAAACTCAGTGGGTCAATGATGCTAAGCTGACAAGCACCGGACAGACCAAGCACTTGAAAAAAAAATGTGAGACTAAGGTAGGTACAAGGTGTTCATGGCGAATGTACTTATCTGTTCATGGTGAATGTACTTATCTGTTCATGGTGAATGTACTTATCTGTTGGACAGGTGTCCCAGCTTCAAGAGGCCCTGGAGTCTGTGTCGTCTGCTGTGTTTAAGATCAATAGCTTGGATAGTGCCAGTTTTGACATCACAGGTACTTGATTTAATTTGTAATTTCATGCAAGTTGTATGTGTGGATTTTCTTGCACACCTTTTTCTAATGTCAGCTGCTGCGATGACTTTCTTTTGTCTTCTGGCTCATGTCATCGCACGCTTCCATTCACCGACTAACAACACACGAGCAAACATGGATGCAGGCGAACGATCCAAATTACAATTATACAGTTTATTCGATCACTCGCTGGTATTGCAGCCAGTAAATGTAAGTGGACAACATAGTCACTCACATCGATACTCACTTATCTAACATGTCAACTTTACCTTACAATAGATACATTGCATCCCACAATTGAATGAACAACAATGATTCCTTCCGATCTTCTTCTTCTTCGTTCACCGGCTGTGAATTCCGGCGGAAGGTCAGGTTAATCGTCCGCTTGGACTTTTGGCTTTTACCTGGACCTGAGTTTCGCGTGTACAGCCGTTTTATGTTCCCTGCCTCACGGGCAGATGTACTCCAACTTCGAGGGAAGACGTCAGGCCTATTTCTAGGATGACTGTGGCCATTGTTTTGTGTGGGTCAAACGTTGCCTGATTTGTGTGGTGTCCTCTTTGTCGCCTTCTCCACAGGTTTTGCCCCCGGAGTACCCCTTTGGGGCAGCCCCTTGTGGAACGGTTGGCCCTCAAGGGAAGGCAGGGGCAGATCATGGGCATTCCCCACCATCCAAGGAGGCTTCCATGTATGCAGAGCCGGCACATGGCGCTCTGGTGCTGGGCTCACCCAAGGAATCGTCACGTCCTGCACATGCCTGCTTAACCTCAAAACCGTATTAGACCTATCGCTCGACGAGGGCTGCGCCCTCTGGAAGTCAGCAGGGAGCAGCCCGCGGGTTCTGAACTTTTGTGACCACACGAATAGGTACATTCTTTTTCTTCGCACGTTAGATTTCTTTGACGAGCCGTTAGCCCGACAGAATTTAACATCCTGCGTCAGGCATATGGTTGTCAGTTTGGTCCCAACACTTGGGCGAGTGGTGTCTTTGGGTGTGGACATTTGGACTTTTTCCGTTCAATGATGGTCGGATTTTGAGCTTACTCGTGTGCCGTAGGATCTAGTTTTGTCGGACATTTAGGCTTAGCCATCCAATGGGCTGTTGCTGTTGTGGTGTACCTCAGCACGGTGACGACGACACTGAGGGTTAACAGAGGATGTACATGGGTAGAGTCTTGCTGCGAGACGCCACCCACAGGAGATGTTACTCGTCTGTGCTGCGGGTAAATCTCTAGGTCAAGGGATTAGTCTCAGCAGAACAATGTTCTCTTCACTCCGCAATCTTTTAACCAAGGGTTGTAATTTTAGCTGTACGTTAGGCAAGCACTTTACTCATGTTCCTATTGAGTTTTGATAACCTTTTTCACCCATGCGTTTGGGGGCGGGCTGATGAGAGCCACAAGGACACATCACCTCTGGGGGCCGCCAACTCCGAGATCCCCTGACAGCTCTGTTAATGCTCATTTGAGACATTATCCGTGGCGCATGACGAGGACGTGCTGCAGGGGTCTTGCGTGAGGTTCCGTATAACCAGAACTATGAAGGACTGGTGCCCGAGTGACGTACGGAGTACCTCCTTATACACATCATGTTGGACTTAACTTTCCCTCACGCCTGTGACATAAATCGCCACGCCACCCCTCCTTCCGATCAAAATCACAAAACATTCCAGCTGGCTACGACTTCCGTTCGCCGCAACTGATGGCCAGGTAGGCATTGGAAAAACACTGTGCAGACATGTAGGACTTAAACACTCTTTCTGGATCCCACAGACACTCCATCATTCTTCATGTATTCATTTCCTAGGCCTAAACGAGACTGACTCCCAGCCCTTTCTATGGCATTATATTGCTGACAGAAAGAAAACATGGAATTCAATACATCTGTTCATTGACCTGTCTTGCTGTCAGAAAGAAATTATAGAATTCAAGATATGTAATAAACTTTCAATACATCTGTTCATTAACCTGTCTTGCTGTCAGAAAGAAAACATGGAATTCAAGATGTGTAATAAACTTTCAATACATCTGTTCATTAACCTGTCTTGCTGTCAGAAAGAAATTATAGGATTCAAGATGTGTAATAAAATTTCAATACATCTGTTCATTAACCTGTCTTGCTGTCAGAGTTCATTAACCTGTCTTGCTGTCAGAGTTCATTGACCTGTGTTGCTGTCAGAGTTCATTGACCTGTCTTGCTGTCAGAGTTCATTGACCTGTGTTGCTGCCTGGGGATCACAGTACTTGCTCCAGGTATTACACGTGGTCCTCATGGAGATGGTAGTCATACACCTGGGGCAGCATTGGGGATCACAGTACTGGCTCCAGGTATTACACATGGTCCTCAGGGAGATGGTAGTCATACACCTGGGGCAGCATTGGGGATCACAGTACTTGCTCCAGGTATTACACATGGTCCTCAGGGAGATGGTAGTCATACACCTGGGGCAGCATTGGGGATCACAGTACTTGCTCCAGGTATTACACATGGTCCTCAGGGAGATGGTAGTCATACATCTGGGGGGGGGGGGGTTTAATGGTTTAGCAGAGGTTTGTGTTAAAGCCTGAATGCCTGAGTAATTTGGTGAAGTCATAGTAGTTAAGGTTTCAACTTCACTGCAGTTGGGCTGCCCCCCTACATGCTTGGTTTTGGGCTGCCCCCCTACATGCTTGGTTGTGGGCTGCCCCCCTACATGCTTGGTTTTGGGCTGCCCCCCTACATGCTTGGTTTTGGGCTGCCCCCCTACATGCTTGGTTTTGGGCTGCCCCCCTACATGCTTGGTTTTGGGCTGCCCCCCCTACAACCCCCCTATAATAATTGGTTTTGGGCTGCCCCCCTACATGCTTGGTTTTGGGCTGCCCCCCTACATGCTTGGTTTTGGGCTGCCCCCCTACATGCTTGGTTTTGGGCTGCCCCCTGCATGCTTGAAAACTGAACATTCTGCCATGCCTTGTCCTTCACATTGGACCTGTTATTATCAGTTTCTAGGAACATAATAAACTGTTTTACTGTCAGTATAAAAGAGCTATTGTGTGCTAAGTGTGTTAAGAATGGAAATTGTGTCTGCAGATTCTGTGGCTATAATGTGTCCTAGTTGTCTGTTCAGCTTGAAGGACTGTTTTTATGTAGTTCATAGCACTAATCTTTTCTCCTTCTTTTTAGGTTCACTAGCTGTAAACTCCGGCAAAAATATTATGGTTGTTCATCCATTTCTGGACTTTAGTCTTGCTCCAAAATTAGAGATTGTATGCACATTAATTTTACAGATCTGGCTTATGTGTGTGCAGACTGTTGATTCCTCACCTGTCAGGCAGTGCACTCTGACTTCAATGGAAAAACCTTTAATTAGTTCCCTTTTATAAAATACTTGTTCAGGAAATAAAGGAGGGGGAGGGGGGGGGGGGGCACTGAGAACCCAAACTTGGAATAATAGTAATGATGTTAGCACATCATAGTCCTAAATATAAATGACCTTGATTTAAAAAAAAAATTTTTTTCTTAACTTTACAGATCACTCTGACAAAATCCGCATCAGTCCAGTCTGTGAGAACAACCAAGCCAGTAACCGGCAGTCAGACAAGACTAGTCAGTGGGGTCAGTGCAACACTGCCATAGAGAACACATATTTATTTAAATTGAGTACCCCATACCCCCCCCCCCTCCCCCATACCCCCCCCCCCCCCCCCCCCCCCCCCCCCCCTTTTCCCTGAGTTTATTTAACTAAGTGAATTATTTTTAATTTCATCCAGAATTAATATAATTTTGGATTTGCATAATATAAAAAACATCTATAATTATTTATCACTTACTCTTAGGAGTAAATTGGACAGGAGGAAAGTAGGAGAGGAAGAGGAAGACCAAGATAGAAGATGCTGGAGATGTTGGTGTGATGGCATAGAAGGATGCTTGTATTTCTAATAATTGACAGAACATGAAGCGAAGGGTGTGAAAAACAAAGCCTGTGTTTACTGCCTGTATTGAGACCACTTCTAGGGTGGTGTTGGACAGGGAAGGAGAGAGGGAGTTGGGGGGGGGGGGGGGGAGATCATGAGCATAAGGATTTAAATAGTTAGTGCAGTCCCCCATGTACCCGTCCTTTTAAGGATGAAATTTTTCGTTATTTGAAGCCCTACTCTGGCTCTTGTCAGGGGCCGCAATATAGCCTGGCCTCAAATTTGGCCTACAGGCTGGACACAGTTTCTGGGACCTCTCCACGGTGATCCTCACCTACATGGTGGCACATTGTGTCATCAGGTGTTTATCACTTGTGTGATGTCCTGGTGGGGTAGAAAGTCAGTCACTCCCATGTACTGTGCAGGTTAAGATATTTAGCTTTGCCCCAAATAAAAATATGTGTCTTTTACAGAGAATTTAACTCATGTTGCCTGCTTGAGAACCCAGTGCTTTACCCCCTGACCAGCTGTTTCTGGCTGAAGGAAGAAATGGTTACCAGTGCTACACAACATGGACGGTAAAAGGAAAATTATGAGAGTAGCGGGACTTTGGTGCTTTTTCTCAAACGATGGCATTATCACATAAAGGGCTTTTATCAGGTGGTACACAATGGTACATAGTAACGGCTCCTTTTTTTTAAGGCCATTATTTTTTTCAGTACTGCTATAAAAGACACTTTGTGGTGAGTACTGGCAATTTAAAAAAAAAATTGCTTTGTGATCAGTAGCAGCATCTTTTTTCTAGGATAAAAAGGAAAAGCCAGAATTTGTATATGCTAGATGCTGGGCTCTTGGCGGCTTCTTGGGGAATGTCTGCAGTAGCCACAGGTTTGTTACCAACTAGACATATGAATCTATAATGTCTGTGTGCACCGACCAAGAAGAGAGAGAAGGAGCAGAGACGTCGGTATTTATATACACACATGTGTAAACTGAAGAGTGTCTGGTAGACTAGGATTGATTCCAGGGGGCTGAAATATGTAAACACTTATCACAAACATTAGAACGAGGCAGTTAACATTGTTTACCATATTGTGATTGGGGGAAACAGGGGAAACCTCTAACGATTGAGAAGATTTGTTAACGTAGTGATAGAGAACAAACAAACAAAATTTATTTTCAAAGGGTTACAAATTGGGCACACAGGCCTATCTTACATTCAGCCCTTTCAAACATACACCTTTCACACAGCAGTTGTATTTCATCAGAAAAGCAATAAAGCCAGTTATGTGCATATTGTGAATACCAAGAAAAAACACTAAAGCATGGGTGGTAAAATGCATTAGCACCCTTGCGTGCGCGCACACACACACCATCAAACACACGCCAACCTTTTCGTTCACTCACACAGCTACATATTGATACACACTCACATATCCCCCCCCCACACACACACACGCACGCACATGCACACACATGCACAAATACATGCACATGCACACACATGCAGAAACGCACGCACGCACACATGTGTGCACACACACATGCACACACACATATATATATATTCCATACACACCCAGACACCCCCACACACATACATACATACATACATGCATGCATGCACACATATACATACATACATACACACATTCACACACACACACACACACACACCCCTACCTACCTACCTACCTACTTACCTACCTACCTACCTACCTATACATGCACGTATGCACACACACACATCCGTGCATACAGACACTCACAGAGACAATCACAGACCAATGCACACAGACACACACACATGCAGACACACCCACAGACACACGCTCACAGACAGACATACACACAGAAAATGCATGCAGTCACACACATAGACAAACTCACATGGATATGTGGTGGTAGTTTAGAGTATTTAGAGAGAAAATTTTACACAGTCACACAAATAGAAAACTCACACAGAAATGTGGAGATAGTTTGGAGTATTTAGAGAGACAATTTTACGAATAAATTTGGCCTTGTTAAAAATTAAACCTTTACTAAATGGCAGAAGATTTAGATGGCTATAGAGATGATTTTTATCAATATGCTTTCTATCTGAAACCAGACGTTAAGCTCAATTTTGAAGGAAACTTAATCTTTTAACGTTACGTTTGGCACAGCTATCCCAAAATGTGGAACAGTAGTCGAAATGTGTGTAGGTGTAGGACAAATACAATTGTTTTTGTGCATTGTCATCTAGAAAGTGTTGAATTTTGGCAAGCTGATCAACTTTATATGTTATTTTCTTAGTCGTGTCACAAACATGAGAATTCCAAGTTAAAAGGCGGTAGTTGAAGACACATCACTGTAAAGACGCCATGAAAACAACATGACTGTACATACTTTTTTTGTGTCCTGTCTTCTGTTCACCCATAAAGCAATAGAAACGATGAGAAACATCCATCTGTCCGTCATGTACGATCCTCTCTCTTCAAGCATGTCAAAGAGTGCTGCAATAGAGGTCGGTCATCCTATCTTCATCCACTGTAGACATCAGGCCTTCCATTCAGAAGCCACATCTCCTCATCTGTACTGCTGTCCTACAGTCATCTCAAGCTTCCCATGTGACTGGACTGGGGGTTAGCCCTCAGCATCGGCCGTCCCTGAACAACTGATGCTAACTGAACTCTCTCTCTCTCTCGGCCATCTGTCTGATGATATGATCAAGGTGCAAGAATGTCACATGATCTGATTCTAATCATCTCAATTGGTAACTCCAATGGAAAGTTTTTCAAAATATTCCACTGACATCACCAGTTACCTGCAGTAAACTAATTACTAAAGTGCTACTTGATTATCTTCTTCTTCTTCTTCTTCCTCTTCTTCTTCTTCAGCATTTTGAGCCCTTCAGGTTCATTGTTGCAAATATCATCTGCCTCCATTCATCTCTCTGGTTGGCCTTCTCTTTCCAGTTGGTGACACCAAGTCTAAATGGAGAAGCCCAACAAGCCAATCCAATAGTAATAAATGAGGGCAATGAGATCAGATCTGGAAACGATGCTGCAAATATCCTTTTGAATCAGTTTAAATCTGTTAGTGATATTAATATAGAAAAGTCCAGAGAAGATGAGGTAGTACAAAGAATAAAAGAACTCGAGGAGGCCAGCAAGAGTAAACCAGCAGAGAGCATCATGACAGATAAATTCTCAACCAGCTGAAATCAAACCAAGCCCCTGGCCCCGATAAAATCACGAATGATATGTTACTACACATGGGTCTAAGTGCCAAAAAGAAATTATTAAACATCTTTAATGCCAGCTGGATTTTTATTATAGTTCCTCCAGCCTGGAGGAAGTCTGAAATCTTCGTAATCCTGAAACAAGGAAAGCCGAAGAACAACGCAGACAGCTACAGACCCATCAGCCTCACTAGCTGTCTGTGCAAACTATTTGAAAGATTATTGAACAACCGACTGACCTGGTTCCTAGAGAAAAACGTCAAACTAATGGAGGAACAGGCAGGTTTTCGACGTTGTAGATCAACAGAAGACCAAATTACATTTATTGCTCAACACATTGAAGATGCATTCCAGGAAAAAAAGCACACTATTGCAGTTTGGGTGGATATGCAAACCTCAATGTCCTTAAAAGGACCTATACAGGCTATGTGAGGCCAACACTAGAATATGGAATAGCTGCTTGGGGCACAGCAGCTAAATCAAATTTTCAGAAAGTCTCAAAGATCCAAAACCATGCTCTCCGTATTATGACAGGGGCAATGCGCTCCACGCCCATATCAGATATGGAAACAATTACTGGCCTCCATAATCTGGAAGATAGGAGAGACACAAAGATCCTCACCCAGCTCTCCAAATACCACCACTTTCAAGAACAACCCATGTACAGCCGACTACAGAAACCCCAGAAGGCTAGACTAAAGAGAACTTGCTTTATTAAGAACGCAAATGCCAAGCTCGCTGTCCTTAAACTCCCTCCCATAATACCAAATGTTCCACTTAAACCTTACAACGACTGCCCCGCTTGGCTTAGGGATAGCCTACCAACAGTCAGAACCACTGTAACAGGGGTCTCCTCCAAATCATCAATGAGCAGCACTGATATGAAATCAACTACAGAAGGAGAGATCAATAGACTTTACCCACACCAGAGTTGGATTCGAGTGTATACAGATGGTTCAGCCAAGAGAGCAGAAAGAGACGGAGGAGGAGGAATTTCGTCAACATATGTTCAAATTTTTCGGTGTAGGAAATACGGAGACGTGTCCCTGCAGCGTGGCACCCGAAAATGCTGAGCATGTGCTCCAACACTGTCAACTGTATGCTGACAACAGAGACGCAATCTGGCCTGTTCCAACCACAATGAAGACAAAACTGTATGGTACACAAGAGGATATGGATTGCACGATAGCTTTCATAAAGGCTACCGGCCTCCTGATATAAGTTTTCTGACAGAAGGATCAAAGAAGAAGAAGAAGAAGACTCTCCATTCCACGCTGTTTGCATCTGTGATGGGTCCAAAGATTTGTCATAAGACTCTGGTCTCAAAAATTTGTAATAAAGCTTCATCTCTTTTAGTTGTGCTCCAAGTTTCAGAGCCATATAATACGTTTTATATTTTTTGATCTTGGTGTTGCAAGACAGACACTTCGACTTTAGCAGATGTTGAAGGGCAAAGTATACTTTATTTCCAGATTGTTTTTTAGATTGTATTTCTTCTCTCAGCATGTTGGAGCACTTGAAGTTTGCACCCAAGTACTTACACGTTTCCATTTGTTTGACATTTGATGGAAATGAAAGAGCTGACAGGTTGGCTGGATCCGCTATCACTACCAACCGTCAGCCTATGGATCATGCCGATATTATTAATGCCCTCAGAGAAATGGGAAGGATAGAGGACTTTGGTGGCAGTGAATCCAAATCACTCGCCAGAATGGCAGACTTGGGAATTAAGATTGGCATAGCAAAAAATGAGACGCACACCAAACACACCAGAAGACTTGTTAATCAACAAAGAACTGGTACTATTAGCCATCGGACGTTGGTGTTCATACTGAGGGTGATATAAGACATAAGGTTAGATGAAAAACATGTATCTGAATGTGTGAATAAAGAGTTAGGCGCAGATCTGGCAAGGAGTGAAGTGACTTTTCTGTGAGTATACCCAGTGTGCTCTTGGAACAGTTAGCATCTACAACTTAAGGTATTTGTGGTGGGAGTTGGAGCATCTATGTGTATGCCTGGTGTGTTATAATGTTGATTTCTTTAAACAGTAAACTAATTTGAAATATACCAAAGTGTACAAGCGTTGTCTTTATCTTGTCCTAGGTTGCATCCCCCACTCTTTGTCTCCGTACCCTTCTGAGGAAGATGATCCTTATTATCTACAAGTCTCAGCTCGAGGAGCACCTACACCCCCTCGCCACCTGCAGCTGAGGCATCACAGTCATCACTCACTCATGTTGTCGTGGCAACCACCCTCTTGCAGCGGACAAAAGTGGGAGGAGGAAGGCAACAAGCATATCATAGGTCAGAGAAGCATTTGTTTGTGCAGATATAGATCAATGAGTAATATGTGGGCAACATTTGTTTGTGCAGATATAGATCAATGAGTAATATGTGGGCAACATTTGTTTGTGCAGATATAGATCAATGAGTAATATGTGGGCAACATTTGTTTGTGCAGATATAGATCAATGAGTAATATGTGGGCAACATTTGTTTGTGCAGATATAGATCAATGAGTAATATGTGGGCAACATTTGTTTGTGCAGATATAGATCAATGAGTAATATGTGGGCAGATATAGATCAATGAGTAATATGTGGACAACATTTGTTTGTGCAGATATAGATCAATTTTTTTTTTTTTTTTTTTTTTTTTTACGTATCCAGAAACCATGAGTTGTAAACCCTTTGGCTCGGTACTATGGATATCGCAACCCTTCGGCATTGATTCCATTATAGGTACCGTTAATCTGGGAGAAATGTGGCTTTTCTGCCTACCCCCGGGAGTGAACCCGGACCACAAGGAGTTCGTCACCCGGCCGCCGCGAAAGTCAGGTTTAACCAACTTCGCTAGAGAGCCGGGCATATAGATCAATAAGTAATATGTGGGCAACATTTGTTTGTGCAGATATAGATCAATGAGTAATATGTGGGCAACATTTGTTTGCGCAGATATAGATCAATGAGTAATATGTGGGCAGATATAGATCAATGAGTAATATGTGGACAACATTTGTTTGTGCAGATATAGATCAATAAGTAATATGTGGGCAACATTTGTTTGTGCAGATATAGATCAATGAGTAATATGTGGGCAGATATAGATCAATGAGTAATATGTGGGCAACATTTGTTTGCGCAGATATAGATAAATGAGTAATATGTGGGCAACATTTGTTTGCGCAGATATAGATCAATGAGTAATATGTGGGCAACATTTGTTTGCGCAGATATAGATCAATGAGTAATATGTGGGCAACATTTGTTTGTGCAGATTTAGATCAATGAGTAATATGTGGGCAACATTTGTTGTGCAGATTTAGATCAATGAGTAATATGTGGGCAACATTTGTTTGTGCAGATATAGATCAATGAATAATATGTGGGCAACATTTGTTTGTGCAGATATAGATCAATGAATAATATGTGGGCAACATTTGTTGTGCAGATTTAGATCAATGAGTAATATGTGGGCAACATTTGTTTGTGCTGATATAGATCAAGTAATATGTGGGCAACATTTGTTTGTGTGTGTATGTGCACGTGCCTGTGTGAGAGAGAGAGAGTGAGTGAGTGAGCATGGCTGAAGGGTTTCTTTACGTTTGACTTCTTACCTGAAAATTTTAAAATTACCTAGTTCCAGAGTCAAATTTATACATACATATTCGTATACACGCAAACACACACGCATAAAACACATATAGGTAATATTCTGTTATGCATTTCTCCCAGGTTACAAGGTGTACGTCAATGACCAGCTGAAAGCCTTTGTTTGCCAGAAGACATCTGTTCTAGTTGAAGGTTTGAATCCTTCCACCACCTACAAGTGAGATTTTTTTAACATGTTAAAGTGGCAAATACAATTTGGTTTGACTTGTGAAGAAGCTTTTAGCATAACAGCAGATTTGTCTCTAGTGGTGTCAATTACATTAAGCTCTCTGATGACCTGGTCGAAGATTTTCTAAGGTATTTATAGTTTCAGTTATAATGGAAATTTATTGAATATCATACAGTTCAGAATATTCTAAACTTCCGTCTGCTTCCCAGGTGCAGCAAAGTAAATGCATCCATATCTTCTGAGAATGTTCTGCTCTTGGTCAGTTTTGCCAGCTAAGATTTTGGGTCTAAATTGTTTAAGAGATTGTGATGCTTCACAAATTTTTCCTTGTTGGTTTTTCCCCCACAGAGTGGCTTGCCTGCTAGTCCTGAGGTCATAGCTTTAAATCTCCATTGAAAATAAAAATCAGCTGGTCCACTGTTGCTTCCCTTTTGTATTCATGTATAGATGTTTAGGTCATGTGTAGATGTTTGGCTCATGTGTAGATGTTTGGCTTATGTGTAGATGTTTGGGTCATGTGTAGATGTTTGGGTCATGTGTAGATGTTTGGCTTATGTGTAGATGTTTGGCTTATGTGTAGATGTTTGGCTTATGTGTAGATGTTTGGGTCATGTGTAGATGTTTGGCTTATGTGTAGATGTTTGGCTTATGTGTAGATGTTTGGGTCATGTGTAGATGTATGGCTTATGTGTAGATGTTTAGGTCATGTGTAGATGTTTGGCTTATGTGTAGATGTTTGGCTTATGTGTAGATGTTTGGGTCATGTGTAGATGTTTGGGTCATGTGTAGATGTTTGGGTCATGTGTAGATGTTTGGGTCATGTGTAGATGTTTGGGTCATGTGTAGATGTTTGGGTCATGTGTAGATGTTTGGCTTATGTGTAGATGTTTGGCTTATGTGTAGATGTTTGGCTTATGTGTAGATGTTTGGCTTATGTGTAAATGTTTGGGTCATGTGTAGATGTTTGGGTCATGTGTAGATGTTTTGCTCATGTGTACATGTCTGGGTCATGTGTAGATGTTTGACTCATGTGTAATTGTTTGGGTCATGTGTAGATGTTTGGGTCATGTGTAGATGTTTGGCTCATGTGTAATTGTTTGGGTCATGTGTATATGTTTGGGTCATGTGTAGATGTTTGGCTCATGTGTAATTGTTTGGCTCATGTGTATATGTTTGGGTCATGTGTAGATGTTTGACTCATGTGTAGATGTTTGGCTTATGTGTAGATGTTTGGGTCATATGTAGATGTTTGGGTCATGTGTAGATGTTTGGCTCATGTGTAGATGTTTAGGTCATGTGTAGATGTTTGGCTCATGTGTAGATGTTTGGCTTATGTGTAGATGTTTGGCTTATGTGTAGATGTTTGGGTCATGTGTAGATGTTTGGCTCATGTGTAGATGTTTGGGTCATATGTAGATGTTTGAGTCATCTGTATATGTTTGGCTCATGTGTAGATGTTTGGGTCATGTGTAGATGTTTAGGTCCTGTGTAGATGTTTGGCTCATGTGTAGATGTTTGGTCAGCTCTGTGGCTAAGTCGATGCGAACACTTCGCTTCGTAATGCCGGGATGCCGGTTCGATCCCAGCTGCGGGCAATGCGCCTTGCATTGGTTTCGACAGTGGTATCAAGAAAGGCGACCATCCAGAAAGCAATGGCAAACTACTGGACATAATTTGCTTAGAAAAACCACACAACAGCCAGGGGCTGTTAGGGTTGGTTCTGAAACGTCCTGTAAAGGATACGCAACAACCTTACGTAGATGTTTGGGTCATGTGTAGATGTTTGGGTCATGTGTGGATGTTTGAGTCATGTGTAGATGTTTAGGTCATGTGTAGATGTTTGGCTCATGTGTAGATGTTTGGGTCATGTGTAGATGTTTGGGTCATGTGTAGATGTTTGGCTCATGTGTAGATGTTTGGCTCATGTGTAGATGTTTGGGTCATGTGTAGATATTTGGCTCATGTGTAGATGTTTAGGACATGTGTAGATGTTCAATCAATGTGTAGATGTTTGGCTAATGTGTAGATGTTTAGGTCATGTGTAGATATTTAGGACATTTGTAGATGTTTAGGTCGTGTGTAGATGTTTGGGTCATGTGTAGATGTTTGGGTCATGTGTAGATGTTTGGGTCATGTGTAGATGTTTGGCTCATGTGTAGATGTTTGGGTCATGTGTAGATGTTTAGGACATGTGTAGATGTTCAATTAATGTGTAGATGTTTGGGTCATGTGTAGATGTTTGGGTCATGTGTAGATGTTTGGGTCATGTGTAGATGTTTGGGTCATGTGTAGATGTTTGGCTCATGTGTAGATGTTTGGGTCATGTGTAGATATTACGGACATGTGTAGATGTTCAATTAATGTGTAGATGTTTGGGTCATGTGTAGATGTTTGGGTCATGTGTAGATGTTTGGGTCATGTGTAGATGTTTGGCTCATGTGTAGATGTTTGGCTAATGTGTAGATGTTTAGGACATGTGTAGATGTTCAATTAATGTGTAGATGTTTGGGTCATGTGTAGATGTTTGGCTCATGTGTAGATATTTGGCTCATGTGTAAATGTTTGGGTAATGATGACATTTAATGAGACAGTACATTTGATTTTTTATCACCAGGTTGCTGTTTTTCACTTAGATGTTCTGTTTTCTCTATGGATAGTACGTACTAGAACTTGAGAACCTGTTTTCACTTAAATGTTCCATTTTCTCTACAGATAGTATGTACTAGAACTTGAGAACTATTTTTTTTAATTTTATGTAATTAAACAACAGCAACAGATGGTTTGGTCACATCAGAATATTATCACAAGACCATGAATTATAAAGAGCTTTAGCATTCAGGTACAGTAGGCATAATAGAAGGAGGTCAGCCCATAAACAGTGGATTGGTAAAATATCTATGGAGCATACATCAGAGCTCTGAGCAGATGCCCCTTATTCACTGGGGCTAAATGGGAAAAAAGATAGGAAGAGAAGTTAGTTTTTGTCAAGTGATCTGCATGTCTTCATAGTTCTGATCTTGAGTTCTCCATGTGGGTTCTGGGGCGTCACTGTGGAGAAGACAAGAATAGACCCACTGCCTTCCCAACAAGCATGTCATATGAGTCAACCAATTGAGGGCTTTCTTTGAAGTCCCTGTGCATATGCCCGGGTGGCAAGAAATAACCCACTGCATACAAATAAGTCAGTAAAATCGATGTACATGCAAAACTCAGACCTTGGCAAAAAGCTCAAGTCCATATGAACAAACAATCAGCAGCACTTTCTGAGTTTACAGCTGATGAACAAAGAAGTAAGAAGATCTTAAATTTATTTCTGTGGTTGTACAATATCAGTGATCACTTGTTATATATAGCATGTGAATGTTGCAACATTTCTTTATCTACAGGTTCTATGTGAAAGCTCTGTCAGGTTTTGGTGAGTCCTTCAAGTCAAACATTATCATGGCCAAACTGGCTAAAGACCAGGAGAGAGCCCCTTTACAAAAATTTAGATGGGGAACCCAGATGGCCCATTTTCCAACACCATTTCCCCCCCTCTTTTAAAATTTAAAATGTGGAAAAATGTCTCACCG
>CAJHNH020006879.1:350000-415731 GCA_905116865.2 Candidula unifasciata | reverse complement strand
ATTACAACATTTTGTTCCTTAATAATAAATCTACTAATAATTTATAATTATCTCTAACATTGGCCGAATCAATCCATTTATCAAAAAATATTCTGAACTTCCGAAAAATAGTCAGTGAACGTCTGATCAGACTTTGGCTTTAAATCCAGAAACTTTTTCCTATACCCTGCTTCATGTAGGTCATAGTGTCGCATGATACGATCTTTAATATAGTCAAAGTCTAATCTTAGATGTTCAGGGACTGTTTCTAAGATCTTCAATGGTTCAAATGCTAAATGTTTTTGAAAAATAATGGCCCACTGGTCTTTTGGAACATCATGAAAGCGCATATTGCACTGGCAATTGCATCTTCTGGATTTACCGCAACTCTTTTGGATGGTGGCCGAACAGCGCATTCAGCACTGAAGTTGCCTTTCAATATGCATATCACTGAGACACCAACATGCAATATCAACAATGATTCTGCAATTGGTAAAGTACTCAAAGTATGTCAACTCATTATATGGAACGAAGTTTTCCCTAATATCACACAGAATTACATAAATCATCAGTGGCTCAGTGAACGTGCTATCTTAGCAGCTAAAGACAAGGATGTGTATGCCATGACTCTGAACATCCAAGACAAATTACCAGGCGGAGTGACAACGTATAAGTCTATCGATACTGTAATGAATAAGGATGAGGTTGTCAATTATCCAACTGAGTTCTTGAATTCACTTGATTTGCCAGGCATGCCACCCCACATTTTAACCTTGAAAATTGGCATGCCTATCATTCTTCTCAGAAACATCAATCTGCCACGACTTTGGGATGGTACCAGGCTTTCAGTGAAAAAGCTGATGCCCAATATCATCGAAGGTACACTTTTAAATGGGCGAGAATATACTATTGCCACGCATCCTAATGATTCCATCAAACATGCCATTTGAATTCAGATGCTTGCAGTTTCCGGTGCGACTCGCCTTTGCAATGACCATAAACAAATCACAGGGACAATCGCTACAAGCGTGTGGACTACATTTGGAACATCCACGCTTTTCACATGGACAGCTATATGTGGCCAGTTCTCACGTCGGAAAACCTTTTGAATTATTTGTGTACGCGCCAGACGGAAGAACAAAGAACGTTGTTTACCTGAAAGCACTTCAGTAAACACATTGTCATTTTAATTTACCTGTTTTTTCCTAAAGAAATGAAATCGGCACAATGATCCAATATAATAACATTTTGTTAAAGCGATTTTCCTTTCAATTTCTACTGTAGCAACGTATGCAGGGTACTTTACAGCAATTAGCAAATGTGTTCATTTCGTAATTATGGTGTATTTTTCCTGTTTTCATTGCTTTTCACTAGGGTAATTTTTCCAACTACTTCGATGAGGGAGACAGTAGTAGGTGAACTGGGGGATGGGTGGTTAAAATAAACTGTTTACTGAGATAGATTTAAGTTACAGTAACTGCCTTAACCACTCAAAGTTTTATTAGCTGTGGTTAAGCTGTTGCACTGTACATCGCTAGCGTGAAGCGAAGACACATTTCTATGTTCTCTATTTTCCATTTAGCCAGATTATGCCACAGCAACGCGTGGCCGGGTACAGCTGGTATATATATATATATATATATAAATATAGGCATGCTTTTTTATCTGCAGATAGCTTCAGTTTATCTTATCAGGGGGCGATCCCAGTTAAACTGCTCAAAACAGGCATTGCATGGACGTCAGACAAATTTGTCAAATTTGGGAACCCTAAATGTAAGTTCTTTTATGGTGTGTAGCAAGAACTAAACAAAAATTGATAGAAGCTAAACAGCGGCTAATTGATGACTGATGGGCTTAAGCCTAGGAATTCAAAAACATTGTTAACCAACTCTAGCTCACTGCATGTGTTATTTAATATATAAAACACGTTCTTCTTTCTCATCTTTTCCTCTTTCCTCTTTTTCTTCTTAACTTCTTTTTCCTCTTCTTCTTCTTCTACTTCTTCTTCTACTTCTTCTTCTTCTTCTTTTTCTTCTTCTTCTGCTACCTGTTTATTTCTTTTTCTGCCTCTTTTTTTTTTTTCTTTTTCTTCTGAGTAAAAGATTCAGTTGGCATCTTGTTTGTGGGTTACTGCTGAGCTATAATATTTGCACCGTTTGCGTTATTAATGACAAATTTTTTTGTTCTGCTTTAAAAGATAGTGGATGTGTGTTCTCCCCCCCCCCCTCCCCCCACTCCTCCGAAGATCGGACTCCGGAACCCACACAGGACATGAAACACTCGTCCTGGTGTCAACGGTATTTGAAATTAACCTTTTATCATCATCAGTTCTCCTTATGCCTAGTGGCACATGGGGCTTCATAGAGAACTTTTCATGCTTTCCTATCCTGTGCAATCTCCAGTGCAGTTTTCCATGTCAGAGATGCCACACTCAGGTCACTTTCCATTGTTCGTCTCCATGCTGTTTTTGGGCGCCACTTTTTTCTCTTTTCCTCTGCTATCCATGTGAGAGCTGTTTTTTCATGTATATCGATTCATTCTCATAACTTGGCCAAGCCATTTCTATCTTGTCTTGGTTATCAGACTGTCTAGAGTTTTTTGGTTTGTCATTTGAAGTAGTTTAGTGTTTGAGATTGTATCTGGCCAGAAAATTTTGATAATTCTCTGTCGTGGAAGGTGGATAGCTTGTGTGCATTTTTTGTGTGGCCATTCCCCAGCATTCTGCTCTATAAAGAAAAAGTGGCAAAATGATGCTTTTGTAGAGTTGGGAGTTTTTTCCCCTGCAGTCACTGTTGGATTTCCAGAATTTGCCTCATCCTTCCTAAAGCAGCTCTAGCTTTGTGCAGGCGTGACTGTGTGTCTCCCTCTGTCCCTCTCAGTAGGGACACCACACTACCAAGATATGTGAAATGATCTACATTTTCAAGTGTTTAGTTATTTATGGCCACTGGCTCACACAAAAATTGACCTTTCACTACGTGTAAATGTTTGTAATTTTCTTACCCAGCCTGGGAATACAATGTCAAGCCACCAAATTGGAAAGAACCAGTATGGAAACTTGACCCTGAATTGGCAGATAACAATGGGTATTTGAATGAAGATCTAATTGTGTGGATGCGAACTGCTGCCTTACCTAACTTCCGGAAGCTGTACCGGCGGGTAGACCATTCTTCAGAGCCATTTATAACTGGACTGCCTGCAGGAAGATATGTCATTGATATTGAGTACAGTAAGCTCCTTTTTTAAATACAGTGTAACCCGGCTAACAAATTCAAGGAGGCCATAAAGTCATAAGTTCATTTTAAAAACTTCAGTGCTAGCTGAGGCCTGATAACCATTCATGCTTCTTGGGACAACGATTTTTATTTTTCATGGTAACCAAATGTTTTTTTAGGAGAGTATATATTAACGAGGTTATACTACATGTCTTGTTCTTTTTTACTCCATGCGTTTTTATTTTTTAAAGTAAAGTAGATATAATAGGTAACATTAGACAACATAACAATAGAAAGCTTCAGTGATCACACCAAGTATATAAAAGAGCTGTACAATGATAACAACAGACCAGACATAGAGAGTCAGGAGTATTGGGAAGGGCCACGATTACTGAAAGCAGAAGTGGAAGATGCTGTAAACCACATGTAGAAATGTAAACCTTCAGGGCCAGATAACATCACGATTGAAGAATTAAAAGCTGCCGGAGAACAGGGTTTAGAAGCTTTGACAAAATTGTTCAATGATATTTATAACAGTGGACATGTACCAGATGACCATTGGAAATCTCTTTTCCTACCTTTACCAAAACAACACTTGGTGTAGTGGAATGTGGAAAATGTGGAACTGTTAGTTTAATTAGTCATGTAACTTAAATATTAATGAGAATTATGAGAAGAATGAGGTGCAAAATTAAACCAGAAATTGGAGAAGGGCATTGTGGTTTTGTTGAAGGTAAAGGCACAGACAACACCATATTTATCTTAAGGACACTTTCAGAAAGAATGATTGACATGAATAGAGATCCGTATTTGTGCTTTACTGATTATACTAATGCATTTGATAAAGTGAAATATGAAGAAATTATTACATGTGCTGTACCGAATAGTGAAAATTGTCACTATTCAGCTGAATATGAATATTAAATCATCATCATCAGGTGCCTTGCTGACTGGCGTGGGCGATTATGCCTCGCCACAACCTGAGATATCCTGCAGCATGTATTAGTTCATGTGCTCACACACCTCCATGCCATGCAACAAGACTGTCAAGAATCTTCTCTCATTGTCTTCCTCTATCCCTCCTTCCACAGATCTTTCCATTTTCCCTCTTCTCATAACATGGCTGAAAAATGATAACTGTCTCCTTCTGATGTCTCTGACTAATTGTCTTTGGACTCTCGCCTCTTTCAAAACCTCTTGTTTGCTTTTTTTTTTTTTTTTTTGGGCTATCCATGGTATTTTAAGCATTGTTCTGTAAAACCACATCTCTTAGGCCTCAAGAAACGGCACCTCAGGAGACGGCACCTGATTGATTGATAAAGGATGCAACATTGTTATATGTGTTTTCTTCTGTATATTCCCAAATAAATGTGTTGTTTGAATAATGTGGGTGATAAATGTGTTAGTTATATTATAGAATTTGCCTCTTCTTTATCCTTGATTTTTTAAAATGTAAAAGTAAAGATCCCTTTTTACACCTTTAGGCGCATCGGGCATATTGGAAGAGCACCCATATTTTTCAGACCAATCGGCACTAGGTGGGTAATGTGGTCAGGATTACGCCGGCTGTCTTTACTTCCCCAGGTCATCTGTCCTGGTACCCATTTTAGGCTGGGTCGACCTGCGACGCCCTATACTATGATAAAAATCCACGCAGCCTGCTGTGGGTTTCAAATTACGAGTCTGACTCGCAATGTCTAAGCCACAGACACCTTATCCTTGATGATGACCAAAAAATATTTAATTTTTAACATTCTTTATTCAGCATCTTTACAAAAAAATGTGATATTGTTTGTTCAAATAGAATATCCTGTGGTTGGCTTTGAAGGGACGAAGAGAATCTATATATCCACATCATCTATCATAGGTGGCAAGAATTCCTTCCTTGGCATTGCCTACATCACTGTTGGCACAATTAATATTGTAGTTGGCAGTCTGTTTCTCATGAGTATGTTCTGGAAAAAGAAGTAGGTTGCCAGCTGTGCAGTATACATTTTGTTTTCTATGTTTTACTTTTTATAGGTTGCTGTATATGTATTGTGCGTTGTGTTCTTTATTATGTGCCATTTTTTTTTTGTATGTTGCTGTCTGTGTATGTGCACCTACAGTTCTTGTTTATGCATGTTTTTGTATGTTGCTGTCTGTGTATGTGCACCTACAGTTCTTGTTTATGCATGTTTTTGTATGTTGCTGTCTGTGTATAAGCACTTACAGTTCTTGTTTATGCATGTTTTTGTATGTTGCTGTCTGTGGATGTGCACCTACAGTTCTTGTTTATGCATGTTTTTGTATGTTGAGGTTGGTGTATGTGCACATTTTGTTCTTGTTGATGCACGTTTTTGTAAGCTACCAGTTATGTGTGTATACAATTTGTTCCTTATTATGATGTGTTTTTCTTATCATCCGTGTCTGTATACACTCTGTTCCTTATTATGATGTGCTTTCCTTATCATCCGTGCTCTATACACTGTCTTCCTTATTATGATGTGCTTTCCTTAAGTTATTTTCTGTGTCTGTATATATTTTGTTCCCTATTATGATGTTCTTTTCTTAAGTTATCATCTTTGTCTGTGTACATTTTGTTCTTTGTTATGATGTGTTTTTGTTAAGTTATTATCTATGTCTATATACATATCATCTCTGTCTGTATACACTTTGTTCCTTATTATGATTTGCTTTTCTTAAGTTATCATCTATGTCTGTTTGCATTATGTTCCTTATTATGATTTGCTTTTCTTAAGTTATCATTTATGTCTGTTTGCATAATGTTCCTTATTATGATGTGCTTTTCTTAAGTTATCATCTATGTCTTTATGCATTTAATTTCTGATAATTAGTTTGTCACTGTGCATATATATTTTACTTAGGATGTACTTTTAATGTATGTTTTTTATGATTTGATTTGAGTAAGTTGCTGTCTGTGTATGAGTACATTTGCTTATCTCTCTCTGTTTTCTGTCTCTACTTCTATGTCAAATTCTCAAGAACTGTATAAATCCTGTCCTGATGTACGAAAGTGAATCATGGACATTTAGCCAAAAATTATGTGGAAGCAGCAGAGATGTTGCTTTATTGACGAATTATGAGACTACTTAGAGGAGAATACCATTACAGAGTAGTCGAGGAGTCTTGAAAGAAATTGACTCTCAAAGAGAACTTTTTACCCACATTAGAAGGAGGCAATCTACATTCTTTGATCATATCTTGAGAACGAAAAAACTGGAGTACATCATGATAGTGAGGAAGTTGGATCACTGGCGAGCAGGTCGCCTATTGGCTAACTGGTAGATGGCTTTGTTACCAGTCGGAACAGTGTTTGGGTCTGTCTCCTTTGATCACATCAACATTGCAAGAGCCCTTTTCAGGACTTTTGGTGGTGACTTTGTCACTGGTTGAGACAGGGTTTGAGTCTGTCTCCTTTGATTACATCAACATTGCAAGAATCCTTTTTCAGAATGTTTGGTGGTGACTTTGTCGCTGGTTGAAACAGGGTTTGAGTTTGTCTCCTTTGATCATATCAACATTGCAAGAATCCTTTTTCAGGATGTTTGGTGGTGACTTTGTCGCTGGTTGAAACAGGGTTTGAGTTTGTCTCCTTTGATCACATCAACATTGCAAGAGTCCTTTTTCAGGGCTTTTGGTGGTGACTTTGTCACTGGTTGAAACAGGGTTTGAGTTTGTCTCCTTTGATCACATCAACATTGCAAGAGTCCTTTTTCAGGGCTTTTGGTGGTGACTTTGTCACTGGTTGAGACAGGGTTTGAGTTTGTCTCCTTTGATCACATCAACATTGCAGCAGTCCTTTTTCAGGGCTTTTGGTGGTGACTTTGTCACTGGTTGAAACAGGGTTTGAGTTTGTCTCCCTTGATCACATCAGCATTGCAAGAGTCCTTTCTCTGGGCTTTTGGTGGCATGCAGTGCTAAGCCATTTTTTATTGTGCACATAACCTGATCACAATTATAACCTAAAGCTCCCTATTTCGGGGATGCTAGTTGAACATGATGATTTAAAAAAATGTTGTCTCCCAAAAGCATTGAATTGGATTGGAAGTTGGAGGGGAATAGAGGCCAAGGGAGACTGAGAGAGAAGATGCTGTACTTTTTGGCATCATGGCCTGGATCTGAGTCAGAATTTATTGAAAATGCGCGAGACAGACGGTTGTAGACAGACATGACTACCAACGCCACACGGCAAGGACTATAAGAAGAGGCATCTGTGTCTGCTAATCTTGTTCTTGTGATTGCTTGATAAGTACTAATAAAAGTCTCTAACACACATAAGAGAAATAAACTCACAGACCTGTGCTTGTCCGAGATCTCTTCACCTCTGTGAGTATCTCTTTGTCTTCGAATCTCTCTTTCCAACTTTCTCTGTCTGTGCCGGCTTCTGTTTGTTTACCTCTCTTGCTAGCTCTGTCTCATCTGATGTGTCTTCCTGATCCCCTTGCTCTCTTTTTTGTTTCTCTCCCTCTCTCTCTCTCTCTCTCTCTCTCTCTCTCTCTCTCTCTCTCTCTCTCTCTCTCTCTCTCTCTCTCTCTCTCTCTCTCTCACAGTTTATGTATATTTATATACTTTTTTTTTCAGAAGCGAAACTGCAATAATGGAGGAAAAAGGTGGTGTCAGTATTGTCAGGGTAAGACATTTCTAACGTATGCAGATTGCAATTTCTTTCCAAACATTTTGTATCCATCAAATCAGCATAATAAACTCCCATGAGCCTAAGGATTTAGGGTCACATGGATAGTGCTGTCATCAAGGACTGTGCAGGCTAGGATGTTTGTTTCTGCCCCCGACAGCAAAACTCCATCACCTTACCGAGGAAGGGGAGGGTCAAACCCTGGTCTTCCGCTCGAGAGCATGACGTTGTTACTACTCGATCAGCCGCTGACCTAGTCCCTTATAACAACAATCCGAAATCATAAAATGCAGTCGTATGGACATGTAATTAATGACCAAAACGATGCTGCATTGCATGGAACAGAAGAAGCAAGCCAAGAAAAAAAAACAGTGCTCAAAGATTTGGACGTGTTGGGCCTCAGATATGCAAATTTCAAGTGCAGTTTTTCTGACCGTCAGAGGGAGAAGGATCTAATTAGACAGTCAACAGCAGCTGGTGACCCGAAGTATAATGCTATGGGACTAGTGATGATGATGAAAGGCTGGGAAGACGTCAGTTGATCACGTGCTATCTCCAAGGTGGATAAAGAATCAGCTGTTTAATTGTCTTGCTTTAGTTATATTAACTATTTTTATATACATTTATGTGTACCCACCCCTGACTCTTCTCACATTTATCTGAGGTAAACAAGTTTTTTTTTTTTTTTTAAGTTTAATTTATGATTTTTCTTATTTTAATCGGTTGGTTTAGCATTTCTAATTCTATCAGTACCAAGCGATTCACCACATGTTTATTGGTTACTATTTAGTATCCATTGTTAACCTTCTTCTGTAACATTAACCTTTTTTGTCCCAGCTGTAAATGTAAAATGTTCTTTCACATAATTACACTACTTCGTTCATTTATTACTCAACAATTAGGACTACTGTGCTTCTTGTTCTTTCTCTTCTTCTTCTTCATCATCATCTTCTTCTTCTGCGTTCGACATCAGCCATCCTAAACATTCAGCTTAGTCTGGGTTGCAAACCAAATGGTACATCTAATGTACCCTTGGTCCCCAACAGCTTGACTTGTTATGTAGCTATGATGGACCAGATTCCCAACCTTTGCTGGGAGTAGGGGCAGTCCTGCGGTGCATTCTCAAAAGTCTGTCTGCTCCGTATTCACAGGTGACAGAATCTTTATTGCCTGTTTTGTGTATGTGTGCTCTAAGAACACGATGTCCAGTCTCAACCCTAAAAATTGTTCTTAGGTATTTTTCTGGTGGGTTTGTTTATGCTGTCCCTCTCCAGTTTAAGCTCTTTCTGCTACCCAGGCTGGATTTGGTTGACTGTGGAACCTTTGTCAGTTATACAAGTTTACCTTGATGTGGATTTGAACCCAAATTATTCACACTGTCAAGCAAGCATCTAGGCCACTACAAGAAAAAATTTATAATAAGATTACGATACCAGTTTAAAGTTTATGTAGTTGGAATATTGTTAAATATTTCTTTTTTGTTTCTCCTATTTGCAGATGTCTGTGGGGTGGTGGAATGTTCTGTGAAATGGGCTTCAAACAAGAACTCAGTGGTTACCGTGAGACACTTCACAGAATTGTATAAATAATTCTGAAAGTATTTAATATGTGTGCATCTGTTCCACCTCTTTCACTAAGCACATTTTCAATATTTCACTGAGTGTGTTTTAAACTTCTTTCCGTCTCTGCCTGCTTGTTCTCTATCACTAAGAGCTTTTTCTTTCCCCTCCAGTCCAGTGCTGATATGTTCAGATCCAATTTGAGGTTGAATTTTTTAAAACTGATTTGGGCATGAGACCATTTGGGAATTAAAAGTGGCCATTTGAGTATTGATCTCATCACCTACTGACTGGAATGTACATGAATGGAGCTAGCAATCTAATCTGCACAAGGGGTGAAACAAGTTAATTGTTTGTCCTTTAAGCTAGTTCACCACAGATAGCCCTGCCAGTTAGAAACAAGGAAACAGAACTTGAGGTTGACCTCGCAAGTAATAGATAGATGGAGTTTTGCATGGTGAACGCGCTTCATAATGCGGGAATGTCAGGTTCGATCCCAACTGTGAGCGATTTGGAAGCAGAACGTCTTGCGTTTGTTTCGACAGATCTACAGAGAGCAATGGCAAACTACTGAACGTACAATTTGTCTAGAAAACTATATCAGCCCAAACAAAAATGTTGAGGTTGGTTGTACAACAACCTGTATGTGATACGCAACTAACTAGTTCAATCATAAATAACATGTTTTAAGCTATTTATAAATAAAATTTAACACACGCAAAAAACTAAGGTAGTTTTTATTTCCATGAGCAGTATGTACTTCTACTGTAAAAAAAAAATATGATTAACAATTCCACACACTGATTTATATGAATATGTTTCTCCAGCCTATTTCTAATAGTTCTTTTTTTAAGGGGATGGGGGGGGGCAGGTCTCTTGCTATATATGCAAAGAGGCGCCATCTGAGGGAAAAAGAGATTTAAAAACCACAGGTTTGGCCTGATGCACCACTTCTATGAAAGGTGCCTTTAACTTTTTTGGTTTTACTTACTGGTTTTAAGTAGTTAAGGTTAAGGTTAATCTGCGATTTAGAAATTACCATTTTATTAAATGAAAGGTGAAGCAGAAGAAAGTAGATTTTTTCTATTAATTGTTTCCCTGATGTTGACAATACATTTGATTTATTTCTCTTAATCTTTGACCAATCGTTGTCATCTGTTACTATTTTTCCTGGTTTATTTTTGCAATGTGATGGTTGCTGCACTGAGAAGGCAGTCCGTTTGCAAAATATTGTTGTGTTCAGTTTCTCCGTACCTGTACGTGCATGTTTTAATTTAGTTGTTCCTCTTTAGGATTGCAGTCTGCATTGTGGTGACCAGGTGGTGCATTGGCTCACTGGTGAGGACATTATTTGGGATTTCTTTGATCGCTTCAACACAGCAGGGGTCCTTTTGATGGCGTGCAGTGAAAAGCTATTTTGTATGGTGCACCTACCCTAGTCACAATTATAACCTAAAGCCGTCCCTTTGGGGGTACTGGTTGAATGTGACAATTTTTTGTTTCAGCAGAGCAACGACCTGCCATTTTAGCCTGAATGATTGACTCAGTTAGAGGAGACCAATCTACATTCTTTGGTCAAGTTGTAAGATGAAGAAGACTTGGGTACATCGTGTCAGTGGGAAAGTTATAGGGAAAAACGGAGAGAGAAGATGCTGGACAGTTTGAAATCCTGGCACGGAAGGTCGTCTGCGTCAGAACTTATTGAAAGTACACGAGAAGATTGTTGTGGATAAACAAGACTGCTAGCGCCACATGATATGCACTAGAAGAAGAAGAAGGCTCAGTGAGCTACTTTTCAGCCGAACAGGGGAGAATCCAAGAAAGGCCATTTAGCCACGTAAAATAGTTACACTGGGGCACCTTTCGTTTTATAAAGGACCCGCTGTGGTTAAGCGGCTAGACGCTCCCCTGTGGGCCTGAAGGTCGTAAGTTCAAATCTGCATCAAGCCAGATTATTTTTTTTAATGACATTGGCACCAGGTCGACTCAGCCATAAATGGGTACCAGGTAAAATCCTGGGAAGTAAAGGTGGCTGGCATGGTGCTGACCACAACAAACATCGGTGTGCTCAATGCGCCTTTGTAAAGGGACTTTACTTTTACTATATTAGAAATACTCAGAATGACTTGGAAAAGGTCCTATTGTGTTTACAAATAAAGCTGTTGACGTGATTTGCTTTGCGAAAAAAAAAATTGTCACCTTTAACCAGCATCTCTTCCCCCCAAAGCGAGGAGCTGTTGGTTATAATTGTGACTATGTTATTTGCTCTAATTATCTCATTAAAGTATTGTGGAAAAAGGGGGGGGGGGGGGGTGTAATCTTCTGTGCATGTTTTTTGATTGCATTGTATAAACTGAAATTGGTTTTTCTAAATACCGTCTCTGTAGGTGTGGCGTGGTCTTCCCTTTTCTCTAGTTCATTAAATTTCTTCAGTGACTGGGGCACATCCTCCAGACAGTCCTCAAAACATCATCTCCAGACAAAACACCTGGCCAAGAGAGACACATTGGTGGAAGGCCAATTGTGCGGGCCGCTAAGTGAATTACAAAAGACAGTGAAGTTCATACGAGACACAGCGTTGCAGATACAGATAATTTTTTTCAAGCGAACGAAAGAACAAGAAAACAGTGGTGGCCTCTGGGTTTTACATAGCTTAGAGCTTCATCAGGTCTAAATCCGGCCCTGGTTAGGATGAAATGTTTTAGAAAGGCTTTAACTCATTCATTACTAGCCACCCACCTTGCGTTACTTAGTTTCAACTGACATTGGTCAAGCCGTTTGCCTAACGCCCTGAAGGTCTTGGGTTCATTTCTAGTTACTGCAGTACTTTTGAGGTACTGAACGATTTTTATAGAGGCATGGCGTTTCCCTGTCCATAGTTTGTAAAAGTATTCCCATTCAGCCACACAAATTGTACATTTATATAGTTTCTGACTTATGCTTCTACTTAATATTGCAGAGGATAGAACAAAGGGGCTACTTTCGTAAAAGTTAGTTGCGTATCCTTTACAGGACGTTGCAGAACTAAACCCAACAGCTCCTGGCTGTTGTGTGGCTTTTCTAGACAAATTTACGTCTGGTAGTTTGTCATTGCTTTCTGGACGATAGGCTTTCTTGATACCACTGTCGAAACTAACGCATGGCCCGCAGCTGGGATCGAACCCGGCATTACGAAGCGTTCGCATCGACTTAGCCACAGAGCCGACACTTTCGTAACATTGTGAGAAATACACACTCACTCACTCCCTTCCTCTCGCCCCCCCCCTCTCTCTCTCTCTCTCTCTCACTCCCCCCCCCTTCCCCACCTTCCTCCCACCCAATTAGTCTTGCTCGCGTATTATATGACAGGTAATTTAATTACTGTTGTCTTGTTTAATTATACCTTTCGTTTTACGGCACAGGACTTGGTGTTTTCGTATCTAAGGCTGAGTTTTTGTTCCAGCTCTTTCTTGGCCTGCCCCCGCCTTATCTTTTTTTGTAACAAGCCATGTAGAGTAAAAAAGTAAGTAAAGGACCCTTTTCCACGCCTTTATGCATATAGGGCTAATCCTATATTTGTATAGACCAATCGGCACAAGAAGATTGATGTGGTCAGCATCACGCCGGTCGCCTATACTTCCCGGGACTGCACCCGGTACCCACTCAAGGTTGGGTCGACCTGGGAGCCAAGGTCATTTTTTTTTTAAAGTCCGGCTCGGCCAGGGAGCGAACCCAGGACCTTCGGATCCGGGTCGAGCCGCTCCGCCATGGGGACTCCCAAGCCATGTAGAGTGGTTTTTGAAAACCCCTTGTATCTTTGTACCTGTTCACTGCATAGTATTGTGCGTCTTTTCTTTGTTGTAAATAAAAGTTTGTATATGCAGGTGTGATGAGTAATGATCGTCACTGGCGACAATATAACAAAGATCTTGCGAGACAAAATATTTCATTTTTCAAAAACAGTCGCAGGGACATTTTACCTGTACCTTCAGTAAGGTCGTTCGCACTTTTACGCAGTTTGTGTGTGCGTTTTCCTTCCACAACATTGAGTCTCAGCTACAAACATGTTCCGACCTCTGTGTGACACATCAATTAGCATTGAAATGTATACAAAGAAAATGGGTGTGGAAGGAATGATAATATATGGGGTAACGAGCTCATTAGGGATATTTCTGACGTGACTATTACCTGGCAAAATGAGAAGATTTTTTTTTATTGCTTTGTCGGTTACTTTTCATTAGGGTAACTTCTGTTACTAGGCAGCCTAAATTTTTTTTTTTTTGGGTGGGGGGGGGGGGGGGGGGTCCCTTTTACATCTGCATATGTAATTTTTCTTCTTATTTTTAGTCTCTTCCCCCTTGTCCTTCTTCATCTACTCAAACATTCCTGTTGAATTCTAGTTGCCTTCTCATGGTATGATCAAAGGAAATTAATTAAACACTTTTTGTACGGTTAACCAAATTCTTCTTCTTTTTCTTTCTTCTTCTTCTTCTTCTTCTTCTTCATCTTCTTCATCATTATCAGCTGTATTGTAATTTTCAGCGTCAGGGTTTGAAGAGGCCTCGGGTGCGAGCACTCATATGTGCTATGTAGATGCTGGTATTTACGGCCTTGGCTATTCCATCTATCTGTCTGCATTCGTTATGTCTAAGTGGCAGGGCTGTCTCCGGAGCACTATCTGGTGGAGGTCTTGTCACATGTCCAAACCATCTGATCTCTTGTCTCTTGATAAAGTTTGGTACTGATTTTGTCAACGTCTTTCTAGATATCGTCATTTTCAATCCCATCTCTTCTGGTTTCGTTGATTCATCGTAGACTTCATTTTTGTTCTGATTTTCTTGTTTCATTGTTAATGTCTACGTTTGTCATTGGTAACACAGTGATGGGTAACAATCAACAGCAACAATATTGTATTGAATGGTTCTTTGGTGTCAGTTGTTACATGTTTGTTTTGCAAAATGTGTGACATCTTTTCATAGATTTGATTTGCTGTATTATGTATGTGATCTCTTTCTACTTTAAAAGGGTGAAAAAAAAAGGGGGGGGGGGCGTTATTACGCTTCCTATATAGTTGGATCTTTTACCAGATATCGTTGTGTCCTAATTTCTCTAAAGATATTTTCATTTCGCTTTTTTATCTGCGTTGGCGTCTGTGGCTTAGGCGTTTGCGGAAAAGCTTTGTAATGCCAGGGTGACGGCTTCGATCCCAGCTGCGGGCCTTGTGTTTGTTTTGACAGTGGTATCGAGAAGCCGACCGTCTAAATAGCAGTGGCAAACTACTAGACGTAAATTTGCCTAGAAAAACCACAACAGCCAAAAAAATGCTGTAGTTGGTTTTGCAACGTCCTATAAAGTATACGCAACTAACTTTTTTTTTTTTTTTTAAATCTGCCCCTAGCAGTGATATCTCTTTTCTTTAAAACTAAATCTGCTGTGGCAAACTACTGGACGTAAATTTGCCTAGAAAAACCACAACAGCAAAAAAAAAAAAAAAATGCTGTAGTTGGTTCTGCAATCTCCTATAAAGTATACGCAACTAACTTTTTTTTTTTTTTTTTTAAATCTGCCCCTAGCAGTCATATCTCTTTTCTTTAAAACTAAATCTGCTTATTCCAAAAAAATATATCATTGGTTTCCTAATTGCTCTTGGTTCACTTCAGTACATCGGGATTTTCTCTGTGTCGATTGACAGACACATTGCAAACACGCCATTCTTCATCTTGTCAAAACTCCTTTGCTTAGCGTTTTTACTGGTAACTTCTTTGATTCTTCAAGCCTCAAGAGCTTTCACATCTGTTGCCAGATACAAATGTTCACGTTTATTAATTTCAAATGTGCTTTATGTATGCTTCGGAAGGAGGGATAGAGAAGACAACGAGAGAAGATTTTTGTCAGTCTTGTTGCATGGCATGGAGTGGTGTCAGCACACGAACTAATACATGCTGCAGGAGATCGCAGATTGTGGAGAGGCATGATCGCCCACGCTAGTCGGCAAGAGACCTGATGATGATACTTAAGCGTCTGTAGCTTAAAACGTGCATTGTTGGAAGCTGCAGGTGAATTAATAGCACACCGATTTTTATTTTCTTGTACACATTTCAGAATCTAGTTGCAAAGTACCGAACGTGAATTTATAAAGTATTACCACTTAACAGTTGAGATTAAAGAGGGTATGCGACTAACTCTTTAAAATGTTTGCGAAAGTGCCACCTTATTTAACCTTTTTTCAGACTAACCGCATTTACTGTGCTGTTGCGGTCTAGATAACATTTTCTTTTCTGTAATTACCAGACTGATGGTATGAAAAATGGGTACCAGTAACTGTCCTGAGAAGTAAAGTTGACCGATGTAATGGTGTTGCCAACATTACCCATTGAGGACCAACTGAACTATACTGTATTGGTTTATTTGTACGCAGACTAATGGTTCCTGGCCTCTCATGCAGATGCTCTCCGACTTCTACGGACACACACCTAATTAGTATACCTTTACGACATGGAAACCCACGTGATTCAAAGAATCTCATTCCGGATGTCGGTTCAACAGTGCGCATGTCATAATCTTGCCCAGTCTCTCAGGCAGTTAATAGTTAGCACAATCGTAACGGCTACGTCAAGAACTAGCCCATGTAGTTGGGTGAGTGTCTTGGTCATGATCCTTTTGTTAGAGCATTGAGTATGTATCTTCGTGGCGAAATGGTTGAGCGGTTTTCGCCACGCTCTGAAAGTCTTGGGACTCTTTCATGAATGCGTCGTTTAGTTTACGATTGCAGTATTTGTGGAAACCCCTGTGGATCATTGTGGAGCTAAGAGGTTTGTGCTTTAGCGAAGATCTTGGAAGTAACTGGCAGTTCTGCACAGAGAGAGAGTAAGAGATAGACTACATGAAAAATATCTAGACATTTACGTTTGACTGCAGTACGAACGCATAATGATGTGTCTTGGTAGTGACCCCACTAATCGCAATGCCACAGTGGCGCCTTTACTCATTCTTCATAACACAGAAATTGACAGCTGTCACCAAACCAGGTTCGGATTCGTCATTTTTACATGACGTCAAGGGAATTATCGCCCCGTCAAACTTGATCAGCGAGACACCGTTAATTAGCCAGGAACCAGCTCTGTGAAGAAGGAAAAGAAAACGTACAACGTAATGACAATGAAATACCTCTGAGACTGTCTTATTCTTCGTGAGACGGCGCGCGCCTATGTGTGCGGGGGTAATATTGTGTGTGTATGTATGTACGTATGTATGTGAAAAGGGGTGGAGGTAGGTTGGATAGATTCTAATTCATTTTTGCAATAACCCCCCGGCCTGCGTCACAACCATCTGTTGCCTTTCACACGGTGAATGTAATCGAGAGCAAAGCTCTTGTGAAGAATCAGTTGTTGAATTGTTGGATTATTAGATCAACTGGGCTTTGCTTTCACGCATCGCCAGTCTATTTGTGTATTGTTGTTGTTATTACGGCTGTTGTTGTTTTTCATATATGTAATTTTCATGTATGTATCCGAGGCAACGAGCCTTCAGAGATATTTTGAAAAGTGTAATACTTTCCACAGGTAGAGATACTAACATGTGAACCACAAAACTGTAGAGCCTGATTTTAAAGAAGAACTGCGTGTAACGAGACAGTTTGCAAATAATAAGGCAACTGGTGCTGGTGGGATTAAACTTATAAGAGAAGTTAGTCGTACATTACATTTACAAATATACAAATTAGTTTAGAGATCGGAGAAATTACCCCATAAATAGACAAATTCATTATTGATACACATCTTTATGACATGCAAAAAAGTACAAATGTGAAGATTATAGAGGAATATCTTTGTTGTCTATAAGTTATAATACTGAAATATTACCTAGAAAATATATTGGGTGGCTACAAGGCGAGTTTCTGACAGAGCAGATCCACAGTATATGAGACAGTCATCTTATAGCAACTAGCAGAGGGAAATTACGAATACAGAAGAGATAAGCATGACAGTTTTGTGCATTTTAAAAAGAAATTTGAGAATGTACAAGGACATAGTTTGTAGAATGTTCTGTATGACTTTGGAATAGCAAAGAAGTTAATCAACATGAAAATATTTTGAATGGATGAAACTTTTAATACAGTAACATACAAAAGATAACTATCAAACCTTTTAAAAAAAAAACTGATAAAGCAAATTTATGTTATGTCTCCGCTTTTTTCCCAGCTTGCCCCTAAAAAATTACAAGGAAGGTGAAAGAAGGTTGTACAATAAGAGAAGCTTCAACATAGATATTACTGGAGAAAACGAACTAGACTCGGTAAAAATAGTATGGAGGGTTGAGGTTTGAACAACGGATCAACATCATTGCACAGGGTAGTAACCCATAAGTGCTCAATTCTTCTTCTAACTAAAGTCTTGAGTCCAAAGAAGCTCAGCACAGTGCACAGGCTTTGTAGCATCGGCGAAGATCCTGAAATACTTTGGATAGATTTTCAACTCAAAATGTTTGCCCGGGCAACGCCGTTAGGCTACTCTTTTCGAGTGTCAACTGCCAAGGGATTTTTTTTTTTAATGTACTCAACAATGCACATTGGCGTCCGATCTCACTACCCAGAGATCAGGGAAAATTATTAGAAGTCCAAGTCCACGTGAAAAAATCCCAGCCCTTACTGGGGATTGAACCCGGAACCTCTAACATTCGAGGCGGACACCATGCCTCGAGACCACGCAGACCCCCCCCCCCCACCCCGCCCCACCCCCAGACTCAGTTAAAAAAATGTAAACGGATCTGCTAAATAATAATAGGACTCGTTACTAATCAAGATTAGACGTGGCACAAACAAGGCAATAAATTGGTGGGGGGAAAGGGGGGTGGGGGCTGGTAACGTACAAATAGACAATATAAAAATTAAATAAACGGGAAAATGCAAGTACCTGGGTACAAAGTCTAACTACTTTAATATACCAAGAGAAGAAATACATTTTAGAATGCAATATGTAAAAAACAATTACACTGTGCCCCACGACAACAGCTACAACACCAGTATCACAATAGACAAACGCTGATAAGACGACTTATAGTACAACTAAAAAAGATTAAGTGTTGTTACAATTTTTTTTTTAAACGGTTTTGGAAAAATCATTAAGCTCATTAAAGAGACAAACAACGAAAGATGGAGACAGACAAGCAGCAAAGAGATTCCTAGTCTGTTAAATTCACTGGTTTCTTGAGGATTAATCGCCTGCAATGGTTGAGACATACAGAAAGAAATGCAGATGACAGAAAAATAAAAGTTTTGCAAGAAGTGGTGCATGAGATCGGGGGAGACATAGCACACTTGCACAGTATCTAGAGAGTTGTCAATGAATGTCAGTCATTCACATGGTTCTCTCAGACGACAATCTATAGCTGCCCACTCTCATTGGCACGGCACATGCTGATGGTGATTGTTACGAGAGTAGCAGAGGGCCAACCCAAACAGGGGCATCGCAATAAGCCAGGCACAAATATCAAGTTCACAACCACTATATATCTAGCTCAGGGTACATGTTCTGTCTGTTATAAGCGTTCTTAGAGGGGTAACACATCCTACCAAGTGTCCAGAGTGTACAGCTTGCTCCAGTAACATACAGACAACAAAACGTCTATAGCGTTTCTACAGGAGAGCATAGAGAGGCCAACGATAAAAGGAGCACCAGAATAACTCAGGCACAAGTAAGAAGTTAACTGCCACAACACACACACACACACACACATATATATATATATATATATATATATATATATATATATATATATATATATATATATATATATATGACACAGGTTACGTGTCTTTTCGTAACCACTAACATTGTCTAAAGAACGCCATAATACACTACATTGCTCTAAGTATGATGTGATTAATGCGATCAGTTTCTTCTTTATGGACGAACACATTGCGACAACAATGAATAGGCTACCTTTGACTCACTGTCAGTCTACAACTTCTGCCAGTCACACCCGCATTAACAGTCTCCAGAACATGTACAAAACACCCTGGCAAAGGTGTCTGCAAGGGCGACTCACGTCCGAACGCGATGATACACCAACGTGTGCAGTGACAGTCCTCTGACGGCTCTCCCTCTAAGAGAGACTGCCGCCTGATAGCCCAGGGTCGATGCACCACTTGGTGAAAAGAATCCAGACCTCCTGTTTGCTGCCCAATTAATCATTGAAGTATCACTGATCAAGCTCCAGTTAATTAGCATTACGAATACCTCCCCATCACAACACACACAGTGACAACAGCACCTTCTGTAGCACTTAAAGACACCCCGTCAACTAGCGTTCCACATAGCTGCAACTTCGCCTATCTCACACACAAGTCCCTTCTACAAAATCACTCTGACAGCAATCCGAAGTACAACTGATGACCACCATATTCAGTGGACAGATTCCGAGCTCAAACAGAATGAAACATATTATTTAAACTGTCACATAACAAAGTCCATACGTTCATAGAACTGGAACAATTCGTGCACATGTCCACACACATAGACTGACTAAAAAGTGGCTGACTCCAACGTGCTGTCAGTTTTTAGTGGATTTCACTTTCTCGCGTCTGGCGTCCATGTTCCAGGTATATTATTTTATTTATTTGTCATTCAACACATTGTTGTTGTTGTTGTTGTTATTATCATTATTATTATAATTAGCACGCTGAATGACAAATAAATATTAAATTATATTTGGAATATTATGAAATGCATGAACAAGTACTTTTAGAGAATTTCCATAAGGGGTTGGGGGGGGGGGGGGGAGCTCTTATATCCTTACAAAATTACTGAGCTGGGAGCTGAACCCACTCTCCAAAACTTTGGGATTGCAGGGGGAGGGAGAGGGTCTTAGGGATCCGGAACCCCCCTCCCAAGGATAGAGCCTATGCATCCACCCATATTTGTGGTACTGGGTCTGCTAGCTGGTAGCAGCTTGTCACCACGTTGACTTGCTGAGCCAAATGTCGGATGTCAAGCCATATCAAACAAACAAATCCCGTGTTATAATTAGCAACTCTACCGCAAATGTTATTATGTAACCGACCCTTCTCCGTAGCTTGTTTTTCCTGTTTCACAGAGATACGAGCATATTCACATTTTGTTTCTATCTTTCATTATTTGTCTCCGTCGTTGTTATACCACGCCTCACTATCGCACAAACCCTCTAACCCTCTCCACCCCACCTGTGGCATGCGATATTGTTTTCCCATATATTGATTGCCACAGTGTATTCTTACCTGTTGAAAACCGCCCAGTCAGTCGCATGTGACCCGTATGTTTCTATCACTGCGGATCTGTCACACGTGTCTTAATTCCACGCTAGGGGACCTGGATAGGCCGTAATGTTTCTCTTCTTGTGGTGAAGTGTCAACACTTATCGCCCCTTCGTGCGGTAACTTTTCGAATTGTGAGAGTTAGTATTTCTTGTGTTTTGTTTTGGAAACTCACAAAGGAAATTGCAGATACATAAATGAAGTAAGGTAGGTTGGTCGTGAAAGATATGTTAATGTTCGCATGGTGGGTCACAAAAACATAGCTACAGTTTAACTACCTTTTAATAGGGCGTGTCATTAGGCACTGGCAACAAAAGAGGAAAACTAACATAGCAATGTTGTTAATAGTGCGTTTACAAATTTGTGCAGTTTGGTTTTAGATAATTTCTGGGTAAATACTTTTCCTGAGAACTATATTTTATGCATGGACTCCTGTTTTCACCTGGACGTTAATGTTTTATATAAAACTGATATTTACACTGCTCTGTTGTATCGCAACAGACAATTTCTTTGTTATTTTCATCAACTGTAAAGTTTTAGTTAGGTAACAAAACACATTTTATAATATCCACATGAATTACGCTAACCCTGACCACATTAATCACGCCTTTACAATTTGTCACGAATCTTACAAACACATCCAACACACTCATTATGTAACGCATTGCCACACTTTCCGAGCAACAGTGGTGGTCTGATTCATAATTTACATAAAACACAAGAAACATATGTTTTTATAAAAGATCTTTATTTCTTTTAACATTTGAACTTTGTGCTGTATACGTCTTTAAGGGCAGGCCAGCAAGGATCACAGTAAATGTATACCCCCCCCCCTTAATTTTTTTTAAATATTTGTTGTGGGGGGGGGGGGGGTAAGGGTCTTCCCCAAATGGAAGAGATGTAAACCAGATCGACCATTTCATACTAAACAAAAAATGCGTGCCAAAAGGGGAGCAGATTTGGATAGGGATCATCACCTCGTAGTTGCACTACTACGACTTAAACTAACAAAAAATGCGCACACCCAAGCTAAGATAAAGACAGCACACTACAATATCAAACTTTTAAGAGAAAAAGACATAGCCACCAAATTTATAGTAAAACGCAAGAATAAATTTCAAACTCTATCAAGTGACCCAGACACTCCAACTACAATCAGCATTCAAGACAGGTGGAACCAGATAAAAGAAACATACAAAACAACCAGCAACAACATATTAGAAACCAGGAAACAACACCACAAAGAATAGATAAGCAGTTAAACCATGGACTATATTACCAAGCGAAAAAGAAAAAATAGCCTCATAAATCACACTAAATCGGAACGTCAGAATATATGTTAGAATATAGCAAACTAAATAAAATGGTAAAGAAGAGTGCCAGAACTGACAAGAGAAGATTTATGGAAAATCTAGCAGATCAGCAGAAAATGCTGCTAAAGCACATGATCTACAAACCCTACACAAAATTACCCAACAAATTTGCTGAAACAGAAACAATTACTACAGCATGCCCATCAGAGATATCCCAGACAAACTCCTTACCACAGAACACAAACAAAACATGCAGTGGATTAAACACTTTTCTACCCTCTTGAATAGACCTGATCCTGAACATCCCTCAGATATTCAACCAGTTTCCCATGATCTTGACATTATTATAAAACCACCAAACAAGAAATCCTTAAAGCTATCCACACTTTAAAGAACAACTAAGCACCAGGCAAAGACGAACTGCCAGCAGAACTGCTGAAAGTAGATCCCAACACAACTGCTAGCATTCTAAAACCATTGTTAAAGGATATTTGGGAAAAAGAAGTGTTGCCTGATGACTGGACTGAAGGAACAATAGTCCTAATCCCCCAAAACTGTTTAACAGACTGCAATAATTGGAACGGAATTGCTCTACTCTCAGGACCAAGCAATATTTTTTGTAAAATCATCATAATGCGACTCGAAAATTGAGTAGATAAAAGCCTACGAGTGGAACAAGCAGGATTCAGAAAGGGCAGAGGGACAGCTGAACAAATCTTCACTCTACGTAACATTTTAGGACAATGCAATGACTGACAGAGAAGTATATATATATATATATATTAATTTTGTGGACTTTGAGAAAGCTGTTGACAGCGTCCATAAATAAAGTCTTTGGAAAATATTACGACATTATAGAATTCCAGAAAAGATAGTCAACATAATTGCTCTGTTCTATAAAGACTTTTCTTGCAGTATAAAAAAATTACAATACATCATTCCCAATAAAGACAGGTATACGACAGGGGATGTGTTATGTCATCCCTTCTTGTGATTGATTGGATACTAAAGAACACAGTAGACGAGATATCGAGAGGCATACGATGGACTTTATTCACCATGCTTGAGGACCTTGATTTTGCAGATGATATAGCACTCCTATCACATAAACATGAACATATACAAGAAAAAAGTAACAGATTACAGAGCACAGCATAAATGGTTGAACTGAGAATAAATACAAGGAAAACTAAGATCATGATAAACAGTCTAAACCAACAACAAGTGACCATAAAAAACCAGACACTTGACAATGTAGAACATTTCACATATCTTGATAGTGTGGTGTCCCTACTGGGACGGACAGAGGAAGACAGTCACGCCTGAACAAAGCTAGAGCTGCTTTTGGAAGGATGAGACAAATCTGGAAATCCAACAGTGGAACGAAACTTCGACTTTACAAGAGCATTATCTTACCAGTTCTTCTTTATGGAGCAAAATGCTGAAGAATGACCAAAAAGGATGCACACAAGCTATCCACCTTCCACCACACATGTCTACATAGAATTATCAAAATTTTCTGGCCAGATACAATCTCAAATATTAAACTACTTCAAGTCAAAAACCAAGAAACTCCAGACAGTATAGTAACCAAGAGAAGATGGAAGTGGCTTGTCCACGTTATGAGAATGAATCCTGATATACCTGCCAAAAACAACTCTCACATGGACACCAGAGGGAAAGAGAAAGAAGGGGCCCCCAAAAATAACATGGAGACGAACGATGGAAAGTGACCTGAGTGTGGCATCTCTGACATGGAAAACTGCACTGGAGATTGCACAGGACAGGAAAACATGGAAAGTCCTCTCTGAAGCCTCGTGTGCCACTAGGCATTACGAGAACGATGATGATGTTTCTTTTATGACTTCATTTCTAATAGCATCTCTCCTGCAGTCCTTCTCAGGCTTCTAATTTCCAAGGAGACTAACTTTCATTGATTGTTTGTTGTAGGTGACCATATCTACAATATTACCAATTCGTGGTTTCTGAGACGAATGTTACCAATACCTTGGACGGCCAGAGTAACTAACAGCGATTGCTTGAAAGAGGCTAATGAAAGTAGATTTCTATATACAACAATAAGAAAGAGACAAACACTGCTTTTTGCCCACATAATGAGAAGAGAGACAGAGGATAACATCGTGACAACGTGAAAGTTCAGTGGAAAAAGGGGTAGAGGCAGACCAAGAGAGATGATGCTGGATGGACTGAAACGATGGCATGGAGGGATATCATCAAGAGAGCTGTTCCAGGCAACCAAGGATCGTGATCTGTGGAGACACATGAGCGCCTGCGCCAGTTGGCAGGGCACATGATGATGATGATGACCATATCTGAATGATACGATATGTATGAGATTCCATATAGGGTCATGCAGCCCTTAAAATCTCAGGCTCAAAGACCCCCCCCCCCTCCTCCCCCCACCCAAGCCCCACGCGTACATGTGTGGCAAATACGATAGTAAGGACAGTTTTAAAAAAAGGCTGACAAAACGTTGTTATTGCTGTTACGATGTAAAGAATATATTATATGCTGTCAACTGCGAAGTCGGATGGTCACTCCCCTTCTTTGTGACTTTTTTTTTTACTTTTAGAAATATAAAATAGTTTTTTTTTCCCCCTAAGTTAACATACGTTAAGAAATAGATGACGATCAGTTGAAGCCAACCTTTATTATGAACTTTCATTATCTAGACTGTAGCTAGTTAACTTCTTCTCAACTCGTGTAACACAAGCAACATGTCATATGTTCATTACAGTTATATACATTTCTAAACCCGTATTGCCTATGACATCTGTCTCGTTACAGTTATAAATGCATGGGGTGACTGTGACAGAGTATAGGTTGGCAGGTATGGATATCTTGAGTATTAAATAAAACTGAATGGGTTAGCGCACCAATGCTGTAGAACTAAATACCAGTCTTTGAAAATCTAATGTCTTTTTCCTGAGGAATGTTTTCTCTAAGTGCAGATCAAGTAGCCGTGTACAAACTGATCGTGTAAAAGTAACAATTAAGAACCCTTTTCCACGCCTTCAAGGCATATTAGGCATATAATATTAGACCTATATTTAACAATCGGCGGAACTCGGTGGATGCTGTGGTCAAAATCTCGCCGGCCTTCTTTACTTCCCAGGTACCCATTTAAGGCTGGGTCAGCCTGGAAGCCAGGGTCAGTTTTCCAAGGGAAAAAATGTCCGCTCTATTTGGATTTGAACACACGACCTTCCTATCCGCATGCGAGTGTCAAGCCACTAAACCACAGCGTCTCCCTCTACTAGTCGTGTACATTGTGTAGTTGTTTTGCCACTGCCTGTTTTAACAGTGGCCAGTTAAGCGATTTACCTTCCCTACAGTTTTGTTGTTGTTTTGTTTTGTCTGACGAATGTAGATATCTAGTTCGACCACGTGACCGATGACTAACGTGGGACTGCCGCATGTTGTGGTCCTGGTTGTCTTGAGAGATTACGTTAACCTGAGAACTGTGTTTTCATGTGACTATAGTGCGTTTCAAATGGCGTGTCCTCATACTTTAACAAATACGAGTACCTCGAAAACTCCTGTGCAGATCAACAAGAATTTGTTTCCTGTGACCTTAGATTGCCCATGACTTTATTATTTTGTAATTTACAATTGCACCGGGCTGCTGTTTTCTGAAAGCAGCAAATTGTTTTGATCTAAGACCCCTTAAACAATATAATATACAGTAATTGATACACTCATCACGAATGTGTGGAAATCACTTCATATGTGCAGCAATGAGTGGCGATTATTTTGATAGCCTATTTCCCATACAATAAACAAATGTGTTCACGCAACTAACTGGAGGCTAACGCTGGAGATGACCACCTTAGAGTGAAACGTTTAGAAAAGTTCCGGTTGCTTAATTAGATGTCAGCATACTGATTGTTTGCTTTGAATCAGTGCCGTCTTTTTTTTTTAAATACCCACGTATTATGCAGAATGAAAACTTGGGGTTTGTTTAAAAAAGTAAAAATTAAGTAAAGGTCAATTTTCCACTCCTTTAGGCGTGTAGGGCATATATGGCTAGACCTATATTTTTATGACCAACCGGAACAAGATGGGTGATGTGGTCAGCATCACGCCGGTTGCCTTTACTTCCCGTCACTGCACCTGGTACCCACTCAAGGCTGGGTCGACCTGGGAGTCAAGGTCATTTCTGACAAAAGTCCGGCCCCGCCAGGGAGCGAACACTCGACCGATCCGCAAGCGAACGTCTAGCCGCTACGCCAAGGGGACACCCAGTGTTTGTGTACCCAAAAAATGTATATATATATATATATATATATATATATATATATATATATATATACATATATATATATACATATATATATATATATATATATATATATATATATATATATATATATATATATATATATATATATATATATATATATATATACATTTTTTACAACGACATGATTATTAACAAGTTGCATACACAATTTCAACAACCTAAACCGAACGGTTAATGGGTTACAGATTCTTAAAGTTAGGCACGATATCTGGAACAGACTATAGTATCTGGGCCAAAGTGTACGGTTTTACTAGTAAAAAAAGTAAAGTAAATGTCCAGTTGCCCAGCACTTGTGTATTGGGCATAGGAGGCCAGACTCATATTTTTACCGACCAAGATTCGATGGGTTATGTGGTCAACTTCAAGCCGGCAATTTTTTACTTCCTAGGACTTTACCTGATTCCCATTTAGGGCTGAGTCGACTTGGGAGGCACGGTTATGAATGAGAAAATATTTCCGGGTCCATGTGGATTTGAGCACACGACCTTCGAATCCGTTGGGGATAGTCTAGCCACTACATCGCGGCGGCTCCCTTTACCAGTAAAAAGGTAATAGTAAAAGATCCCTTTCTTGGCATTCGCAGATCACACATCGGGCGCTTGACCTATGTTTGTATAGACTGTCGTTTGATGATGTGGTCGACTTCACCCAGCCAGCCATTTATGAAAATTCACCTTATTTATCGTCATTAGTATCAAAAATCACTTTTGCTGTTAACCTTGGTGAGCAGGAACAGTTTGCGATCCATTGCTTGATGGGCAGCAATGGCTTTTGTCATCCCGCGTCGATGTAGAAGCTCTTTAATGTCATCAATCCATGTTATCCCAGGGCGGCCTCTTGATTTCACTTCAGATCTTTTTATGTGTGGCGTTGGTAGTTGCTGAGGCTGCCTTCTGACTAGATGACCAAACTATCTGATCGTCCGTTTCTCAATGAATTTGCTGCATTGTATCGTTCCTACTATCTGCATGATAATATCATTTCTAACTTTGCCTCGGATTGTTAAGCTGGCGGCTTGTGTCAGTCTTCTAATTTCACAGGTATTAATTTTACGTAGTTTAGCCTTTGATAATGTCCAAGTCTGGCACTGGTAGCACAGTGTTTGTATGAATATGCTGTTTATATTATGTTTCTTGGTGCTCATATTTATTTTTGATTGCCTTAATAACGATGTCAGTTAGTATATAAGTGCACTTCCTTGTTGGCATCTTGTTTCTCTTTCCTGATATATTCTCCCGTCCTCAGGGAATATACTTCCTAGATACACTTATTAAAATTATTTAACTTGCTTTAGACAAGTACCATTGAACTGTATATGTGGGAGACTGGGAATTCATCCACATAATTATCTGATCCGATCCGAAGGCGGGCGTCTGGCTGCCACTGCCACGGCGACGCCCATTATCTTTGTATTACCCCACCGCAACAGTGTAGAGCTGTCTTTACAGCATTATGGCCCCATAGGCAAATCAGTGTGCTGAGACCCCTACCACAGCCACTCACAGGAACTACATTTATATTTCTGACAGTCACTTTAGGTTCTCGTTCGAGCCGCTGGATCGCAAGGTCGTAGGTTTAGGTCCTAAAGAAGCCGGTCCTCCCCCCCCCCCTCATTTTTAATATTAAAAAAATTACCTTGAATGCCAGGCCGACGCAGTCATAATGGATACCAAGTACAGTCTTGGGAGATAAATGCGGCCAGCATAATGTTAACCACATCACCCACAGAGTACTGACTAGTCTATAATATATAGGTCTAGCCCTATACGCCCAATACGCCTGAGGGCTAGGTAAAGCGCCGGTTACTTTTTACTTGACATACATTGATTAGCATGGGGTTCTACGCTTGTGTGCAGCTGTGAAAACAAACAAAAAGTAGACCAGCCAGCCTTACAATGTAACAAAACCAGACGAAAAGTGAACGTTGCAGCTACCGAGCCTTCAGTGGCATATTACATGAATCAACAAAACTATATGTACAGATACGAATATACAAAAATTACTTAACTGACGTGTTTCCGGCACATAGGTGTACGGCTTCCGAATGCTCATGGGAGACCCCGGGAAGTGCCCAGCGGGCACATGCTTTAAACAAAAGCTCACAACAGACATGGTTGGGGTCCAGCTTAGTCTCATTACAAAAATGGTGCAGGGGTGAACTCATTCTCCCTCTTCATCATCGATTATTTACTAATGTGCGCGACTCAAGCAACAATATTTATATCGACAGACGCCTTTGTTAGAAATACCATGACAATAGTTTGTTGACTAAATAATACAACACAAACAAAATGAACATATCTTCCCACTTCTTCTTCTGCGTTCCACCCTTAAAAGGGCGGTTTTCACTTTGTTATTTTGGTTTACGCCAAGCTGTGATATTTGCTCTTTTCGGCCTGATACGTCAAATTTTAGCAAATCCATAATTATTCGCCTTTTATGACATGCTTACTTAGGTGCAGCATGTTTATTATTTCTTTCTTGATGGGGTGCCTGAGCCCACACGGAAATTTGCTTACTTTTTTATACGATATATTCAGCATGGAAACATCTATCACGAGTATGCTTTTTCTACTATTCCATCTAAGTTATTGATCAATAACGTGTATCTACTAATTTATTCCATGTCTACTATTCCATCTAAGCTAGAGTTCAATAACGTGTATCTATTAATTTATTCCACGTCTACTATTTCATCTAAGTTAGAGATCAATAACGTGTATCTACTAATTTATTCAACGTCTACTATTTCATCTAAGCTAGAGATCAATAACGTGTATCTACTAATTTATTCCACGTCTACTATTTCATCTAAGTTAGAGATCAATAACGTGTATCTACTAATTTATTCCACGTCTACTATTTCATCTAAGCTAGAGATCAATAACGTGTATCTACTAATTTATTCCACGTCTACTATTTCATCTAAGTTAGAGATCAATAACGTGTATCTACTAATTTATTCCACGTCTGCTATTTCATCTAAGTTAGAGATCAATAACGTGTATCTACTAATTTATTCCACGTCTACTATTTCATCTAAGCTAGAGATCAATAACGTGTATCTACTAATTTATTCCACGTCTACTATTTCATCTAAGTTAGAGATCAATAACGTGTATCTACTAATTTATTCCACGTCTGCTATTTCATCTAAGTTAGAGATCAATAACGTGTATCTACTAATTTATTCCACGTCTACTATTTCATCTAAGCTAGAGATCAATAACGTGTATCTACTAATTTATTACACGTCTACTATTTCATCTAAGTTAGAGATCAATCAAGTGTACCTACTAATTTATTTCTTGTCAAATATTTCATCTAAGCTGGAGATCAATAACGTGTATCTACTAATTTATTCCACTTCTACTATTTCATCTAAGTTGGAGATCAATAACATGTATCTACTAATTTATTCCATGACTACTGTTTCATCTAAGCTAGTGTTCAATAGCATGTATCTACTAATTTATTCCTTGTCTACTATTTCCTCTAAGCTAGAGATCAATAACCTGTATCTACTAATTTATTCCAGTAAGAAATAGAGATATTTGCTCTTTTAGATAGTCTTATACCTTTTGTTGTTTGCTGTTGTTGTTGTTGTGTTGTTGTTGTGTTGTTGTTGTTGTTTTTCTTCTTCTTCTTCTTCTTTTTCTTCTTCTTTTCCTTTTTTTTCTGACCCGCTTAGTTCTCCTCTTCATTTATTCTTGCTGCTACTGCTACAAATTTATTATTTGCTGTTTTTTTCCTTTGATATTACAGTATTCATTAAGGAGTTTATTATTACTGGGGTTGGCTAACCACGTCACTGCACGTAAATGTGAGAAATTAATGACACTGACGTCAGCACTAAAGCTACAAATATGTCCGCTGCACTTTCTACACATTCCTTCTATCCTACCTACATCTGAATCTGGCCGTATTGAAGTTATCGAGTCGTGCAGCTGAACGAAATTGTGATATTGATCCTATGGCGAAGCATATGGCACATTACTCTTGATGGACAAAAGTGTCTCCTACGTAAGCAAAAACGGTGGACTGTTATCTCATCGATTTGTGTTACTATTCTGTTCACCTTATCACGTGTTCGATAAATTCCTTTACCGGATTAGTTTATATCGTGGAGAAAATGCGGTTGTTTTTGATTACATATAAACGTGAGCATACACACACCTACGCGCATATACATATATATAGGGACTCCACCATCTTCCATCTCCCGTGTTTCTCCTAGCCATCTGAGCTTTCTAAGACTGAGAAATGAGGAAACTGTTGCCGTCTATGCTATTCCCAATATATCAGTGTTTTACTTGGTCATCTCAACAGATGCGCTTTCTGTGCTTCGATTTCCATTAGAGAATAAACTCATTCATTTGAGATTTGAACTTAGTAAGGTGGCTCCCAAGAGCATATTGTACTCCAGTGTGACATCCTACTGCCGTATACTAGAAAGAAAGAAAAACCGCTGTTAACATTGCTATGAAAGGGGCCGTTTGTGATTAGGAAGACAGTGTAAAAAGGCCATCTAGTATATCAGAAGTGAACAGAATCTGGCCAGAGGTTATTACCACTCACTTGACCAGCATGGTCATTATTCTACGACTAGGGACAGGATATACCAAATTTAACAAGCATATGGACAGGCTTGACAGGTTCACCAGTGCGCCCCTGTGGGCTGTTTGAGCAAACTGCAGAACATACTTCAATTCCCATTGTACAGCCCGTTAAGAAAGGATTATTAGCACAGTGAGTCAACATCATAAACAAAACTTTGTAGAATATATGAGAACTCCAAAATCAGCCAATTGTTATCACAATAACTCGTCTATCGGTCTAAATCAGAGAGTAATGACAAGAAAAAGAAGTAATCATGTCTTGCCACATAGTACCTAGTGTTCTTCGTAAATATGGCATATACAGCTTTGTTGTTGTTAAATGTTACTTATACGTAAATTGCAGTAGTTATTCTAGTGTAGGCACTACGATGGCACCTACCCATTGTGAGCAGAAGAGCTTTATTAAAAATATAATCTGACAATCTGTGATATAATGCACGTATAGAAATAAAAGAACACATGGTGCTAATTTAAATCATCGCCACATAACTACACACTATGAAGTAGTTTTAAATTTGCAGATACCACTGTAACAATGACTATCTTAAAATTACTTTATGTAAGTTGACTGCTGAATAGACATTGTTATATTGCTATATGAAAGTCCCTTGTAACATCCTCTTTGGTGAGTTACTGAGGCCGACCTTTTCTACGATATAAAGATGTCTGCAAACAGGACGTGAATGATATAGGTATAGAGTTGGATGTATAAGACTAGGATGCCATGTACCATGCTGTACGGAGAGGGGGAATTAGAAAGAGAATAGGCTAAAGTAGAAATTGGCTGTAAATAGTTTATGAGCGGTGCTTCTAAGTATAACACTTTTAAATGCATGCCTTGCAAAAGAGGCCCTGAAATCCAAAATCTCACTAAGCAGAACTTTCCCTATCGTGAGTGGGTTTTGCGAGCCACACTGGTCATCGCCTCGGGCTGTGATTCTCGTTCCTGTGTATAGCACAGTATTAGACCAGCATCAAACAAGACTTACAGGCGACAACGATGTCTTGTCAAGTGTTGAGAAGAGAGGTATTGGAGGACAGTTCGATGACTGGTAAGATCACCAGCAGAAGAGACCGATGCAGACGGAGTAAAATAGTGCAGGATGGTCAGATACTGATGGAAGATCAATATTACCAGTATCGTTTGTCTAGAATTCCAGGTATCGAGAATGTGTAGAGATAAAATCGTCTGCAACGCCTGGTAATCAGGGAGTGATTTTTGTGGTGTAGTGAGGAAGATGACAATAACAAGATAGTTATTTAAAAATTGACCTAGTCCGTCATCGGTCTTGCTGACCTGAATGACACTGGGATTGACACCCGGTCTTTAAAATTGATATTCGATAATGTTCTTGAAAGTTTTTAAGAAGACTTTAAGGTTTTTGAGTTGATGGTTTGAACAAGGGATCAACACCACAGCACATGAATAGTAACCCAAAAGTGTTCCATTCTACTTCTAACTCAAGCCTGAGTCTGAAGCATCTCAGCGCGGTGCACGAACTCTGTAGCACCGGCGAGGATCCTAGCATATTTTTGGGTAGATTTTTACCTCCAAATTTTGCTCGTGAGGCGCCGTTCGGCTACTTTTTTCGATTTCCAACTACCAGTGGATTTTTACGGGCGCAACAATACACACGGGCATCCGATCTTACTACCAAGAGACCAAAAGAAAATACTTGAAGTCCACGGGGAAGATCCCAGCCTTCACCGGGTCCTAAACCCGGGACCTCCAGTACTCGAGGCTGACACCTTGCCTCGAGACCACGCAGTTCCGAAAGTGTTTGGAAAGACATAATAACGATGAAAAGAGCTGGTTACTCCAGTTATTCAAGATCTAATATATGAGAAGAGTCGCCTCGACCTCACACCAATAGAAAAATGGCTGCCTTAGTATTCCTGCACACTGAGCCTCGTGGGTGTCGTGGCTAGACGTTCGTTTGACCACTCAAAGGTCTTGTGTTGGAATTCACAGTAGGCAGATTATTAAAAAAAAAAGCGTGCCATTGCTCCCAGGCTGAGCAACCAAAACTGGAACCAGAATATATCCGGGAAGTAAAGGCAACCCACGTAATGCTAGCATCATCCCCCCCTCCCCCACCGAGTTCCGATTTGTCTTCGACAGTATAAGTCTGGCAGTAAATGTTGGAAGTGTCACTGGCGTGGAAGCCCCTTAATTTTTTTTATACTCCTTAACAAATAAGTAAAAGAAACAAACTGCCATTTCTTTTTAAAAATCAGTAAAACAAGCAAAAAGAAAATGTCTCCTCCCCTTCTTCTCCTTTTTCTTTTTTTCTTCTTCCTCCTCCTCCCCCTCCACTCCTTTTTCTTCTTCTCCTCCTCCTCCTCGTCCTCCTCGTCCTCCTTCTTTGAATGGCGGTTGAGACGATGTGTTGTTGTTCACAGCTAGGCTACTGCAGTGTCTGCGCCTTTCTGTCCAAACATCCGGTTTTAACAAGTTCGTAATTAGTCGCCGTTATTATTGTTAAGGGGCGGTAAGTGTATTATCTCCCCCTTCCCATTTACCGCTCCCTCCCCACCTCCTTTTTTCCCAAATGAAACCCGGACCCCATACGGGGAAAACAACAAATGTCAACCTTCCAAAGTAAAATCAGCCACAAATGTCACTTTTTATTTACAATCAGACGCAACTACACCACGCTGAACACATAATCGAAAATCCGCATCACGAAATTGGGTGAAGCGTGCAACACGAGAGATCATTCTCCTTCAAACTCATAATAAATCGGCAATGAAGCATTACAGTGTAAGCTTACCTAAACCCAAACACAGTGAGCGTCCGTATATAAATATTCCATTGATTGATGCCCACGTCAGAAGTGGGTGGGTTTCTTTCACAAATACAATGACTGTATAGATCTATTTGTGATAGGTTCTCGTTTACTTCATTGCTTTTCCTTAGCTAGATCAGTCACTGCAGAATAGCTTGTATTACAAGTTATAACATTAATTGGATTACTTAGCGTTTTATTAATATCATTTTTATTATCATCATAATCATTATACGTATTATATCCTCACTCTCTCAAAGATGTGGCAAACCTAAAATCAGCATGATTTAGCTTTTACGCTTCACTAAGTACGTTTATTAGTTTGCTGACTTTTGGTAATCTTCCGTTCACCTCCTTTAGAATGGTATACCTTTTTATTTTAATGTATGTGAAGCATTTCGCTTGCCATTTCCCCCCTCTCTTTTGGTTAGCTTGTTAGTTAATCGACAGACTAGCCTAACTGCACATCGGACAAGGCCATAAGAGCTTGGCTGTCATCCTCAATGTGTCCCTCATGGTGGAGCCTCAGATAACACCAGGTCTGTGGTGTTTTACTATTCTTCATCGTAAAAAATAAAAATAAAAATAAAGATCCCTTTTCACGCCTTTAGGCGCATCGAGCATTTTTGGAAGAGCACCCATATTTTTACAGACCATCGGCACTAGGCGGGTAGTGTGGTCAGCACGCCTCCCGTTTTTACTTCCACAGGACATACATCCTAGTACACATTTTAGGCTGGGTCGACCTGCGACGCCCTATACCATGATAAAAATCCACGCAGCCAGCAGTGGGTTTCGATCACGGTACATTGGAATTAGGATCATGTATGCTCAGGTCAAACCGTCATGTGGGCTGCCTCAATCAACTCGCATGGTTCTCCAATAAAAACCTGCTGTGCACACTTTGCTCTTGCCGTGCACACTTTGCTCTTGCCGTGCACACTTTGCTCTTGCCGTGCACACTTTGCTCTTGCTGTGCACACTTTGCTCTTGCTGTGCACACTTTACTCTTGCTGTGCACACTTTACTCTTGCTGTGCACACTTTGCTCTTGCTGTGCACACTTTGCTCTTGCTATGCACACTTTACTCTTGCTGTGCATACTTTGCTCTTGATGTGCACACTTTGCTCTTGATGTGTACACTTTGCTCTTGCTATGCACACTGCTCTTGATGTGCACACTTTGCTCTTGCTATGCACACTGCTCTTGATGTGTACACTGCTCTTGATGTGCAAATGCTCTTGATGTGTACACTTTGCTCTTAATGTGCACACTGCTCTTGATGTGTACACTGCTCTTAATGTGCAAACTGCTCTTGATGTGTACACTTTGCTCTTAATGTGCACACTGCTCTTGATGTGTACACTGCTCTTGATGTGCAAATGCTCTTGATGTGTACACTTTGCTCTTAATGTGCACACTGCTCTTGATGTGCAAACTGCTCTTGATGTGCAAACAGCTCTTGATGTGTACACTGCTCTTGATGTGCAAACTGCTCTTGATGTGTACACTTTGCTCTTAATGTGCACACTGCTCTTGATGTGCATACTGCTCTTGATGTGTACACTTTGCTCTTAATGTGCACACTGCTCTTGATGTGCATACTTCTCTTGATGTGCACACTGCTCTTGGTGTGCACCCTGCTCTTGATGTGCACACTGCTCTTGATGTGCACACTTCTCTTGGTGTGTACACTGCTCTTGATGTGCAAACTTTGCTCTTGATGTGCACACTGCTCTTGATATGCACACTTTGCTCTTGATGTGCACACTTTGCTCTTGATGTGCACACTTTGCTCCTAATGCCAGGTTTCTCTTGGTAGTTCTTAGTATAGTGGGCACACCTGCAGAATGTTCTTATGTTTTTGTGGTTCTTTATGACATGCACACAGAGGGGAATGTGCAGTCTTAATTTTATCCATGTGGTAGGTTAGCCTGCTATTTCCTGTTTTTAGTCAAAATCATTGTTACTGTTGGTTTTTTATCTCTATAATCCATATTTTAATTTTGTTTTTTAAAACAGTTTAAAACGTCTCTAAAAGAAACACACACGAACACACACATACACACACACATGTATATATATATATATATATATATATATATATATATATATATATATATATATATAAATATATATATATATATATATATATATATATATATATATATATATATTCACCTATGTTCACCTCATATTTAATCAGAAATGAAATTCTTTGTCCATTATATCATTTCTGTACCATTTGTTGTTTTCGCTCTGTTTGTTACACAATTGGTGTAGTGAATGTCCTGGAGAAATAATATTGATCTCATCAATGCATTTATTGTTAAAGTCTTCACAAAAGAGTGATTTAGAAACACATCTCAGTATTGTTAAGAAGCTAGAAAACTGAAACGTACCAAAACATCGGGTGTGGTATCAAAAGTACAGTTTTGCTCGGCATGTGTCAAACAGTATTAAATGTGAACGAAAGTACCAATTTCGGCAGCCCTGCCGATTACCTGTATCTTTACCAAATTTTACCAACGCTCTTTCTGCTAAACATGCGCAAATATTAGTCATTGATCAGATAACACGAGCATCTCTGTGCTGAATTGTGAATATGAACTTATCTATATCGAATACCTGCTCCAATGCTCATTACAGTCAGTGCTAACACAATTACAAGACTTTTCGCATGCAATACTGTAAATGGTGTGCTTGAAAAGCTCTATTTGGCTTCTAAGTATACATTGATGGGACTGCCAGTTTGTCCGCCAACAAATGGCGTGTACCCTTTCATCATCATCATCGTCCGTTAACCGTTAGACATTACATAGGGCTCAATTCCGTTGTATTGCATGCAACTCTCTCGATTTCTCTAGTTCAGCCTAGAATGTGCAGCTTCTCGTAATAAAGTTCTACTTAATGTTTCCAATGTACGTCCGCTTTTTCAAAGTCCTTTTTCCCCCCATATTTGAGTGCTTGTTTTGTAATTCTTTGCTCATTTCCTCTCAGTGTTTGCCCAGTATATCTCCACTTTCTTTGTCTTATTGTAATCGAAACAGATATTTGTCCAGACATGTGCCCTTACCAGATGGTAATTCGGAGAAGAATAGTAACCCTGAACTACATAGCCCAGGGAGGTACGATACTGCGAAGAAAGCTGCTTCCAGTTGAGTTGAGTTATGAACCGATATCACAGCACATGGAATATTCAGATAAGCGGACATCATAACGAGAATCACTAAACGGGCGCTGAAATAGGTAACAAATAGCTGGAGGAAACTACGACGCGAAAGAGTAAGAGAAGTTTACGACAAACGTTGTTGAGAGAGACCATGTTGGTGCTGGATTTGATGTCATCCATGGTATCGAAATGAATGCACAGGATGAACCGAAATGGGAGACCAGATTGCGATCCCTTTGTGACACATAAGGGCACAAGAGGATGATGATGATGAAATAAATGTCTACATTTTTTATACCTTCTCTAACTCCCTCCCCTCTCTCTTCCCCTCTCACAATCATTCAACTATTCTTCTCTCTCCCTTTAATCCCCTCTCTGATCTCTCCATCCCTTCTCATGTCCCCCCCCCCCTCTCCCTCTCTCGCACACTAGTATTCTTCTATCTCCCTTATATCTCCTGTATAATCTCTCTATCCCATCTCCTGTTCCTCCCCCTCTCTCCTATAGTCTTTTTTCTTCTTCTTGTCTCGTACATCTGTCATTCCATACTGTATACTTGTGTAATATTTCCTTTCTCTGCTCAGTTACATATCACATATCTACCTTATCGACGAAGGCTGAAATTTCTATTCCAATTTTTCTGCATTGCCTTTTACGTTAGACTCTTGTCACCTACAATTTCTGTCTGTTGGTCTGGTCTGTGATAAGAAAAACAATGCAGACAGCTTCGTTGAAAAAAAAAAAACATTTTTGTTTGTAGCTGAATTGTGAATATGAACTTATCTATATCGAATACCTGCTCCAATGCTCATTACAGTCAGTGCTAACACAATTACAAGACTAACGAACGTAGCTAACGAACGCTTGAAAAAAAAAATTTACAGATAATTTGAAACTGTCTTTTATCTTAAATTCGTATGTGCTAAAGAAGGCTTTCTAACAATAACATCGATAATTGTTATTGTGTTTGTGTAAAGCCCAAATTTTACAATTGCCTGCTTGGGTTGATTTATGCATGTCTCTGAAAGAGTAAAAAATTCTTAAGGAGAAACTGATCAATGTAGAGCAAATTGCTTGGTAGAAGAGCATTTAGTAAGCTCAACAAGTAATAAATCCGTCGTTTTACAAGGCGGCACACCTGCACATCCCAGACTAAGGCTAATCCTTGACTGAAATATGAAAACGAACCCTTCAAAAAGAGATAAATTCACTAAACACAAGCTGAGACAAGGATGCGTCAAGAAGTCGTACGTTTCGACCAAGGTCTCAACGTGCCTCACAAGAAACAAGAAGTAGTAGAATCCTATAAACATGCACATGTACATGCATTTGTTGTCCTTATAGGTGTCTGTTATGTTGTGTAAGCACAGTCGATGTCTGGTATCTTTACTGATTGTTCCCATGAGGTGATAGTTATAATGTCTCCTATCTCGGCCTCGAAGGCAACATAGACGTGCTTCACTATGCTTTACTTCAATGACATGCACTGGTGAGAGTGTCAGAAATTCGTCGTATTTCACTAACAAAGTACGTACACAGTTGATAATAACTTCTCTGTCTTTGCTTCTTCCCACATTCGTTGGTGCATTGCTTGTCAGTTAGTCCGCTCATTCGTTACCTTTCGCGCCAGCATGGTCAAATGTATACAGGTGAGGGACTTCAAGTGCGACATTCGAATGCTCACTACACACCCAGGACCGGCCTGACGCTGTCCACATCACTTACCAAGTGCCGTTTGATCTATAAAATATAGGTCTAGCCCTATATACCCAATACGCCTAAAGGCGTGAAAAGGGGTTCTTTACTATACGCTCATAGCATACTTCGTGCTGCGATTTTTATGTCCCTTCTCTTTTTCTTGTTGTGGTGCTCGTTGATAAGGAGTTCGGTCGAAACGTTAGACTGTTTCTTTGTGTATTTTCTCCTCCCTCGCCCTCTTTACTTTTTCGTTGAGCCACCAAGACATAGCTTGTTTTCATAAATCTTATTTATTGATTTAGCTCCACTGCAGCTTTCTCTGTTTTCATCATCCTTAATAAATTAATGAAAGAGTAAATCAACAATTGACATCACTGCGTTCGGGAAATTCCCACGTGTGCTTCATAATAATAGTGGTGGTGGTGGAGGTCGTGGTGGTGGTGAAGATAGTGGCAACGGTGATAGAAGAAGAAGAAGAATTACAAGAGAAAAGAAAAGAAGAAGAGAAAGAAATGAAGAAGAAGAGGAAGAAGAAGAGGAAGAAGAAGAAGAAGAAGAAGAAGAAGAAGAAGAAGAAGAAGAAGAAGAAGAAGAAGAAGAAGAAGAAGAAGAAGAAGAAGAAGAAGAAGAAGAAGAAGAATTACAAGAGAAAAGAAAAGAAGAAGAGAAAGAAATGAAGAAGAAGAGGAAGAAGAAGAGGAAGAAAAAGAAGAAGAAGAAGAAGAAGAAGAAGAAGAAGAAGAAGAAGAAGAAGAAGAAGAAGAAGAAGAAGAAGAAGAAGAAGAAGAAGAAGAAGAAGAAGAAGAAGAAGAAGAAGAAGAAGAAGAAGAAGAAGAAGAAGAAGAAGAAAAAGAAGAAGAAGAAAAGGAAAAAGCAGAAGAAGAAGAAGTAGAAGAAGAACAAGAACAAGAAAAAGAACAAGAACACAAACAAAGAAGAAGAGAAAAAGAAAACGAAACATAAACCATCAAATAAATTAATGCTGTGACGTTAATTTATCCCTAGAAAGCTGTGATGATAAACCTTATCTTTGTAGAGGTAGACACAGAAAAGAGGTCAGCAAACTAGTGATTAGAATGCTGATGATAAGAATGAAGAATAATTATATGTTAGCAAATTTGCATTGAAAAGAAGAATTACTGTACAGTTTGTTATCAAATCGTATATATATATACAGTGGAACCTCGCTTAACGAGCATAATTCGTTCCAGAATCATACTAGTTGAGCGAAACACTCGTTATGCAAAACAATTTTTCTCATATAAATTAATGTAAAATACGATAATGCGTTCCATGTCGAAAAAAATACTCACAAAATGCTATGTATAACGTTTATTCAAAGAAAATTATATACATATTGTTAAGGAGAGTGAATCATCTTCATCTTTTCTTCAAACGCGGAACGAACCCACATGGAATGTGAATTCAATTTGCAGAAAAAAAAGTCGAAATAATTATTATACATAGATAATTATTTTTTTAACTAGAAAGATGTCCAAAGACATTTGTTTTTTCCGACGATTCAAAATTTGGCTAAAATGCGACACAGCCTTATCATTAAATAAATTTGCAACGCACATAGCCCCTTCCTTATTAGGGTGAGGCTTCTCAATATCAGATGCAACAGTTTGCTATGCTTTCAGCATTTCTCTTTTTTCGCCAGAAGATTGTTGCTTTTCTGTTACCCCCTCCTCCTCTGACAAACTTTCCTCCAAAACTTCTTGATGTGAAACACAATGCAACTCCATAAGCTCTTGGGTGGTCAGCTCTTGACTGGGCTCTTCCACAAGCTCTTCGATATCACTGTTATCCACCTACAATCCCATGATAGTGGCCAAAGACACAATCTCATCGACTGCAGGTTCCACAGGTAATGTCTCGAACCCCTTAAAGTCACAAATCGACAAAGCTCTCCGGCCAAAGCTTCTTTTAAAGCAAAAGTTCGGGTTCTCTTGGTAACCCCTTCCCCCGCCTTGTCGATCATCTTGAGGCAGCCAATGATGTGGAAGTGATTTTTTCCAAAACTCTTTGAGAGTGAGGTTGGTACCTTCAGTCACCTGAAAACAAGGCTCGAAGAGTGCTTTAGTGTGAAGCTTCTAAAAGTTATAAATAACTTGCTGGTCCATGGGCTGGAGTAACGGAATGGTGTTGGGAGGCAGAAACTGGATCTTGATAAACTTAAATTCTTCAAATAGGTCATCTTGTAGGCCTGGAGAATTCATGTACATATATCACAATATATAACATAAGTTTGAGAAAATGTGTGATCACAGGCGACACTACGAGGCTACTGGAACAAGTGATAAACAATGATGTAACATGCGCACAATCCGGGACTTCCCCTCTCCTCGCCACTCATTATGCGAAACGTCGCTCGTTAAGCAAGTCATTTTTTTCACAATTTGTTTTGCTCGTTATGCGAATTACTCGTTATGAGAGGTGCTCGTTAAGCGAGGTTCTACTGTATATATATACATATATATGCACCAACATACATAAATTACATACATACACATATGTTTGTGCGTGCGCATATTTACACACTTATGGGTATGTTTGTACATATTAAACAAAATGCAAGCTTTTGCTCGAAAATACATATGTGTCATCAACAGCGACGCAAATGGACATAAAACCTTCATAAAAATGCAAAATATAAAACGATTTACTAACGTAATAATTATAGTAACATGATTATTAGTATAGCAGCACACGAACAATAAACACAGCTGTTTTGTTCAATGTCCACAGCTGAGCATAGATAATAATTCCCAACTACTTACAGCTACGAGGTCGACCCGACTTCTTCAGTTGGTCATCTCATATTTCTCTATTTCTCTTTGAAACACTATAGGGGTATAAACAGAAGCAGCAGATGGAAAATGTATAAAAGAAGTTAAATGTATAGCCGAAGTAAAAACAACATTTCACAGGATCAACAACATTCTGTGATACTGATATTCATCAAATGAAGTATAAAAGAGAGCTCTAAACAGCTTTTAGTACAATCCTGGTTTGTGGAAATGAATTATGGACAGTAAGCGGGTTAGTGAAAAATTATGCGGAAGCTGCGAGATTTGGTTTTATTGAAAATAATTAGAAAACTGTAAACATAAAATACGCATTAAAGAAGTTGTAAAAGAGATTTAACTCACAAACTGGGTACTCACATCTTGCTCTTTTCTTTTAGACCCTGTTCTGCCTTTCAGCATCAGATTCTGCTTTAGTAGCGCCACGTAGATGCTGATATTCGCGTTCTCAGACCGTCCATCTATCCATTGCTTGAGTGGTCTACCTCTTGCTCTGCATTCGTTGTGTTTTAATGTATGGTTCGGACATGTGTCAAGACTATCAAAAGACAGCCCACCACAGAGAGCCCTGTCACTTCGACAAGGTTGAGTTCAGTTTCACCATCAGTTGAACGTGTGTATTTTAAAAATCTTGCGGTCAGTGTCATGACATAGAGAAGAAGGGATATGAAAGCCATCGCAACGCTTTTTGACATCGCCATATTTTACATCTAGTAGTTGTGTTCTCTAGCAGAGTGTCATATCCAACAACATCATGTAGCAGTTCCTTTGAAAAACGTCGCTGTCATCACAGTCTGCCTGAAAGAAACTCGGTCTCTCGCCAGTTCTCCCGCCTCATGCACTTTCACACTCAAGGAGTCACTTATACTTATATCCTGTGCCCATCTTCGTGTCGGTCAGCCCCTGCCCCTCCTTCCTGGTACCATGTCTTCTAATTTTTTCCAATCCGTCGTGGCGCTTGATATGACCAAAATATTTCAGCTTTCGAGAAAGGATGCTGTTTATTAGCCAATCTTCCTTGATGTTCAGATCTTTTAAGATGTCAATATTTCTCAGTTTCTTTGTCCAAGATATTCTGAGAAATTTTCTATAGCATTTCAGCTCAAAAGCCCCTGATCTCTTTCTTAAGGATAGTCCACGATTCACATCCGTATGTAGCCACAGGGAAGATGCATGCTCTCAGAATTCTAATTTTAATCTCCTTGCTGGTGCTTAAATATAGACTTTTAAGGCTGATCAATCTTAGTATCCAACACAGTTCCTTTTTATTTTATATATTGTAGAGAACTGACTCGAAGAAATAAGGTGAAGGTCTGGGCGATGTTTCGCCCTAACGGTTATAACACGTAGAAGACGACAGTGCATTGTGCACGCCATGAGTAGAAGAATATAGAGAATCACTCAATAGGTACTGAAATGAGAAACCAATGCCTGAGTGACAAGGCTGTCTGTAATGAGCTATCTTGTGGTAGTTTCAACTCATGTCCGAGCCATTTCATTGTTGCCTCTTGATGTAGTTTACATTGCTTCCGTCCCCATTAATTTCCTGATATTGCTATTTCCGATTCACTCTTTTCCTGTTTTATTTAGGATATGCGTCGTAGAAATTTCATTTCAGTTTTTTCAAGGAAAGCATTTGATTTCTGTTGTTTCGACGTAGGCATTTCATTTCTGTTGTTTCGACGTAGGCATTTCATTTCTGTTGTTTGGATTTTTTTTTTTTTTTTCGTTTTGTTGTTAATGTCAACGACTGGCAATAGTAACAGAAAGTTGATTTTGAAAAGTTTATTGTGACATATTGTTCTGCAATATTGGTTAAACGCATCACACGCAAGAAATCTACCTTCACTGGTCACGTCATGAAAACAGAAAATCTGAAAAGCACTGAGATAACAGAAGAGTTTAGATGAGACCAAAAGAGAAGATGATAGACAGTCTGGTATCATGTTTTTGAGAATTTGTACCTTTCTTCACGTCATGAGAAAAGGAAAACGAAATTGTGTTGAGATAACAGAAGAGTTTAGATAAGACCAAAAGAGAAGATGATAGACAGTCTGGCATCATGTTTTTGATAAATAGCGCCTTTGGTAACGTCATGAGAATAGGAAAACGGAATTGTGTTGAGATAACAGAAGAGTTTAGATAAGACCAAAAGAGAAGATGATAGACAGTCTGGTATCATGTTTTTGAGAAATAGCGCCTTTGGTAACGTCATGAGACTAAGAAAACGGAATTGTGTTGAGATAACAGAAGAGTTTAGATAAGACCAAAAGAGAAGATGATAGACAGTCTGGCATCATGTTTTTGAGAAATAGCGCCTTTGGTAACGTCATGAGAATAGGAAAACGGAATTGTGTTGAGAAACCAGACGAGTTTAGATGAGACCAAACGAGAAGATGATAGACCGTCTGGTCTCATGTTATTAAGAAATAGTCGCACCAGAAATTATTCGTAGTATACTAGACCTGTTGACCCTAAAGTTTTTGGTTCGAATCCTACGAGAAAGAGTTTTTTTTTTTTTTAAATATTGTCTCTATGTTTGGAATTTAAGGTCTCTTTGCGGTTGGGGAGGGTGGAGAAAAAAGGGGGGGGGGTAGGAGAATAGATCCACTGCCCCTTACGAAGCAAATAAAAAAGGCGATTAGTTAAGGTTGTTTTCCACCGAAAGGCGCAGATATCGCAGCCTAGCTTTTAACCACAAGACAAAGTGCCAAGCACAGTTTTAAAGACAAATCTAATAGTAAAGGCAAGACGAACTTGCAATCAGACTGTTACTAGAACCATCGGAGTTGGAATTCGTCGCTAGCTGCTAAAGATGGGGACGGAGCGCTTATGGGAATGTCTCAAGTATTGTGATGTCGGTTCTTAAAACTCAACTCAATTCAAAGATGATTAGTCTAGGAATTTTTTTTTTTTTTTAATCGATCACCGGCTGTGAATTCCAGTGGAAGGTCCAGGATAATCGTCCGCTTGGACTTTTGGCTTTCACCTGGACCTGATTTTTGCGTGTACAACCGTTTTTAATTTCCCTGCCTCCTGGGCAGCTGTACTCCGACTTCGAAGGAAGACGTCAGGCCTATTTCTAGGGTGACTGTGGCCATTGTTTTGTGTGGGTCGAGACGTTGCCTGACTTGTGTGGTGTCCACTTTGTCTCCTTCGCCGCAGGTATTGCCCCCGGAGTACCCCTTTGGGGCAGTTCCCTGTGGAACAGTTAGCCCTCAAGGGAAGGCAGGGGCAGATCATGGGCATTCCCCGCCATCCAAGGAGGCTTCCATGCATGCAGAGCCGGCACATGGCGCTCTGGTTCTGGGCTCACCCAAGGAATCGTCACGTCCTGCACATGCCTGCTTAACCTCACAACCGTATCAGGCCTCCCGCTCGACAGGGTCTGCGCCCTCTGGAAGTCAGCGGGGAGCAGCCCGTGGGTTTTGGACTTTTGTGACCACACAGATAGGTACATTTTTTTTTTCCTCGCACGTTGAATTTCTTTGACGAGCCGTTAGCCCGCCAGAATTTTACATCCTGCATCAGACATATCGTTATCAGTTTTGTCCCAACACTCGGGCGAGTGGGGTCTTTGGGTGTGGACATTCGGTCTTTTTCAGTTCAATGCAAATTTTGATGGTCAGATTTTGATCCGTATGATCTAGTTTTGTCAGACATTTAGGCTTAGCCATCCAATGGATGGTTGCTGTTGTGGTGTACCCCAGCGCGGTGACGACGACACTGAGGGTTAACCGAGGATGTACAAGGATGGCCAACCTATGGATGGTTGCTGTTGTGGTGTATCTCAGCGCGGTGACGACGACACTGAGGGTTAACAGAGGATGTGCAGTGAACAGTGTTCTCTTTACTCCGCAGTCTTTTAACCAAGGGTTGTAATTTTGGCTGTACGTTTGGCAAACTTACTCATGTTCCTAATGAGTTTTGATAACATTTTTCACCCAAGCGTTTGGGGGCGGGCTGATGAGAGCCACAAGGACACATCACCCCTGGGGGCCGCCGAACTCCGAGATCCCCTGACAGCTCTGTTAATGCTCATTTGAGACATTATCCGTGGCGCACGACGAGGACGTGCTGTAGGGGTCTTGCGTGAGGTTCCGTACAACCAGGATAGTAAAGGACTGGCGCCCGAGTGACGTACGGAGTATCTCCTTATACACATCATGTTGGACTTAACTTCCCCTCACGCCTGTGACATAAATCACCGCGCCACCTCGTCTAGGAATAAACTCACAGGGAGCAAGTACAGCAGGGATCTACCAGTCGTCAGTAGAAATTATCCTCGTCAACGAGCGTTTCGGCCCACGATTCCTAGACGCTTTCGGAGGTGGGCCCACCTGAGTTCATGAAGCTCAGGGCTGGTACCCTGCTGCACGAGATTACCGGATGGTGTTTTTCTTATAATATAATAATAATGTCACCGGCTCCCAGGTCGTCGTAAGCATGTGTATTCTGAAATTCCCTGGGAAATGTAGCCGGCGACTTGATGTTTACCAATCACATCATTCTTCAGGTGATGATTGTTCCCCCAAAAAATGCGAATACAGTAGCATATGCCCGAGGCATATATCAGTCAACTCCTACTCGGTACGTTGGGCATTGAGACACGGGAATGGCTGCTGTAACGGAGTCCTACGGGGCACGACAGGGTCGGACCGATGTGGTTGAATGTAGATTCAGTCAAGTAACAACGAGTTGACCGATGCACCACTGACTCAAAATTCTTCTTCCCAATTCTAATTCCAATTATTTTTGAGAAACAAAAATAAAAAAGATAGCCACGTTCAACCTTCTGCTAACTAGCAGAAGCTGCCAACGGTCTCTGGCTATATTTATGGTCTTGTTTTTTGCGCCACTTTCGTGGCTAAACTTTTGGTATTTGCGCCGTCTCTGGGCTTAATGCTTCATTCCTCCCTGTCAGACCGCCATCATTTATAGTTTTAAAATGTGATGCGTATTCCAGGGATCGATATTCACGAACACCGAACCTAGCTACCAATCCAGACCGACACAATCAGACCACACTATAACAAAGGACGTATAGAATCATTGTGATGCTCCACCTAACATTTCACACACAAGGATGGCTAAAACAGATATTACCAAAAAGATGAAGAAACAAAAATCTAGACATTCCTCATGCTGCATTTTTCTCCTACCTCTCGGAGTTTTCTTAAACACACATATCACCGCCTCGTTAATATTCATTAACTTCCTTGATAATTTCATTCACCATCGTATGTTCTGCCGAACACTTCTACCTAAAGCCTGTTGCGGATTGTAAATCTACTTTCCTGTGGATTGATACAGATTGGACGTAACCTGTATACACCGTGTGCTTCACCCTAATCGATGGCCTTTAAGGGATGAGTCACCTAAATAAACATCAGATTATATAAGCAGCGTGCGTGATCTTCCTTAAAGCTGGCTGTAAGAAAACGGTTGTGTTTGCAGGCGGTACGGGAATATACGTTATTAGCATAGTGTACATGAATATTGAAAGGTAAAGTAACTCAAAGTTTACTTTATAAAAGCTAAAATGGGAAGTATGCATCTCGCCTAGAAGCATTCTGTACCGACCTGCTTTCCTACATCTATCTGTCTGTGGTCTATATACCTATCCGTCTGTCTGTCTGCCTGCCTGTCTATATATTTATATATTTATATGTCTGTCTGACTCTATGTGGGTCTTTCAACGCATCTATCAACATACATCCAAAGGGCAACTCCTTTCAATGTTCATCTGCTAGTATAATAATTATGTTCGTAACGTAGACATTGGACTTGTTAGTTCTTCAGCCATGACCAAGAAGGCTAAAAGTTCTACTATAGATATAAAGGGGACAAGTTGTTGCGTATACTCTCAGCATTTTACAAAGTTAAGTATATTTTATGCAATCTTTCTTTGTCAGTTGAGAGAAGAAAGCGAATTCATAAAAGCTATATATCCTATCTTGATATAAGGAAGCAATTCATAGACAACTGATAGATTTGTTTAAAAAAAATTATTTGGAAGCTGCGGAAATGTGGTTTTATAGACGAGTTATGAGAATACACTGGACAGATAAAAAGAGTAATAAAGATGTCTTGAAAGAAACTGACTCACGAAGAGAACTGTTCGCCCACATCAGAAAGAGACAGTCTACATTCGTGTGATGAGAAGGAGAAACACAAGTACATCGCTGAAGTAGATCGTTAACAGTGGGAACGTTGGAGGGGAGGAGAGGCAGAGAGAGAGAGACCGAGAGAAATGATGCTAGACAGTTTGCTATCATGACATAGAGAATCATCTGTGTCAGTGTTGATTGAAAGTACACGAGACAGAGAGTTGTGCATAGACATGACTGGCAACGCCACGCGGAATGGACTTTAGGAAGAAGAAGAAGATATTCCCTGATTTCTTGCATTATAATAATTCAGACTGCTATTTGCAACCGTTCGTAACTCATAATTCTTCCAGTAGTAGTAGATTTCCCAATAGAGGCCTACTTTGTTTAGAGTCAGCTTAGACACACCTTGCATGCTGACTAACTGAATACGAATGTTCCCATAGCAAACGTCTTATGATGTACATTCTGTCTGATCCAGTAACACACTGATTTTGCAAGACAACTTTCGTAAAGTAAATAATATGTTGTCATTAACACTGAAACAAGCTATGACCAGTGCAAGAACGACGTCACCAAATAAGATAAGCATAGAATATCAACAACTTAAACAATCAAAATACTTTTGGTATTTAGAAAGCATAATATCGTCTAATAGAAACATAGAAACAAACATAATATAGTAATAAATTAAATTGATCCAATAGACAATTATAACAAATATTGCAGACAGCTGAGTAACAATTTGCACTATAAGAGACTGTTTAATACACAATAATGTTTTTTAAAACTTGATATTGTGTTACATGTGCTAACTGTGAATATTCACAACAAAAGGAAAACAGACATTCGAAACAACAGGACTGACATAGCTACGATGAATCTTAAATGTAACAATACGAATTAGGATAAGACACGACGATATCATGAAAAATGTTTTTTTAGAACCAGTGCTAAACCACATTAAGAGAAAGGTAAAATGGTTCAAACGTGTGTCAAGATCGCCACACAACAGTATACCACAGAGAGCACTGTGCTTTGATACAAAGAAAGCGGAGCTAAAGATCCATCACGAATCTCCAGCATCTACGTAGCTCACACCAAGGCTGGCTCCACATGCCTCTTGAACCTGGCGTAAAACCGTAAATACGGGTTAAGAAAATAGAAGAAGAAGAAGAAGAAGAAGAAGAAGAAGAAGAAGAAGAAGAAGAAGAAGAAGAAGAAGAAGAAGAAGAAGAAGAAGAAGAAGAAGAAGAAGAAGAAGAAGAAGAAGAAGAAGAAGAAGAAGAAGAAGAAGAAGAAGAAGAAGAAGAAGAAGAAGAAGAAGAAAAAGAAGAAGAAGAAGAAGAAAAAAGAAGAAGAAGAAGAAGAAGAAGAACAATAACAACAACAAGTTAAAACGAAGAGGGAAATCACGAAGAAGAAAACAGAAGAAAGATGAAACTGCTGCAGCTGATGATAATGATAATGATCATGAAGTATCAAAAGCTCAAGAAGAAGAAGAAGAAGAAGAAGAAGAAGAAGAAGAAGAAGAAGAAGAAGAAGAAGAAGAAGAAGAAGAAGAAGAAGAAGAAGAAGAAGAAAAAGAAGAACAACAACAACAACAACTACAACTACAACAACAACAACAACAAGAGAAAACGAAGATTTAAATCAAAAAGAAGAAAATAAGAGATACATGATGATGCTGATGATAGTGATCATGAAGCATCAAAAGCACAAAAGGAAGAATCTTCGACCAGGTGAATCATCCGCTTGAACAAATAACACAGTAGTATATGGGCAGATTTGTACCTATACTACCTTTCGTAGTTGCATGTGTGGTCTGTTAAAGCAATCAAATTTTCCGAATCACGATTACGCAATAAAAACAATTATTTTTGGCAGCTGTGGACTCAATTAACTCCCTAATCGATAATTTTTTTTTTCTTTAATTTATCGCTTTACATCCAGCTGTTTTGACTTTTCCTGGTTGGAATAAAGACAGTAAACAAAATACTGTAGTCTACTTGTGTTATGAGTACCAGATAAGGTCCTGGGAAGTAAAGGTAGCCGGTGTGATGTTTACTAAATCAATTTTTGGTCTATTAAAATAAATATGAGTCCTATATACGTCCTATGCACCACTGGCGTGTAAACGGACATTTACTTTTTTACTTTTTCTTGGATTTGTAAAATTATAATTTATTTTATTTTAAACAAATGGTTTTGAAAAGTTGTATTACATAGTCATTGCGATGATATAACATAAGATATAACGCTAGCTTCACCCTTATAATTCATTTTATTTCAAACAAATGGTTTTGAAAAGTTGTATTACATAGTCATTGCGATGATATAACATAAGATATAACGCTAGCTTCACCCTTATAATTCATTTTATTTTAAACAAATGGTTTTGAAAAGTTGTATTACATAGTCATTGCGATGATATAACATAAGATATAACGCTAGCTTCACCCTTATAATTCATTTTATTTTGAACAAATGGTTTTGAAAAGTTGTATTACATAGTCATTGGGTTGATATAACATAAGATATAACGCTAGCTTCACCCGTATAATTCATTTTATTTTAAACAAATGGTTTTGAAAAGTTGTATTACATAGTCATTGGGTTGATATAACATAAGATATAACGCTAGCTTCACCCGTATAATTCATTTTAATTTAAACAAATGGTTTTGAAAAGTTGTATTACATAGTCATTGGGTTGATATAACATAAGATATAACGCTAGCTTCACCCGTATAATTCATTTTATTTTAAACAAATGGTTTTGAAAAGTTGTATTACATAGTCAGTGGAATGATATAATATTAGATAGAACGCTAGCTTCCCCCTTTGCAGTTCATTCTACGTTGAAAAAAAATGGTTTTGAAACGTTGTATTGCATAAAGTCAGTGGGATGATATAACATTAGATATAATGCTCTCCGTTTGGCGTTCAGGGTCCCATTGTGGGGAAAACAAGAATAGACCAACTGCCTACCCAAAGGCATGTCGTAAGAGTCGACTAATTGGGTGCTTCCTTTGAAGTCAGAGTGGGTCTGCCTGAGAAGCAAGGAACCAATAGTATGCATTCAAGTGAATCAGATCTGTAAAACTGATGCACATGCAGCACTCAGATTCTAGAGCAGGACTGCAGTCCAGGAGTAGACGAACAACCAGAACTTTTCGCCAGAGTGTACAGCTGGTGAACGCGAAGAAGAAGAAGAAGAAGATATAATGCTTGCTTTCCCCCTTGTAATTCATTCTACGTTGAACAAATAGTTTTGAAAAGTTGTTTTACATAAAGTCGGTGGCATGATGTAACATTAGATTTTATGACGTTTCTAAACCTGTTCCTGAATCTATTACCTTGCTTAAGAAATTTGCTGTTGCGTGAATTTCACACTTTGATATTTCTTTTTTGGTGACGACCATTATTTCCGTTGTCTTGCAATTTAGCTTTTAGCCCAATTTCTCACTGTAAACTATTACTGCATAGTGTGCAGCTGCTGTTTTGCTTATTGTGGCTTCAAAATACTAACAAATTCAAATGTGATTCTGTTTTATTCAGATTGAAGCATCCAAGAGAAGTATAACTGCCGATGATTTGAATAACGATCCTCACAATGACTAGCATAGACAAAGAGAAGGAGTTGGGACAGTTATTTCACGCCTGCGATCTGGATGGTTCTGGATATATCGATCAGGAAGAATTGGCCTACATATGTAACGAGTTATCTATTGAAGATCTCAGTGATGTTTTCAAACAGTTGGATAAAGACGGCGATGGACGGATCAGCATTGACGAATTCGCAAAAGGGTACAGGTAAGAATGGTTTTAGCCAGTGTTGAAAATTAGAGACACTGCACTCGATCTAATCTGAAAAGGTTGCTTAACATAAAATATTACTTTAAAAATCCGAAGGGGGAGGAGCTGCAAACGTCCCAATAGTGACCATGTGTCACGACCGGAAGGGTGTGGGGTGGTAGGAGCGTCTAAATAGATCCTGTACTGACCAGGTAGCCACGATACGTATAGTAATAGAGCAAAAGCATTGAAATGAATTCACCACTTTACATTAAATTCATAGACTTTGAAAAAATCTTTTGACAGGGAATATCTCTAAAAATTAATAGGGAATCCCACAGAAAATTATTAACTTAGTAAAGGCAACATATAAAGACATAAAAATATCCAGTTCTTTATGAGAGAAGGCTGACAGACTTGAAATAAAAACAGGTCTGGAACAGTTATGTCTTTTGTCGACTCTCCTATTTTTACTGGCAATAGACTGGATTATAAAGACAGAAACTGCTAACACCACGAATGGAATTCAGTGGACCCCTACAAAAAGCTTGATGATCTAGACTTGACTGATGATATTTCTTTTCTGTCCCACTAACGGAGATGCACGATAAATCTACTTGATGCAAGATCATAATGTCTGAAAATCCATGAGGGAAAGACAAAGATGACCAGAATAAATCAAGCAAATAGTAATGTGGTTTCTCTTAACGGCACCCCACTCGTCTGCTGTATGTAACAATGTTACGTTAAAAGTTTGAAGTTTGAAGTTTGAACAACTGATCAACATTATGGCACACGTAACACATAAGTGCTCCGTTCTTCTCTAACTCACGTCTGAATCCTAAGAGACTCAGCACAGTGGACAGGCCCTGAAGAACCGGAGTGGATCATGAAATACTTTGGGTAGATTTTTAACTCCAAATTAGCTTGGGCAGCGCCGTTAGGCTACTCTTTTCGATTTCCAGCTGCCAAAGTATTTTTTTTTTCTACGTGCGCAACAATGAACACAAGCATTCGATCTCACTACCTGATAGCAGGGGAAATTACTAAAAGTCCAAGTCTACGTGAAAAAATCCCAGCCCTTGGATTGAACCAGGAACTTCTAGCACTTGAGGCGGAAACCAATATTTAGTTGTGAGGCTTAAACCTCTTCCACGCTGCAACTTTCTTACCGTGTCCGGAAAGCCACAAAAGCGGCACATTTTATTTAGAGCCTCAGAAATCATCCGCCCGAGGGCTGAATTTCCATGGTTGTGTAAGCAGATAAGATCAGTTGTCATAGTTTGGTACATGGTCCTTTTCAAGTCAATCTTCTGTGTATTCTGTTTTTTGTTTTGGTAAAGCAGTGAGAACGACCGGCGTAATGTTGACCATATTACCCACCTAGTGCCGATTGGTCTGTAAAAATATGGGTGCTCTTCCCAAATGCTCGATTCGCTTAAAGGCGTGAAAAGGGATCTTTACTGGTTTTTTTTTTTTTTCAAGCAGTAAGAAATCTCCCGCACTTCTTTGTTTCACGACTGTCTGAATGTCTGTTTGTCTGTTGTTTCTCTGTCTACCAGTTGTGTCTATGCGTTCTGTGTTTGTGAAAAATGTGCTTATGTTGAGTCTGTGTGTATGCATTGTTGGTTGCGTTAGTTTGTATGTGTTGTGTATGCATGCCTGTGTATGTTGTATCGGCATCTGTTGTCTCTGAGGAAGTCGTGTCTATGTGAAAATGTGACTGTGAGATTTTGTTCTGTATGTATGTGTTGTGTGTATGTGTTCTGTCTGTGATTTTGTGTAAGTAAAATAAATAAAAGATCCCTTATTACGTTCTTAGGCGTATCGGGTATATGGGAAGAGCGCCCATATTTTTACAGATCATCGGCTCTAGGTGGGTAATGTGGTCAGCATTACGCCGGCCGTCTTTACTTCCCCAGGACAGCCATCCTGGTACCCATTTTAGACTGGGTCGACCTGCGACGCCCTGTACTATAATAAAAAATTCCACGCAGCGAGCACTGGGTTTCGATCGCGGTGTGTTGGAATTACGAGTCGGACTCGCAACGCCTAAGCCACGGACGCTTATTTTGTCTGTGTCATCAATGTGTGCGCTTCTTAGTGTGTAAAGGCAGTGTGTATGTGTGTGCTTGCGTGGGTCTGCGATGTGTGAGTAAATGTGTATATTTTAAGGTATTCATTTATCATCCATACCTTTGTATTTCTGATTTACATTTATGCAGTAACTTTTGACTCTTGACATTTTACATAACAGACTTGATATAAATGAATGTTTAGAAAGGCCGAATATAAGATGGGCCTGCGTGCTCAGTTTGTAACCCTTTGGAAAAAAAGTTCTTTTGCTCGCTCTGTCTGTCAGTCCTCCGCCCCCCCCCCCCCCCCCCCCCTTTTTTTTTTGCTCTTCGTTTTCTATCTCTTTTCCCATTAGCTATCCTAGTTATTATGATATAGTGCAGTTTTCTTAAATAAACATTTTGATTATCCCAGTCTGGTCAAAGCCATATGTTTCCATTCTACTACATGTTATGACTTTAAATGAAATGAGTGCTTTTTTGTGTGTGGTTTTAAATCCTTTCGGTGTGGTCACTGAAATGTGTATGTTATTTACAAGCTAGACCCAGAAACAGCATTAACTGATTATATCATAAGAGTCATCATCATCATGCAGCAGGTCTTCTGCAGAATGTCGATCTCTTATCTGGGAGAGGGGAAAAGGTGAGGGGGGGGGGAGGGGCGCGATCTCTCTCCAGTTCTCTTGCTTCCTGAACTATCATACCCAAAGAGTCATTTACATCCTGTGCCCTTTTGACCCTCCTTTCTGAGTCATGATTTCTGAAGATTATTTTTTTTTCAATCCATCATGGCGCTTGGTACTTCCAAAATATTTCATATTTCGTTGCGAGATGCTGTTTATTGGCCAGTCTTCCTTGCTGTTCAGATATCATAACAACGGATGGCTAAAAATAGCCGATAACCGGTGTAAGCTAATGCTCTGTAAAGTTGTCTGTTTAAAACTAGGTTTTACTGATAGAATAGCATATGTCTGGTCCGAGAGTCCACAGGTTCCGTCGCCCAGCTTTAAGTTGAGTGCTTGGTGTGGCACTGCGATCTGTGTGTTACATTTGCGCCCCCTTTCATTGTTGACTTCACAAAATAGCTGGGTGCTGATTACGTTCAGAATGACGTATAATACTTTTGCGGGTGCAACGCTGGATTTCGTGATAGATCATTTGCTATAGTTTTGGCATAAGACTGTTAGTGTTGGCCCATTTGACACTTACCTTGTGCTTTTTTACTTTGCATGTGCAAGCTTCAGGATTACGCTGCGACTGACAAGTGTGTTAATTGTTTTAAAATAGGATAGGGTAGGATATTTTGTGTGATTTTCAATGTTTAAGGAATGGAGCAGTTATTGGGCGATCTGTCTTATGAGATGCTGGAACCTCGACTAACTATTAACGTCGTTCATTACTTGCATGTCTCTCTACCTAGCCCACTCACTCACTAACTCACTCACTCGCTCACTCACTCACTCACTCACTCACTCACTCACTCACTCACTCACTCACTCACTCACTCACTCACTCACTCACTCACTCACTCACTCACTCACTCACTCACTCACTCACTCACTCACTCACTCACTCACTCACTCACTCACTAACTCAGTCGCTCGCTCACTTACTCACTCACTCACTCACTCACATAAGTGCTTGAAAGGGCCAAATGTAAGACGGGCCTCTGTGCCAAATTTGTAACCCTTTGAAAAAATAAAGTTTGTTCGTTCGTTTGTTTACTCACTCACTCACTCACTCACTCACTCACTCACTCACTCACTCACTAACTCACTCACTCACACAGTCACTCAATCACTCACTCGCTCGCTCGCTCACTCACTTACTTAAAATTACAAGTGTCACAATTCTGCATGTAACGAATTTAAACGTTCCCTATTCTGTCCATGTTTAAGCATGCTCGGATTGCGAACTTGTTGCAAGTATTATCTTCCTGTCTTCCCGCAGGGAAATCGCCATGGCCAAAGAAACAAAAAAGCGTCAGCTGATTCGACAACGCCTGACTAGTGCCATCTCGGAGGAGAACCTGCTGGGCGATACCCAAGGAACAAATACCACAGAAGAGTTTTCTAACGGTCTTGACGAGGGCCTCAGAACACTGTCATGGTGAGTATAGTCGTCGCATGTAATGTGTATGTGTACATTCATTTTTTTTAACAGCAAGGGTAAACTTCTTTGGCATTCCGAGTCTTTGAGGTTCATACTGCAGATACCACTCCTTCCATTCATCTCTGGATTTGATTTCTCTGTCCAGTTGGTTACTCAAAAGGTTTCCGTAATGTGGCCTTGAATGTTGAATTAGGAATCGACAGCATACAGCATAGCCCTCGCGACACTCCCATAAGCATTCCGTCCAAATCTTCAGCAGCAAGGAAAGAATTCTAATTCCGAGGTAGCAGTAACTGTCTGAATGTACATTCCTTAAGTTCACCTTTCCCTTGAGTGTTGAGCGTCGGCGAGATCCCTTGGTAACTCCCCGCAGCGCCATTCTCACCAGAACGATCTATTTGTCCCTCCGCACTGCTCACTAGCTCCCAAGGGACTCACCACCGTATGTTACTACAGAAAGGTGCATGCCTTCAAAACTGTGACCTTGATTGATGCTTAGTAATTTACCTTTAATGCTGTTATACTAGGCATGTAAAACTGCCTAGTGAAATCACAGATAAGCTTTGTGTGCTTGTTTTAGTTTACAATATACTGAAAAGGATAAAACTTAAGTAATCTAAAGACTTTCTTCATGCCAATGACGCGTAGGGAATATGTTCCAGACTCATATTTACATGTACAAACTGGCACTCATTGGGTGTGACGTGGACAACATGACACCAATCACTTTAGTTTCTCAGATATTCTCTGGTCATCGTTTAAGGCTAGGTCGACCTCGGAGCCAGCATCAGTTAGAGGAAAACAAATCATCGACTCCGCGTGGATTTGAACCCAGAACCTTCGGGGTGAACAGGAAAACTGATATTTCTTCTGTTTGATTGACGTTCAGTTTACTGGTAGCAGCCGTAGGAAACATGGGGTGGTGTGGGTGTGGGGTTTAGTTGGGGGGGGGGGGGGTGGTCAGTTTTTCATCATCATCATGTTGCAAGTCCTTTGCAGAACGTCGCTGTCATCACTGTCTGTCTCTCGCCAGCTCTTCCGCCCTATGTACTTTCATATTCACATAGTCACTTACATCCTGTGCCCGTCTTCGTGTTTGTCTGCCCCTGCCTCTCCTTCCTGGTACCATGCCTTCTGCTATTAGTTTGTTCTAAATCAGCCATGGCGCTTGATATGACTAAAATATTTCAGCTTGAGACAAGATGTTGTTTATTAGCCAGTTATTAGGCATATTAAAAACCTCTGCAATTAAAAAAAATATAGCAATTAGCAGCAGCAGTGTAATAAAAACTAAGACAATTAACACAACAAAGGAGCCTAGTAAAACATTTGCCGCAGAAGGTAAATCACATATTTACTATCATCACAGTATGAAGTAAAGGTCCCTTTTCCACGCGTTTAGGTGTATTGTTCATATAAATCTAGACCTGTATTTTTATAGATAACCGGCACTTGGTGTGTAATGTGGTCAATAACACACTGGTCGCCTTCATGTCCCAGGACTGCACCTGGTACCCACTCAAAGCTGGGTCATCCTGGGAGTCAAGTTCATAAAAAAAAAAAATGCAGGTTCCGCCAAGACACGAACCCACCACCTTCCGATCCGCAGGCGGGCGTCTAGCCGCCAACTCCAAGGCGACTCTACACAGTATGGAAGACCGAATGTATTCAGTATCTGACACCCTCTTGCCTAGTTAGAGCATTCACATTTTCATCTTCGACTCCATTTCTTGCAGTTCTACACCCACATGTAAGATTGTTGTCCTCTTGCACACTTACCCTTCACTTTCTCTCAATAACATGCTGTTAACAAAACAACGGGTCACAGTTATGAAATTCTGCAATTAGAGGGCCATTCCAATAGTGAAACGACGAAACCACGACACTGGGCTACAACCTGGTATCGATGAAACGACAAAACCACGACACTGGGCTACAACCTGGTATCGGTAAAACGACGAAACCACGACACTGGGCTACAACCTGGTATCAGGGAGCCGGCAAGAGAATAAGCATTTCGTAGGTCAAATGGTTTAGACCTCGGTTTGGACCAGATCTTTATCGTGTTTGTTCAGGGGGAGGAGGTGAGGGGGGGGGGGGGTGGGGAATAGATCCACTGCTTGTTCTGTAGCAAAAATGTCGTAAAAGGCGACTAATTAGTGGAGTTTCCTTCGAATCGGATCGGTTCTGTCAGAGAGACAAAGAACAAACTGTTTGCATACAAATAAACTAGATCTGTAAAACAGATGTGCGAATATAACTCTCAAAACTTCTGGGTGACAACCAAAGTCCAGGAGTGAAGGAACAACAAGAACTTTCTGCCGGAGTTTTTAGCCGGTAAACACTAAGAAGCGGAAGAACTTTATTTGTAAATACAGATGGTAGGTCAGTGAATAGGGCACTAGAACCGAAAATAACTAAATGTGAAATGCGCTGTCTGGGCAAGGTCACTAACTGTTCGGTCATCTAGTAATAATGCAGCCAGCCAAACTGCATATGAGAGTTTTTACAGCAGAAAAAATGGGAGGAAGGCGACAGGAAGACAAAGAAAGAGATGGTGTCGCCGAAACCTGCAAAAAGATGAACAAATCCATCATTCAAGACCCCCGAGAAACTCAAGACAAATACAGAAAATCACGACACTGGGCTACAACCTGGTATCGGTGAGACGACAAAACCACGACACTGGGCTACAAACTGGTATCAAGGAGACGACAAAACCACGACACTGGGCTACAACCTGGTATCAATACGACGACAAAACCACGACACTGGACTACAACCTGGTGTCCGTGAAACGACGAAACCACGACACTGGGCTACAACCTGGTATCCGTGAAACGACGAAACCACGACACTGGGCTACACAAACTGGTATCCGTGAAACGACGAAACCACGACACTGGGCTACAACCTGGTATCAATACGACGACGAAACCACGACACTGGGCTACAACCTGGTATCAGGGAGCCGGCAAGAGAATAAGCATTTCGTAGGTCAAGTGGTTTAGATCTTCACCAGCTGATAGCAGTTTCATTCATTTAGTGCCAAAACAACTCACCATGCGTCCGGTGATTCCATCTGTCTCGATCTACCGTATTTCCTCAAGTAAAAGAAGCGCTTTTCCACAAAAAATATAGGGTTTGGAAATAGTGGGCGTTATATCCAGTGGTAGTAGATTTTTACCAACTGAATTGTTAGAAACTATCTCGTACACAGCCTTATTCTGGAATGCCAATTCAGGAACGAAATAAAAACAAAAAAGTTGCCGTGAGACACGAATGGAAATGACCTCGTCCTATTATGGGATGCTTTTAAAGCCCCACCAAGGCTGTCGCCGGGAGCCCTAATATAACCTAACGGTTGTGGGGTTTTCTGGCACTTGCGCCTAGATGATTTTCATCCAAATGGTGCCATTTTTTGACACAGGATGTTACTCGCTGCTTGTGTGGTCATAGTGGGGTTAATCATCCATCATTCACTCCGACAGATAGAACAAATACTTTCAGTTTTATGGGGGACAGTTGACATCAGCAGGTAGTGTACAGAAACCAGATGTAGAATATGTTTGTCCCTGGGTGAAAAGATCCTGGGATAATGTGAAGATTTAGATCGTTGTCAAGTCATTCAAAAAGTGTAGCATTTCAAATGCAACAGATAGAACTGAGGCTGAGGCAGTATATGAAGAAGGAGATTCATCACCAGAAGCATACAAATACGAGCTAAATAACTATCAAATGGATGAGAGTTTTTAACAGAGATGAGGAGTTTTACAGATTCTAGGGTGAACGAAGTGTGTTTTCAGTAACATTTATGTAATCATATAATTTTTTTACCCCAGACTTCCGGTCCCATAATCAGAGTGTCTTATACATTGGATAGTTCTGTGGAAGTCACGTACTTGTCTGAACTCCTTGTGATCACTTCAGCAGTTACACGAACCCACTTTGTTTCACCTCTCATTGTAACTCCTTCTGCTCCTTAGTATTTCTAACTACACAGACAACCAAAATTATTAGCTCAAGTGAATCTTATTAGAATAGAAGGAGTTAAAAAAAAAAAAAAATGTCTACGTGGTACGAAGGAGTTAAATCGTGACAATAGATGACGTCCTTTTGAACATGTGTGAACTCAAACAGCGGGAGAGTCGATATCTCGTTAAAACACATTCACCAGGTTGATGGAGGTAGCCCCATTCATCACCCGCCCAATCCCACAAACAAAGGGGGGGGGGGGGGGTTAAATCAATAACCTCGTAAGGGTAGTTTCGTCAATATTATAATTTAAATCATGTTGACTTAAACTATTTTAAGAAGCCCCACATCTGTCTGTCTGTCTGTCTGTCTGTCTGTCTGTCTGTCTGTCTGTCTGTCTGTCTGTCTGTCTGTCTGTCTGTCTGTCTGTCTGTCTGTCTGTCTGTCTGTCTGTCTGTCTGTCTGTCTGTTTGTCTGTCTGACTTCTCTTATATATGCCGATGCTACCCACATCTGACCTTTCAAACTGTATACAAAACATCTTTTGTACCGACCTAGCTGCCTATCTATTTAACTGTATGCTTATTCCTACATGTTTAACCCTCCCTCCTTTTTCTTGTCACCCACAACTTTAGTAGAACAAAACCATATTTATATACCAGATTCGATAATCACACTGAGAATGGCGGTTTCGTGCTTGTAACGTAAGGACATACGTGAGGACGCTGAGTAATATCCTTAGCACAGACACCTACATTGTACCAGATGTTACCTTCCATTAAAACAGGACACACTTTTGTAGGTGACTTAGTGCAGCGCCACATCCTTTGTGGTGAATTGAAGATTGGAAGAAGATGTCGAGGCCGACCTCTACTACGATATAAAGATGTGGGCAGGCGGGAAATGAATGATACAGGTATTGAGACGGACTCATGGAACAAAATGATATGGACCGTGTTGTGTGGAGGGGGCACATCAGGAAGGAAATGAAAATGAAGGAAGAAATGACCACAGAAAGGAGGAGGGCTGAGCGCCAGAGAAGAAACATACTAATTACAAATGTTGACAGCAATGGTCCTGAAATGCATGCTTTAATTGTGGAAGACTTTTCTTAACGCGGGCGGGTCTTGCTAGTCACACTCACCATCGCCATGGGCTGGGACTGCCATGCCTCCTCGCTCGCTCGCTTGTTTAACACCAAGACATCACACAAGCGATAAACACCCGGTGACACCAAATGCCACCATGTGGATGAGGATCACTGTGAAGAGGTCCCAGAAACCCCTTTCAGCAATTATGACCTCCTTTTTTCGGGCTCCAGGAAGTTATAATTAGAACACCCGTTACGGCTACTCCAGCCTGGTATGACCCGCAGTCCTTTACAGGTAAGGATGTGTGCTATACAGGTTTTGGAAATTAAAATCTATTAAAGGTAGTATGGCAGGCTATTGGCAGTTCCATAGACCAGACATACATGATTCGAGTAAGATGCGGGCTGTTTGGCAGAAGACAGCTTGCGTAGATTTCAACAGCAGTTTTACCGCTGTGCTTTTTCAGAAAGCTATGGCAAACAACGAACGTAAAAATTGCCTCGTAAAACCACATAGCCAACACTTGTTGGGTTCGTTTACGACGATACACATTATCCTCCTCTCCACTTCTTCTTCTTCTTCTTCTTCTTCTTCTTCTTCTTCTTCTTCTTCTTCTTCTTCTTCTTCTTCTTCTTCTTCTTCTTCTTCTTCTTCTTCTTTTTCTTCTTCTCCACTAGCCAGCACCCCATCCCCCTTTTCTTCCCCCTTTGTGTTTTCTTCTTTTCCCTGATTATAAATGGCTAACAAATGCACAGATAGTTAACTGAACTTCGGAACTTGCATTTGTTTTTTCAATAGACTTGTAAAATCGAACTTGTTTTTGCTCACCCACAGCCAGGAACAGGTCTGTGAGCTGTATCAGGGTCTGCACAGTGTCGACAAACCGGAACTGGTATCGCAGTTTGAGAGTATCCTTCTCAATGTAATCAACGATGTTCGACAGTACAAGCTGGAAAACGAGAGACTGGAAAAAACATACAAGAGGTAACGGCCTTAAATTTTTTAGCAGCACCAGTGTCGTTGTATTTTCTTCTTCTTGGCATACACCGGCTGTAAACTCGGGCGGAAAGTTCTGGCTGTTCGTCCACTTCTAGGCTTTTGTCTAGTTCCGGAATTAGAGTATTACGTGCACACCCGTTTTACACAAGGGGTTTATTTTTATGCAGATAGTTGGGTCTTTGCCTTTCAGACAGAGGCACTTGTTTCGAAGGAAACACCCTCATTGGTCGTCTTTTATGACATGATTGAGAAAGATGGCAAACCACCAACAATGGATATCAGGCTAATTTGTAACTAGGTTTGTTTGTGCCGTCTAGGATTTCAGTCTTTAGGATTACCACTTTAAGGATGAGAAGCAAGCAGGTACAAATTCACCAAGCCTAGCTCAACCGTGACACTTATTTTAGTTAGTTGACCAAAAGATTATCCTCACTTAACATCGGACAAGTTCATAAGCGCTCGGATCCCAACTACAGCAATATCCCTGAGTGTGTGGCACCCATTGGTATCAACACTTATAAGACAGAGAATTTTTAAACAGGAGCTGTCTTCCATCACTCAGTATTTTTTTTTTAAATCGACTAAATTCACTTAAACTGCAAACAGTTTCGGCGATGATTGTGGTCTGGTTTTTTTGTGTGCAAAGTGTTGGCTATGAAGTGTTAACTGTACCAAAACGACTGGCTTGGACTGGTACTCTATTACCCGGTGAGGGTTATTGGGGCGGGGGTTGGGAATGGGGGGGGGGCGGTGGGAGTGGTGTGCACAATTATCAGCACTCCCCTGCTATGAAACTCTAGAGCTGATGGGACACTGCTGAGGGGTGAAGGCTATTGTGCACGAGTATAAGGACTCCCTAACCATGGAACTCTAGTGCTGATGGTAAATTGTTGAGGGGGCGGTGAGGACAGGGCTGATATGCATGAGTATCAGAACTCACACAGGCATCGAAATGGGGAGACTGAGAAAACGAGGGTGTTCTAGAGAAACCCTAATGATGAGAGAACCCACATGTGCTGGACTGGATTCCATCCATTATATTGAAGTCTTCTTCTTCTTCTTCTTCTTCTTCTTCTTCTTCTTCTTCTTCTTCTTCTTCTTCTTCTTCTTCTTCTTCTTCTTCTTCTTCTTCTTCTTCTTCTTCTTCTTCTTCTTCTTCTTCTTCTTCTTCTTCTTCTTCTTCTTCTTCTTCTTCTTCTTCTTCTTCTTCTTCTTCTTCTTCTTCTTCTTCTTCTTCTTTTCTTTTCTTCTTCTTCTTCTTCTTCTTCTTCTTCTTCTTCTTCTTCTTCTTCTTCTTCTTCTTCTTCTTCTTCTTCTTCTTCTTCTTCTTCTTCTTCTTCTCTTCTTCTTTCTTCTTCTTCTTCTTCTTCTTCTTCTTCTTCTTCTTCTTCTTCTTCTCTCTTCTTTCTTCTTCTTCTTCTTCTTTCTTCTTCTTCTTCTTCTTCTTCTTCTTCTTCTTCTTCTTCTTCTTCTTCTTCTTCTTCTTCTTCTTCTTCTTCTTCTTCTTCTTCTTCTTCTTCTTCTTCTTCTTCTTCTTCTTCTTCTTCTTCTTCTTCTTCTTCTTCTTCTTCTTCTTCTTCTTCTTCTTCTTTCTTCTTCTTCTTTCTTCTTCTTCTTCTTCTTCTTCTTCTTCTTCTTCTTCTTCTTTCTTCTTCTTCTTTCTTCTTCTTCTTCTTCTTCTTCTTCTTCTTCTTCTTCTTCTTCTTCTTCTTCTTCTTCTTCTTCTTCTTCTTCTTCTTCTCTTCTTCTTCTCTTCTTCTTCTTCTTCTTCTTCTTCTTCTTCTTCTTCTTCTTCTTCTTCTTCTTCTTCTTCTTCTTCTTCTTCTTCTTCTTCTTCTCCTTCTTCTTCTTCTTCTTCTTCTTCTTCTTCTTCTTCTTCTTCTTCTTTCTTCTTCTTCTTCTTCTTCTTCTTCTTCTTCTTCTCTTCTTCTTCTTCTTCTTCTTCTTCTTCTTCTTCTTCTTCTTCTTCTCTTCTTCTTCTTCTTCTTCTTCTTCTTCTTTCTTCTTCTTCTTTCTTCTTCTTCTTCTTCTTCTTCTTCTTCTTCTTCTTCTTCTTCTTCTTCTTCTTCTTCTTCTTCTTCTTCTTCTTCTTCTTCTTCTTCTTCTTCTTCTTCTTCTTCTCTTCTTCTTCTTCTTCTTCTTCTTCTTCTTCTTCTTCTTCTTCTTCTTCTTCTTCTTCTTCTTCTTCTTCTTCTTCTTCTTCTTCTTCTTCTTCTTCTTCTTCTTCTTCTTCTTCTTCTTCTTCTTCTTCTTCTTCTTCTTCTTCTTCTTCTTCTTCTTTCTTCTTCTTCTTCTTCTTCTTCTTCTTCTCTTCTTCTTCTTCTTCTTCTTCTTCTTTTTCGTCTTCTTCTTCTTCTTCGCCAGCTGTAAACTTCGGCGGAAAAGTTCTGGTTGTTCGTCCACTTCTGGACTCCTAGTCCTGTTCAACAAACTGGGTGTTGCTTGTACATCCGTGTCACAGGCCTCAGTTTTTTCCATGCAGACTGTTGGTTCGTTGCCTCTCAGGCAGATGTACTCCGACCTCGAAGGAAGCTCCCAATGAGTCGACCCTGACGACATGCTTTTGGGCAGGCAGTGGGTCGATTCTTGTGTTCCCTACAATGGGGCCCCGGAATCCACACGGGGAGATAGTGAAGTGATTGCACAAGATAGAACGGAAGGGAGAAACAGACAGCGAGCCCTATGTGACATAACATTGGACAACAGGACAATGAATTAGTACTTGTATCCATTTTACATAGTACTGTGTCACTTTTTTGCACATTGTGTTAAACGTCAATATCTCCCATATCTTAGTCATCACTTTCAGCGTTGCAAGGAAAGCTCAACACAAATCATTAATTAAGAAGCACCAGACTGACCATAGAACCATCTTGCCAAGTGGCAAGGAGTGAGGCCTCCTCAACAACCGGCTTTATGTTCAACATGTTTTTGACCCCTTAGAAAATATTGTTACTTTAGTTGTAGAAAGTTTTTTTTTTTTTTTTCACTGTTAGTAATTCCTGATTTTAGACCCAGTCAGCCACTGTCAGGCTAGCATCCAGATAGTTGAATATTATAACATAGATTTTACACTGTTTATTACCAAAAAAATATTTGTTGTTTGAAGTGTGAACAACGGATCAACATCATAGTACACGGGTAGTAACCCATAAGTGCTCCGTTCTTCTTCTAACGCAAGTCAAAATCTGAAGAAGCTCATCACATTGCACAGGCTCTGGAGCACCGTCGAGGATCCTGAAATACTTTGGGTAGATTTTTAACTAAAAATTTTTCGCGGGCTGCGCGTTATGCTACTCTTTTCAAATTTCCAACTACCACGGGATTTTTTTTACTTGCGCAACACTGCACACGGGCGTCCGATCTCACTACCCAGAGACCAGGGGGAATTACAAGAAGTCCAAGTCCACATGGAATAGTCCCAACCCTTACCGGGAATTGAAATTATTACTTATCTAACTATAATATAAAGTTGATCAAGTATTTGCATGTTGAAATTTAAAAAAGAGAGGATCGACTTCATTGCACCGGGTTTTATTGCAAATGCTCGGTCTCTCTCCGCACAATGGCTAGCCGCCTGTCGAGAGTGTCGCACAAAACACAAATACCATAGCTCCGGTGATGGTGCCCACGGGTCTCCTTAAAAATTGCACTCATGAACCAAACGACCATTACACGAATCTGTGACATTCAAAGCACAAGGAAAGCGGCTTGACCACTTGGCCACGGATACCCTCATTTCATCTACTTTTTCTTTGCATGTTGGGGGCAAAAAGTAATTTTCCCAGGAGATACAAGAGATTATCCCATCATAGAGAACAAAAGTCAACAAATATACAGAAGATTGAGGGACTGAAATTATGCAGGATTTATGAGAGATTTGTAAAGAGCGATACTAAGAATAATGCAGACAGTATTTACACCTTTTATACTGTGAACTATGAACACCGGAAGGGAAAAGAAAACGGGAAAGAAACAAGAGAGACTCTACGTAGAACCATTAACAGGGAAGCCTCAACCATGGGCCTAACAAACATCTGAGAATTAAAGCAGGTGGCAACGAACCGCCAGACATGGATAGCTATGATCTCTGCACTGTTCGCCGCCCTAGGCGCAAGAGGACAGATTAACCAATTGTAAACTATTCCTGACCATCTCAATGGCAAAATTAAAATAGGTTCACACAATT